>CM048823.1:35415848-35793348 GCA_026586065.1 Dioscorea zingiberensis
TCTCCATCTCATGACATAATTTACTACCTTTTCGCCTTTGCTCTTGACGCAGCTTCCCAGCCGAGATCAACGCTTATCGCGGATCTTGTCACTCACACCTCTAACCACACCCAAATGCATCTTTCAATCAAGGCTATGTTTCAATCTGATTCCGGTTCCAAGCTTGCATACCATTCAAATTCCTACTCCCGGAGGCTTACAGAGAATTGTCTAAGGAGGAGTGAAGGTTTTGCACTAGTATTTCCAGAGAGTTGCCAATGTGAGCTAAGTGTTGACTGTGGTTGCCAATCCCACTAAATCAGCCAATTTAGGTACATTATATCCTGTAAGGGGTACCGTACAGTCACGACAATTTAGATAAGATTTGTTCCCCATCGTATAATTATCTAGCCTTCTTTGGCTTGCTTTAATTCAGCTAGACCACCATTCATCAGATCTCTTCCCGAAGCCACATACAACTGTGATCAAGCTTCTATAATAAGAGCATATGAGGTTCTCCTCCTTGTTCCCATCGCCTAGGGACTTCTCTTGCACCGAGGGGTCGGACTTCTCGACTTCTATACTCGCTCGTGTTGATTTGACATTAAGGTGTTCATTTGTTTTTGTATTTGTGGAGACAAGCTTATCAATGCGCCATCGCTTCTTTTTATATTCAACCTAACTTTTCCATTTGCTGAAGTTTCTACATTTAGAGGAACTTCTTCTGGCGCTACCTTTAAATTTTATAAGTATGTTGTTGAGGGTAAATCATCATTCCGTGTCTACCATGGGCTATAAGTGACTTGACTCTTCTTTCTCCATCATACTTTGAGATTCGATCGCTACTTTAAGTAGATCTTGTGAGTGGTCTTAGTTGGTCTTGTTCATGTGTTAGATCTTCTCGAGCTTCAGTGAATCATCCTAACTGGGCAGGAACTCTACCATGTCGGTTTTAGATATCTCTTCGCCTTCTCTCATTTCTTTTCTCTATTAGAACTTTGAGTGGGAGTTTGTAGCCTGATTTAGTGAAGAAGTAATTTGATCAAAACCTCTCTTGTGTATATTTTGATAATATTTGCTTTCTCTTTTCACAAAAATTTCTTTGATTGGCCTCGTCTAATCTGCAATTTCTTTGATGCTTCATGTGTTTATAGAGACTTTTGTTGAAAGAATTTCTATAATGGGACTCTCGAAAGTCTACCACCTTTATCTCCATTTTGGCCAAATGCAGTTCATAGTAGGACTTCTTTTTACAAGCTTTGAGTTGTTCTAAATGAATTATCGAAGGAACCTATTTGGTCACTTTTTGTGTTCCTAGAATGACACAAAGTTCAAACCTGCTTTGAAACCTTCATCCTCCTTCTAAGTGAGCCTTGAGAACACACCTCTGCCCTATTTGCCGATCCCTTTATCAGCTTTCTTTTAAAGATCTTACTTTCTCAGCTTCTTTTGCGTAAATGATGAAAGGAAGTGGGTTCATCATCTCATTTATTCACGGAAACTATCTTTCTAGGGTAGGATAGCCTCCGAAAGCAGAGTATATATCCTCGATGGTTCCTCAAAGAATAATATCTTCACCAGCTTGCTGGGACAATTACATTTGAGTGACTGTATTTCCGATAAAGGCGTTAGGACTTGCCAAGTTCTCCTTATACTCAGAAGATCTCAAGCACTGAATCGATGCACTGCAGTTGAAGCAATCCTAAGTTCAAAGAAATGCAAGATTGAAAGTATACTTGGGTAATTGAACTTCTATCCCTTCCTACAAGTATTGCAAAGGCGTAGCTTCGGCTTCCAGCAGCGATTGAACTCTTTGAATGCCATTTTACATCTCAGAATAAAAAAAATAATAAGTTAAGCTAATTTTCAAGCATAATTTATAAAAACAATGCATCTACTTGTTCTTTTGCTCTCAAAGATGTGAGGTGGAATGTGTCTCATCAAGTAAGTGAATATTTGTAGGGATCGGGGTAAAATACCTGGGCCGCATCGCGGTCTCGTGAAGAGACAATTGTGCGATATATCGAATCATAATGAGTATTTTTATTTTATTTATGTATTGATTATTGTAGGTTCTTCCATTCCTAATAGAAGGCAAGCCTTATATTAGCCTAATTACCCATGGACAGTCTTAGGAACCTCCTCGATTAAGAGCAAAAGTACAAGTAAAGGCAATGAATAACAAAAAATTAATAATAATTTCATTTGTTGCGAGTAACATGTGATATTTGTGGTATATATTTATCAACACATGGATGTATATACACATTATTTATTTATTTATTTATTTATTTAAATGGCGCTAAGCCTTAAAGCCTTGGGATGACGCATTCTTTAGCCATATTTAGGATTTATATTTCATGGTAGCCTTGAAATGCACATACGCCGCAGCCCGGCGTGAGATTTCTATTACTTTTCTTCTATTTAGGTTTATATCACTCCATCTCGGGATGAGTATTTCATCGCCATCCACGAGATATATGTAAACTTGGAAATTTATATCTAGTAGCCGCCTCAAGCATTACATATGCGTGCTTATCGCCGCTTGATATTGACGCTATATTAGGATTATCGGCCGCCTTTGAAGGATGCAGAATATTCCCATCACTACCGAGATAAGTGCCATTTTGACTACTTGTATTTTGGGTGCGCCTACATATGGGTCTCTTATGCTATTGTTTTGAGATTAGCATTGCTTCAAATGGTATGCTTTTAAGCTAAACGTGACAAGTAGATGTGTCCAGCTTCATTGTTTTAGGAATTTGTATTCCTTTCTTTTTCTTTTACCTCTAATTATTTGCATATCTTATTGATTGATTTTTTCTTTATTATTATTATTATTATTATTATTATTATTATTATTATTACATATATTATTATTATTTATTTATTTATTCACTTATATATACTTGGATGAAATGCAAATTGGCTGTAACATTATTGCATTTCATTGTTGAAGTGTCAAATTTTTATAGGACAAAGAAATTAGACCGGCCATGCTATCACGATGTAAAGTAAAAGATGGGAAACTAAAAGCTTTCAACATATGCCATAAGATGAATGTGGCGAAATAGGGACATGTATTTAAGCATGGATGAGTGGTCATACGTACAAGACAAAGATAGAAATTAACACATCCGACAAAAGATTCCCGACGTAATGTTGCACCAATTGAATATAAAATACGAGAGCGGGCGCAAGTTAAGATGGTTTTACGACGCGTGCGTCCGGAGGAGACCCTCAGGTGCTCCTAGGTTCAAAAATGTGATAGTTTAGTTGTAGTAATGCTTAAGGAAGAGGGTGAGATAAGAGGTGAGGCCTAGGATTCTGCGTGGAGAGAGAAGTGGTGTCTAGGGACACCTACGTTATGCTGTAGATATCGTGGCGGATCGCTTCTTTTGATAGAAGCCGACATGGAGACAAAGAAATCATATAGCCGACCCGACCCTAAATTTAATATAGGATTCTTGCGACAAATTAGACTAAAGGTTGCTTCCCTTCATTAGCTTTAGCTTTGCTCTTGTAGGGATCTTTGTTACGCTTCTAACATCCCAATCTCTCTATAGTAAATTATATATTTGTTATTATGTATTTATTTATGTATTTTTTATTTTTATATTTTTTATTTCATTTTATTTCAGTTTATTTCGACATTTCATTTTTATTTTATTTTTTATTTCCATATTTGAGGAGTTTAACATATGTAAAAGCAGAAAGAATCCATATAACTTGACCCCATCTAATAGTATAAGGGATTCAGGAAGGCTTAGTTGTAGTTGTTGTCAAAGTTGTATTGTTGAAGACTTTGGAGAGGACACAGTAATATTATTTCCACTTTGAAATTTTTGCACGAGAATGGTTGTGAGTAGGAATTGGTGGGCAATCTTGAGATTAGAGATATTGACATCTCCCCATCTTGTCAAGTGACTTCCCTTTCTATTAATTTTAGCTTTCCACCATATCATCATCTATTCCTTTTAGTCTTGGAAAGTGCAGAACCTATGTCTCTTAATTATACCTCTGCAAACCATCATCACGTTGAGGACTCCTCCACGATCATCCTAAACCACCACTCAAATCTCTTTCATAAAGCAACTATAACTTCGTGAAGTAATGAAATTAGTCTTGTGTAGAAGCCTTTGAACTTAACCATATTGATGCCTCACTTTTTGAGTTTGTGCACTTGATGTATTTTATAATTTTGAATATTTCCTAAGTGATGCGGCCCAAAGAACACCAAGAGAAGCAATCATCAATTCCACATAGCTTCTCGCTTGTGAGGGCATAGTAACTCGGCGAACCACATGAGACACTCCATAAAGTAAGGTATTAAGTTGGCTTCACAATTTATTCTCCCCTAATTAAGTTCCTCTATTTAAGGAGAATTCTGCTTAACTATGAGATAGAGGGGGCTTGTATGTATATATATTCCTCAACCCTCCATTTAAACTTGAGATTAATAAAATATCATTATCTTTGCGGCAAAAGATTTATCCGGTAGGCTCAAGGGAGAAACATACAACAAGACTCATCATTAGTTTTCAAAGAAAACATCTTTGGTGTTGGTTAATCCCATGAATTCCCTTTGGAAACAATTACTTAGTAAATTCAAGGCTCCCCACCTTCATCCATTTAATATAGGACATCAAAAAGATTCTGAGCCTTTTTGGCATTTATAAAACAAATCTTTAGGTTCAATTTGGTAAGTATTTTATTCATCCAAACACTTGGAGGTCATGCAAAAGCACACACATAGACATTTTGTATCCCTTTTAGAACAAGTTTTTCTCATCAGAATTTTGTACACATGTGTGACATCCCACATAGCACCATATATAATACTCAAATCTAAAAAATTAAAGCCATCTATCTGGCAACCCCTTTAGCCTTTTTTACAAGCGGCGTCCGGCATTATAACAGTCATGCAGAGTTTACCAATCCAACTCAGCAAAACTACGTATCTTGGGGAGTTGGATCTTTGATGACTTGGGAGATATCAACTTGTCGAGTCTTAAGTAAGGTCTCCTTTTAGCACAGTAAAAGTCCTACGTCTTTATGCCGCACCACATTACATCTACAGCATGAAAGCCTTAAGCAACAACTTCATAATCTTGCATTCAATGTCTGCTCCTCCGGACTAGAATCAAGCACCCCATCTGCTATGGGAGAGCACCCGAGAGAATAGAGTAAGAAGCCTCCAATTTCATGTGAATGTTGGCGAGGTGCCCTCCAGAGCTTCCTGCGGGACTATCACTTAAACTTACACTTCTCTTCAACACATTAGAAAGGGGTTGCTTGATGGGAAATGGCGGCGTGCCACGTACAGCGGTGTCCACAGAGGGAGAGGCCGAGTGCTTGAACTGCAGAGCTAGGCTACTTGGGCCGAAGGGATGATCACTCGGCACATGCCACGCGCTGGGGGCGTGTGTTGTTCTCTTAATAGCAATGAAGGGCTTGGGAACCTCTCTCCCAGGTTGCGATGGGGATGATCAGCTGACACCGCCACGCTTGCAGCAAAGCTGATCTTGTTCTTGATAGCGATGGTAGGGGCTTGAATAGGCGCAGGATCGGCTGAAAGCTTCATAAACACCTCCACGCATGGGGTAGTGTTCATGATCTTCTTCTTTTAGGCAGCAAGGCATCAGTGGGGACGATGAGGGTCGATGTCTTCATGAACACCTCTACGCATGGGGTGGTTTTCATGTTCTTCTTTTGGGCAACGAGGCATCAGCGGCGACGACGAGGGTTGACGACTCGATGAACACCTCCACGCATGGGGTGAGTGTAACACCCTTATCCTTTTCAGGACCCAGGTGTCACACCAGCCAGGTCAGGGAGTAAACCCTGGCCTAAGGCTGTATAAAACAATTAATTACTCATAATCACAGCTAATATTAGGAAGCAGGAAATCAAATTCAATACTATTACAAACCATAATGTCTTAAAGTTTCACACAAGACTAGATGGGAGTTAACATACTCCTCAAAACATACAACAAGAAATAAGATAAATGGCCTTGGGCGGTGGTGAGAGCTAACTAAGGAATCAAATCCTAGCTTCCACGCTAAGCAGATGCATGACCACCTTCGCTACTACCCGCAAAGGTCATAACAGAATAGGGTGAGCTACGTGAGCTTCGCATAAGGTACAAACACTACTGTCAGGTTTACATACTTGTATGCTTTCAATTTCAATAAATGAAATATTGAAGATTGAAATACAAAGACTGAACAACAATATTTAAAACATGGATAACAACATGCTGATCATAATATAAATCATGGCAATATTCAATGAAATCATACGATATGCTCATAATTAATTATGTAATCTTGTATCATCAGAACGGGAAATGAATTCCACATATGTCCTGGCTGACCGTATCATGCCAGTAGCCTTCAAGGTTGGACCGTATCAACAACCGTGGAGGTGACAAGCCATGGAAACAAATCGTCGTCTGTGGGAAATGAATTCCACATATGTCCTTGCTGACTGTATCAAGCCAGAAGCCTTCCAGGTTGGACCGTATCAACAAGCGTGGAGGTGACAAACCGTGGAGGTGACTCCTAAGGCGGGCTAGGTCCTTCCACAGCAGCTTCCTTGTCTTTGCCCTTCTCTTGTCCTTAAAATAAAAATACGAACTTCTTAGCAATACGGAATTCATATCGTCAAGGTATTCTCAATTCTAATCTCATTAGAGCCCAATCATTCCATTCATCGACTAGAGCATGAATCTAATTGCAAGAATTTTGTATTTCTACATAATCATAATACGAACTTGCTCTTACTTGAAAGAATTAACTCTAATCATCGGCGACTTTCAAACAACTCCTAACATGCTCATATAGACATAATTACTAATTAAACATGATTATGAAGCCTAAATCGGCTTTAATCTACTTAGGTTCTCTACAAAATTTTTAGCAAAGACACCTCCTCTATTTGGAGGCCCCGAAAATATACAAACATTCACCACATTCCAATCTCTTAACTACTATACATCTCAAAGACCTTAAACTTCTTTTTAATCCCTCCATAAATAAACATACAATTATAATATTTCAAATTCCAATTATATCAATTTAGGTTGATGTTTTTCATGCCCATTAGCTAGTTATTTAAGATGGGAATTTTCCAAAAGTTTAGGGCTCACTGCAGGGAGGAAGATGGGCTGCGAATCGGAGGGAATCTCGCCGAACTTTAGAAAAGAGGAGACGCACAAGAGCTGTGCGATGCGATGGTGCTAGCCTGCGTTGAACGGGCTGAGGGGCGGCTCGAGATGGCCGGCGAGTAGCGCTGCCATGTACGTACTTGTGGCGCCGCGCACTAAAGGTGGGAGTAGGCGCCAGCGCTGCTGGGGGGTTGAGGTCGCACGAGCAGCTGCGGTTCTGACGTGAGCTCCCGGCCGCGACTCGCATCGTAACAAGGGGAAGTAGGCGGAGCTGGTGTCTCGGTCGCCACAAGGAAAGTGCTCACCAAGCGGCCGTCATCGGTGGCGGCCGCAGGTAGGAGAAGGGAGGAGGCCCTGATCGGGCTAGGGGAGCTGAAGGAGAGTAGTGAGGGATAGGGAGATCATGATCTCCTCTCTCTCTCTTTCCCTTCCTCTTTTATAAAGATGCAACCTTCTTTTACTAAAGTAATAATATTTTAAAATAAAGTATTATTATTTAAATCAATTCATGGTGTGTCCTCTTGACTAAACAAGCACGGGCGGCAAACCAAAACCCCGACCAGATCCGTATTTCACGGGTCGACATCATTAATTTACTATTTTATTATTTTATTATTTTATTCCTTCTTTATGTCCTTTCGGTGGTTACAGACCCTACTGTAACCTCACGGGTCGCAATTACGTACCCGACCGAGATCCCGGTCTTCCGGCTTTTGACCCACCAGTTATACTTTATCGGAACTCATATTTTTGTCCCGTATTTCCAACCAAATAATTGAGATTGATTAACACTTACTAATTCTTCGAGTTAATAATCCAAAATTAACCTCTTCAGTCCATCTCCAACTATTCATGTCTATTTGGCCTGGCTCAATTAATCTCCGTGGTTTTCTCCAGAAAATAATTTATTTAATAGTGAAAATTTTCGAGGCGCTACATTTCTCCCACCCTCATAAAAATTTCATCCCCGACATTTTCGTACATCGCTTCACTAAAGCAGATGAGGGTATTGGGCCCTCATTTGGTCTTCTCTCTCCCACGTGGCCTCCTCTACTTGGTGATGGCTCCATAGTATTTTTACCAGAGGTATACTCTTATTCCCTTAATGTTTGCTCCTTCCTGCTGTCGAGGGACTCAGATTGGCCCCTCTACGTATGTCGATCGGGCCAATTCTACGATCTGGCCCCTTCAAGCATTTGATTTGGATCTGAAAGACACTTCCACAAGACCGACACGTGGAAGACATCATGGATCCTCGATAACTCCTCTGGCAATGCAAGTCGGTAAGCAACAGGGCCCACTCGGCCTAGATCTCGTAAGGCCCTATATATCGTGGACTCAGCTTCCCGTGTTTACGAAATCTCATTACGCCCTTCCAAGGAGACACCTTCAGGTAGACTGTCTCCAACCTCGAACTCTAGGTCTCGTCGGCGGTTATTAGCATAACCCTGTTGTCTGTCCTGAGCTTTCCTCAATCGTTCCTTGATGAGCTTCACTTGCTCTGAAGTCTATTGCACTAATTCAAGACCAAGTAATTGTCTTTCTCCTTCTTCATCCCAGCATAATGGGGTCCTGCAGCTTCTACCGTATAGGGCTTCGTACGGTGGCATTCTAATACTAGTTTGGTAGCTATTGTTGTAGGCTTAACCCAATAGCCCCAAGTTGTCTTCCGGCTTCCTGTGCAATTCCATAACGCATGCCTCAAGTAAGTCTTCAAGTATTTGTATTGTCCTCTACAGTTTGCCAATCATTTGAGGATAGAATGCCGTGGCTAAAACTCAACTTTGTCCCAAAGGCCTTATGTAGGCTCTACCAAAAGTGTGATGTAAATTTGGGATCTCGGATCGAATAATGATGGACACCTGGTACTCCATGCAATCTCACGATCCGGTCCACATATAGCCGTGCCAATCGATCAGATTGGAGTATGTAATCTTGATAGGTATAAAGTGGCTCTGGATTTGGCCAACCCGCCGACAACCTGACCTAGATGGCGTCTTTTGCCCCGGCTTTGCAGTAATGAGGTAGACTAGTCACGAAGTCCATCGCGATTCTTTCCCACTTCTATTCGGGAATCTCTAAGAGCACCAACAACCCAGGTGGCTTCTTGTGTTCCGCCTTGATCTGCTGACAGACCGGACACTTAAACACAAAATCAGCAATTTCTTTCTTCATGTTCCTCCAGGGGCGTAGTTTTGCTTGATGTTACGGTACATCTGCACTCCGGGGTGCATAGCGTATAGGTGAACTATGAGCTTCCTCCATGATTCCGCAACTTGAGAGCCACCTTATTGCGTAAGGCACATAGATCCGCACCCACCATAATGGCCACCATAATGGCCCATCCGAGATAAGGAATAGTCGCCACGCCTTCTCTTCTAGAGCTTCCTAGCTAACTTCATCACTTGGGGTCCCGCATTGAGCCTCCTTGGTCTCCGGATATCAACGTTGGCGTATGATAAAAATTTGGCCAATAGGGCCCCAAATTCATCTATCTAATCAATGGGATAACATAGTAGGTTTTGCATCCAGATGGCTCCAAACGCCGAGATTACGGGGGCTGGAATAGTGCTATACTCATCTTCGTTGGAGCACCTTGGTAATTTTAAAATTTGGTTTCAAGGCAATAAACAATGAAGTGAGTATTTGGCCATGATTGCAAGCTTGCAACTCTCTAGAGGCCTTGGAGTCCAGGATCTACAAGCAACCACAGACTCCCAACTAGTCTTTTGGCACATGAATGAAGACTTTGAGGCAAAAGAAGAAAATATGGTGAAGTATAAAGCCTTGGTGCAAAAACTGGCTGCCAGCTTTCAGAAGCTTTCTATTACAAAAATTCCAAGAGCTGAAAATCAAGAGGCTGACCTCCTCTCAAAACTCGCTTCTTCCAAGGGTGAAATAACACTATCCATTAACGTTCAGTACTTGCCAACAAAGACAATTAATATCGATCTGAAGACGAGCTGCTTAAAGTGACTGAGGAGCCATGCTGGATTGATCAACTCTTGAGCTATCTTCAATATGGATCCCTGTCATCAAATCCCAAGTTGGCGCGCCAGATCAAAGTCAGGGCCAACAGTTTCACTATTCTGGATGGATGTCTTTACAAGAGATCTTTTACTCTTCTATTATTGAAGTCCCTACGCCGAAGTGAAGCAAATTATATCCTTCAAGAAATTCACGAAGGAGTTACTAAAGACCACTTAGGTGGGAAGGCACTCAGTCACAAAGTTCTCAAGCAGGGATATTATTGGCCTACCTTGCTCAAAGATGCGAAGGCATTTGTTCGTAAATGACGCATGTCGTTCAAGCATTACCTAAATCCGGCTCACAGCCCCGCTCACAACTCACCCCTATTGTGAGTACTGTGCCATTTCCACTTAGGGGATTAGATCTCCTCGGTCCCTTTCTAAAAGTCATCCAAGTTGATGAAGTTTTTTGATCATGGCTATCGATTACTTCACCAAGTGAGTAGAAGTAGGCGCCTTTATCCTCCATCAATGAGAAAGTGTGTAGAAATTCCTATGGATAGGTGGCTAATATGTAAACCGGCTTGAATTCTAATGGCCTTCATCACCCATAAGCGGAAGACACTGCCAATGCAACATTTAAGGATTTCTGAAGAGCTCCGAATTGAACACATGCTCACTTGGTTACTCATCCCCAAGCAAATGGGTAGACGAAATACCAGGAGCCATTTAATGCAATTAACTACTAGTCGAACCCCTACCGGAGAAACTCGCTTTGCCCTCACATCTGAGTCGAGGCGGTCCCTCCCCAGTAGAAATTGGAGTCCCAACTCCACGGATCCAGGCCATTGATCCAGTAAGTAATGAGGAGCAACTTTGAGCTGAGCTCGACCTGCTAGAAGAAAAGAGAGATGAAGCCACCCTCCGAGCTGCTGCATATCGCCAGAAGGTCAAAAGCCTCTATGATGCCAAGGCGAGAGAGGTGACCTTTCAAGTGGGCGACCTGGTCTTGAGGGAGAACATTTTTTAAGGAAACAAAAGTAGAACAGGGAAGCTTAATCCTAACTGGGAAGGCCCCTATGTTTTAACAGAGATTGTAAAGCGTGGCACTTATTGGCTCTCCAAGATGGACGGAAAGATGCTCAAACGCCTATACAATTATGAACATCTTAGGAAGTATTGTCATGAAACTCTCTATTCTTCAATACCACCAGTTCTTTGTCAATAAACGCGCATGGAACTAAGGGAAGCAATTAAAAGTTCACAGATCACCCTATGATCCCCTAATGATCCTCTGAGAGCTAGACAGCGGGCCAAGGCTCGAGTCATAGCGTAACAGAAGAGGACTTCGGGAAACGCTTCTGAAAGGCAACTTGCTAAGAAACACAGCAGCAGGCAGCAGGTCAAGGCTCGAGCTGTAACATAATCGCAAGCGACCTGGAAAAAACTCTCAAAAGGCACTCAACTAAGGAACGCAGCAGCGGGTCTAGGCTCGAGCTGTAATACACTAGTGAATAGCCTAAGAGAGTAATCTTCGAGAAGTAATGCATTAATCGATAAGGAGCTCTTCCCTAACTCGTCGGCTTAAGGTCGAACTTCTTTGGGAGGACCTCCAAGTCCAAAACAAAAATCCCCAACTCAAATTAACAAGCAAGATGGTAGCGGGTCTAGGCTCGAACCATCCTAAGCGAGAATGATCACCTAGGGACTCAACCAACAGAACCCAAGAAAAATGAAGAACCTGAAAAAAGGAAGCATCACAAAAACTTTGAAATATCAAAGAAATCCATTCCATGCACAGGTAAAAATAAATTTCATTTATCGAAATAACATTGACATGAGTGGCAGGCAAAAACAATCGAGGCTATATGTCATTGAGAGAAAGAAGATACAATTTAAGCAAAAGTATCAGAACATGACTATTAATTATCTTCCGGAGCAACTGTGGTGACATCTCCAAGCACGCCGAGCTTCTCGACAGTAGTAGGGACGATTTCTTCTCACTCCACTTCAGTAGAAGTCCCGGCTCTAGCATCGGCATCACCAGTCGCGCCAGCTAGAATTTCCAAAGCCCCAAGGTAAGTTAAATTAGTGAAATCAGCTTCGGGAAACCTCAACACAAATTCCTTCAAGACAAGGAAGCTCTCCTCCCGCCCTTCATCGCGAGCCTCATCAAGAGCCGATTCCGTTATCCAAGAGGCTTCAGCACAAACCTCCTCCAATTCCTTCACTTTATTTTGGCTCTTGGACAATGACTTCTGGCAAACCTCCAGTTCGGCCGAAACGCTCTCATGATCTCTTTTCAGAGAGTCTCTTTCAATAGAAACAGTCGTCAAAAGAGACCCTTTCTTCTTTAATTTAATGCAGAGCTCGGCCATTCTCTCCTTTTCTAGGAGCTCAACAATTGTTCGCATGGAAGTCATCTCCAAGGAGAGGATTTCGGCTTCCTCTTTGGTCTTCGAAAATTTCTACTCAGCGAAGGAGTAATTAGTTTCAGCAGCTTCCTTATCCTTGAGTAATTCAGTGTTGGCGACCTTCAAGGCAGCTACTTCCTTCTCCAAAGACGAAGCTTTCTCCTTTACTTTAAGCTCCTTCTCTATATGCCTTTGGGCTTTTTAATTGGACTTTTTAAATACGGCCTCTAAATTACTCTTTTCAGCCAGAACCCGATCCTTCTCATCAGAGACTCTCTTTAATTCTGCGGTCATTCGGGCGACCTCCCCTTCCAGTTCCCTGCTCTTCCTAACATACTCACTAAGCAACAACATCTTGCTCTCCTCCTCCTCTTCCAAGATACTTGCAGCACGGTGACTAAAGAACAGATTCTACATGTGCACAAAAATAGATTGAGGATTGATACAAGTAAAACCCTGTATAAGTTCGGAGAAAAAGATACATACGTAAAGCCCCCAAGGGGAAGGAGTTCGCCAAGTCATGCCTCGTAAAGTGATCAAGTCTAGACTCGATCTCTCCGTGCAAGATTGATTTTATCATAGAAGCGACAATTTTGGGGTCATTGATCGAATCCCCTCTTTGGGATCCACATGCAGCGACCCCTTGGAACCTTTAGATGTAAAAGAGCCAGCTAAGCTAGAAGACTGCCCTAATGGAGCCTCGTCGCCACTCGACCAAAAGCTTGGTGGAGGTCGAGCAACTCGAGTAACTCGAACCCGAACCGGTTCGAAGTTGATGGTAGGATCAGCGACTGGTCGCTCGGATACACCGATGACTCGGACGTCATCATCATCCAAATCCTTGACGGCCTCAGGAAGATCAGGCATGCGCCAGAATATCTCTTCTTCATCTCCATCAACAGAAGGAATTAGAGAAAAATGTCTGACTTGATCCCTCCCTCGCTCCTCGAGGTCCTCGCCTCTCTTTGGCTGACTCTCGTTAGCATCATCACTTACAAAAGCGTCCTTATCAGTCGGAATACGAGTAGATAGCGGAGGGACTACCAGAGCACTCTCAATGGGATGTGATTGTACTGATTCTACTTGCCTCTTCTTCCCCCTAGAGACCACTTTCTTCTTTTTGATCGCCGTCTTCCAAGCTGGCTCATCTTCAACTACTTCATCAGGATCTCATCGTCTCTTTTGTGGGACAGCTTCAGCCTCTGAATTCAACTCCACGTCTATACCTTGTGGAGCAGTGGGCTCATCATTGCCTTGCGGATCCGCAAGCTCATCATCACCCTGAGCAGTAGTGGGTTCTCCAACATTCTCCGAATCGACCTCTTCATCTTGAGCCTTCTTACGGATTTAAGCTTTCTTCTGCTTTTCCAACCGTGTCGTGTTTAGCTTCTCAACACGAGCTCGGGCTTTGTCTAACAGAGTTTTAGCACTCTTAGCGAGGTCCATTCCTTCGCCTAATAAACAGAAGAAAGGAACTCGATAAACAAAAAAAAAGGCAACTTGGAAAGAACAACACAAATATAGTAGCTCCTATCCTTCACTAAAAACAACCCACTTCTCCGCAAGATCTTATTGCTCAAGTAGAGCTCGGGAGAGATCTGGGAACATTTTCGTAATTTCTTGAGGCAACAGTTCTTTTTTTGGGAGAGCTTCTCCCTACTTAACACACAGGACCGAGGTAATCTCCACTCGAGTGGAACCTCAAACCCTCTATAGAAACTAAAAAGTACCTCTCCTTCCATCTCTTTATGGATGTTGGCCATTTGACCAACGAGGATGCTACTATATCCGGCCTAGCGCCAAGAAGTACCAAATGGGTATTAGACTCCCTATTGAGGCAGAAAAATGCCTCGAATAAAGACAGTGTGGGGATAACACCACAATCAAGACAGACTATCACAAATCCACAGAGCCATCTCCAAGAATTTGGAGTTAGTTGTGATGGGCATACATTGAAAGGCTGGAAAATATCAAGGAAACGTGGAGGAAATGGAAGCCGAAGTCCTCCTAACAACGCGTCTATATACACCACAAGCTCACCGTCTCTACCAGAACTCGCCCGATAAGAAGAATCAGGGACCCTAACCTCTGGCTGAAACTTCTTATAGCCAATCTTATAATACTTGACTAAGGCATCTACTTCTTAAAGCCATCTTATAATACCAGAATGCTAGAGAACGAGGTGGAGCATGAGAACTGCCTCTTACTAGGTTTAGTGCCTACAGTGCTATTAGAAGGAACAACACAAGAAGAAGACGCCATACCTTGAGGAAAGCTCTCAGAGAACAAGGAACTTGCAATGGGAAAACCAGAAAACCTCTCCACCACCAGCAAGTTAAAGAAGATGAAGATGAGTGGAAAAGTAAAATCAGGCGCAGTATTTAAAACCACCTAGAGAACCGATCCCACGGCTTGGGTAAGATCGTTCAAAAACTAAAACGATCCTCACCTGACACCTGTCCCCTTCATCCAATGGACAGGACACTTCATTTGCAAGAGCAGGCCTGGATGAATACCACGTGGACTATGAAGAACGCACCCATCATTACCCATTATCACACTCCCTATGCCAAGCATAAGAAAAAACAGCTTGTTAAGAATCGCATGGACGGCGTCCAACATTAAATATAAAGCATCGCATTACTGAGGTTGACGCTCACTACAAGCCATCCCACAAAGACCTCGTAAAACCCTCATAGAAGGAAATGAGGTCCCGAACAGGTCGATATGCTCTAGCTAAAATCGCTTAATGATTCACAAAGTTATTCGCTCATCCTCAGGAGCTCATCGCAAGCATATTTTAGGGAAATAATGATAGGGATGGATCTCGGAGGAGGGACACGTGGCGCCCAAGTAATCTAAGCATGTGAGCATCATGTGCCCGCCTTCACAAAAACACTACCGGATTCCTCTATATGGCCGAGGTCCTCCTCCAACTTCGAAAATGGTTCAAGCCGAGGTCCTCACCGAGTACCTCATCACCTTTCGCCAAAGCGAGCCGCCCTCAGTATAGTCCCTCCTCCCACAGCCTCTCACCTGAAGGTCTCTTCCAGAATCTTCTAGAAGCCTGCGCCAAGTTAGTCAGCTTAGAGAATCAGCTTTGACAGCTACCAATCGGGCTTAAGCCGCTATATCGCCAAGATCAAATCTAGAAGCATCTAGAAGAACGTTGAGCTGGATTTGCTAAGTTGAGCTACTGATCCTAAGCACACTGCGCCAAATTGAGTGGCTTCCTCCCCAAGCCTCACCCTAGTCTCCAGACCCTATAAATACCCCCTTCCCCCAGTTTAACAGATATCAACTGAAATCCTGGCGAAGCCCTGCTCCCTTGGAGACTTGAGCTCTCTCCATCTTCTCCCCCTTCTTTTCCTCTTCCATTTCCTCACCTTGAAGCTCATCAATAGAGCTTCAATTTGTAGATATGAAGGAGATTTAGTGGATCTTTGCCCTCATGAACGGGGCTCGTGGTTTTTACCCCGATTCTGGGGTTTTCCACGTTAATTCTTGGATGTTCTCTGTTTTTTGGAGCTCTTCTCTTTGATTTCATGATTCTTCTCCTTTCCTTTTCAAATATAAATTCAAATGTCAGTCGAATTTGCGGCTTGATCTGAATTTTGCACCAACAATTTATTTAAAATTTGAGGTGTTACAAGTTAACACCTCAAGTCTTTATAGCAAGTCCAAGACTAAAAATGACAGTTGAATAAAAAATACTCTAGCAAGAAAAATAGTCCAATTGCTACAATTTGGACAGCTCTAACCAGCAAGGCATAGGTTCAAAAGTGCATATATGAAGGATATGGACAATTGAATTAACTCAATCAAGCCCCCAACCTTAAAAAAAAAAAACTAAAAAAAAAAAAAAAAAAACTAAAACAGAACAACATACGAGAACATGAAAGAAGGCTTCCTATCTGCTCGCAAAGCTCACTTAACAAAGATAAAATGATCAAATGGACAAATCTAAGTAAAAAAAGAACCAATGTTGTCAAGCATTAAACTGATGTTGTCAAGCATTAGAAATCGAGTCTTCTGCTTGGATCTCCACCAAGCAACTGTAAAAATCCGGGACTCACATCGCTTGATACCTTGCACTCACTAACTCACTCATCGCGATCGGGACTTAATCAGTGCTGCAGTGGCCACGAGATGAAAGAATGAGGAAAACCTAGCTTGCTTGCTTTTAGAGGATGGGGTTTTAATGTATGATTTGGGGTTGGTAACCGAGAGAGATTAAGTTCTGAACCTTTAAGAGCTCCAAAGATAATTAATAGTTCAATAGACACAGTAGTGTGAGAAAGAAGAAATAAAACAAAAAGTGATATATATGAACCCATATAACCAGCCAAAGGTTTGTGTAGGACCTTCATAATCAAGCGACATTAGTGGGTTGTGGCGTGGGTTGTGAAATAATCAAGACAATTTACTATTAGTCCTTGTTCAAAACTTTTTTTTCATGAAGTCCGTAGCACCTTATATTGTTCTTATTCAATATTTCATCAAACCCCAATTTAATAACTGTGCAATATAGGGAGAACCAAAATCTTAGGGGTGGATTTGTATTTTTTTTTTCAGTTTAGCACCTAGGTTAATTATTATTTATAAATAAGTCTCCATAAGGTCGGTTCCAATATAGACTTTTATTTGTAGGTTCAGAACTTTCCCAGTAAATTACAAATCAGTTATTGGGACCTGAAACATTGGGCAAACATTACTATTAATCCAACAAAAGGAAATACTAAATCTGATGAAATATTTGAGATGCAATAATTTTTAAATTTCCTCTAAAAATGGGGGTGTTACACTACCAGACAATCGTGTTCGCCTCGACTGCGATTGACTCCGGCTTCGGCCGATGATCCGACTGCGGCTGTGAAATTTTTGTTCCTGACACATATGCACCTGCACATACACATTAATTATACACTGGGAGATATTTTGCTTGGTTATTTGTTGATATATCATGTTTATATCCTGTTGATGCATCTTATTGATTTCCGGAGATATTCTGCTTGGTTATCTATTGATATATTATGTTTATATCCTATTGATGCATCCTATTGATTCATGAGATGTCCTACTTGGTTATCAGTTGATATATCATATTTATATGATTTTGATGCGTTCTATTGATTTCCTCTTATATCCCGCTTGGTTTATTTGTCAATATATCTTGTTGATGCTCTAATATTGATGCATCCTGATTTCTTATTCTGCTGTTTTGACTCACTTATTGCTACTACTATTATTCTTGAATATTTATGACAAAGTTATTTTTTTTGTTATATCAAAGAATTCAAAAAACCACTCCTCGTACGTTTTACTTTTATCCGAATATTTATATTATGAGGTTTATGCTGGGATTTATTTTCGGAAAATACTATAGTATAAATTTTTTTTCTGCCTATTTTGATTTTATTCGGCATAAAAGATTTTGGGAGGATGCCACATTGTTTTTAGTGGGACTTATTGAGCTTTCTAGCTCACGCTCCATTGATTTTTCCCCTACTACAGGTCACGGCAAGTAGCTAGGAGTGGAATTTAAGAAGGAGTTCCCGTGGAACAACCTAGCCGAAAGTATTTGGAGTCAAGGTCCATGGATCTCTATTTTATTCTCTGAGGATCCTACTTCGTGGATTTTATACATTTGTTGTATATTTATTGTTAATAATATTGTAATTTTATTTGTTCTAATTCAAGGCTCTATGCATTACTTATGGGGGCAACCAATAAGTATGAGACGTTTGTCACTTGCTCGGGGTATGTGTCAGGTTTGGGGTGTGATAGTGAAGCTGTGAAGGTATGTGAATACCCCGCCTAGCCCGATCTGGCACATGCACCGATGACCTGACATCCTATATCGACTCAAGTAGAGAGCTCGTCGACCAAGCAAGCAGAAGGGAAATTGTTAAGGGGAAAAATCACACCCTACACGTGGCATAATCCTGTAGGCCTGAGGTAGTGGGTTCTCACATAACCAGTTGAACCACACTATTGAGCCGCCTGGAGATTCCATCATGTAGAAGGCATGAATACTCCCGAGTCCATGATTGCGTTGGTGTCAGAGATGACCTCCACGACCAACGGCTGGCATGATAGCTATGGCGCACTTAAGGCGCCGCTTTGACATCAAGGGCGACCCCCCACGACCAACAGCTTGGCAATGGCCTATGTGGTATAAAAAGTGAGGAAAAGGGACACAGGGGGGTCTCTTGACTCATCCCCCAGCTCGAGAAGTTTCCCCCTTGTTCTCTTTTGTCTCCTCGACAACTTTTCTCATCTCCCTCATATCTCCACTACAAAAAAACTTGAAAATAGCTACGGCAAAATCCGTCGCTAAAATAATTCAGCAATTTTAGATCCGAGCAATAATTTTGCGAGCGGAATATTAGCGACGGATTAGCAAAGGACTCTACCCCTAGCTATTTAGCGAGGGAACAAATTCCCTTGCAATTCCCTAGCTATATTCCCTCGCGCCATCTAACTTTGGCGGGGTCTTAACGATGGTATGTTGTAGCTACTTAGCGAGGGAATAATTTTCCCTCGCAATTCCTTAGCTATATTCGGTGATTTTTAAAATTCTTTCCCTTGCTAATAGCATAGTTACTTGTCACCAATATTTATTTTTATTTATTGGTCCTCTGTAGTACAAATTTACATTTGTAAATTCATATGCATTTAGAATAAAATTTAAGCTTAAAAATTAATATAAACATATAGAAAAAAAATTACCATTAATGCAACAACTGAAATTCATATTATTACTCCATTAAGTTTTGAAGGCTACATAAGATTCTCATCCAACTCTCCTTACAATGTCATCTTTACATTGTTTGATCATTCACCGCATTCTTTGCTGACTATAAAAAAAAAATACAATTTCCAGTTCTAAGTACATGGAAACTTCACAAAATCAGAATGTACCCCAAAACATAGATATCTGCAGGAGGTGAAGTATGAAGCCATTCTTGGTGGGGATTTCCTACCTACATTCCATGTTGCAACAAAGATCAGCACTAAAGAATAATGAGGAATAAGAGAATATCAAATAAGAAATGGCAATGTGAAAAAAATCATCTCTAAACAATTGACTGGACACAAACAATTACAGAAGCATTAATTGGTTGAGTTGGCAAAATTTTGAGGTTTTGTAGTATAAACATATAAAACAAATAATTTGACTGGCTATGCTCATTTGCATCCAGTTGACTGATATCTCATCCAGAAAAATAGCTTTCACTTCTCTCCATAATATCCAATATTGTGTAACTTCTGGAAATGTTTAAGAGGGGGAAAGAAAAAGGTAATAGAAACCAATGTGATGATAACCTGTGGAAATTGGTAATTCCGAAGTCTTAGAACATCAGCTATGCTTTTCACCATTTGGTTACCCATGTCAGATGAGAACTTTTGCACTAATGCACCAAAGTAGCACTCATAAGATAAAAGCCTAAACTATTATGCAGTACATAACTAGATATTATAAAGGTCGGGATTTAGTAAAATTATTGTAAAATCCGCATAATTTATGGAGTAATTAAACTCTTAATTATGGTCCTAATTATTTTCAAGTTAATTAAGGACCTAGCTAAGGACTAATTAGAAATTTTTGAACCTATATATATATATATATATATATATATATATATATATATATATATATATGTATATGTACAAAACATGTATATATAATTACATATATAGATGGTTTGGTTAAGAAACTATATTGATGCATGAATAATAATAAGAATACATGTCATACTATAAATTTATAACTCCTAGGATGGGAACATTTATTATATTGAAATAAATGTTTAAACACTCATTTCGTTGGGTTTTGTGGGAGAAACTTTAAAGCATGATTGACTGATGGAGGTGAGAATGAGTATATACAATATGTTTAAATATATAGGAGGGAAAGGAACAATGAAAAAAAATTTGACGGGACATGCATTGAATGAATGAGTGAATTCATAGACTTTCAGCGAAATGTAGAAAAAATTAAATAAAAGAAAGAACGTGTGATGGTGATGGGGTGAGAGGTTTCATGGTTTCATGAGAGGGAAACCGATTCCCTCTCTATCATTCTTTCACCCTTTCTCTCACAACGTTGAGCATGCGTAATGAAGAGATCCACCGTACACTGCTACGCCGGATTCACTATGCATGTCGGGGAGGGGATAGCAGCGACCCGTCCCGCCTGTCACAAGTCATCCTGCTACCTCGAGCCCACCCCGGCTGGCCTCCCTTAGGTGTTTAAGGAGGTTTGAACTCTAGGAAGCACGCTCACTCCTCTTCCAGCAAAGGCAAGCCCTTGGTGTAGTTGCAACCTCGCCGGAGACACTCGGACGTCGCCACTTTGAGTCACAAGCAGTAATCACTGCGGTAAGTCTCTCGCGCTTGTACAAAGGGTGTGTGCACTCCTAGCAGTAGAGTGAGTTGTTAGCATAGGGGAGAGCTTGGGTGAGTTGTTAACTTGGTACTGAAGGGTAAGTGAGAGCAGAGAGAATAACATGGAGAGTGGCTTGCTTCATTCTCGAGTCCACGTACATGAGAGGGACTGCACATGCATTCAGGCATGATCCCTGGAGATGTATAGAGATCATGGAGAGGGATGGCATGATTGTAGTTGTATTTTAGAGAGAGAAAGAGAGAGCATGGAGAGAGATGTATTATGGAGAGGGCCAAAGTGTAGTAAGAGGGAAAGGATGGCCACCGCGACTCTAAGGAGGAGGGTGAGTCGCAGGGTTTGGTGTAGTCTTTGCCACGAGGAGTGGGACCTGTGATAGAGAGAGAAATGAATGTAGTTTAGAGAGCGATAAAGAAACATGATGGGGTTTGGGAGAGAGACATGCATGCAGTCTAGAGAGAGAAATACATGTAGTTGAGAAAGAGAGGGAGAGACATGCATCCATTTAGAGAGAGAAGTAGACGTGGGGACTCATGTGTGTGCATGCATGGGCCTAGACGTGGCCATTCTGAACCGGAACCGTGGAACCGAACCGAAACCGAACCGGAAAAAAACCGAACCGAAACCGGAAAAACCGTAACCGTCCTGAAACCGGAACCTGAACCTTCATACAAGGTTCGGTTCAGGTTCCAGAATTTCAAAACCGTTGAACCGGCGGTTTGAACCGGCTCAAAGTTCAAATCTTAATACGTGTATTAACCATTGTATACTTAATATCTGAGTTGGTATGTGACTGTGACGTCTGACTTAAGTTGAAAATTAAAATAATATATTTCATCATCATCAGAAGAGTGGATAAATGATGGCTCTAGTACAACAACGACAGCTTCCTCTTATGATGAAAGTTGAAACAAGTAATTAGCCAATTAGAAAATGTGGGGAAATGTGTATAATAAAAATAAAAGAACTACGTGGGCTTTGATTCCTCTATACCCCGAGAGGATACGTAGCCAACTTAATATAAATAAGTTCAAGCTCTTTATTTTTTTTATTTTTTTCTCATATCGTATTTGTTTTTTTTACAAATTATTGTATTGAATTTATATTTTTATTTTTTATATAAAATATTGTATTGAATTAATTTTTTGCATTTTTGTAAAAAAAAATATTGTACTTTTTTTTCCCACTTATCACTTATCGCATGATTCATGTTCATTTTTAATTTAAAATATTAGATTATTTGATTTAACAAAGAATTAAAATTAAAAAACTCAACCGCTTGAACTGGCCAAACCGTAACCGTTGAACCAAACCGCCGAATCCTGAACTGTAACTCAACCGAACTCAACCGCCAAGAACCTTGTCCAAGCGGTTCGGTTCCGGTTCAAGATTTCTTTGAACCGGAACCGGCGGTTTAGGAACCGGAACCGGCGGTTCCTGAACCGTGGCCACGTCTACATGGGCCGATGGTTTCATTTCATGAATAACTGAGGAGGGAACCATAAAGAGACCTTGAGATGAGAGTGCATGTTGGTGGCGCTTGAGGAATTGTGATTTGTTGGGCTATGATGAGAGGCCTGGTTTGTTGATGAGATTGAATGGTGTTTTGGCATGGATTTATGCATGAAGGTAAAGTTCTTAGTGCTGTGTCTATGGAGGAAGTAGTAGTTATGTTAAAGTAGAGGAGTTGAGTGTGTTTACTTTAATTTAGTGATGGTTTGTGTTGTTATGGGTGTGAGTTTGATTTATTTGTGCACCTGTGGGGTTATTAGAGGCTATGGGTTGAGTGTTAGTCTATGGAGGGGCGGATTAACATGCTCAAGTACATGCTATGATGGTAGTTCGTGAAAGGAGAAGGCATGAGTTCGTGAGTGCGGTCTCGCAGGATCGTGGGTTCAAATTGCTTTGTCATGAGAGAGTGTGTTGGTTTTAGTATAAGTGTTTAGATTGATGAGTCAATGACTTGATTTCAACTGGTGGCTAATTTCAGTGGTGAGAAGCAAATATTGTCATGATTATAGTGGGCTCAGTCGCAATTGGTTGACGTAGTTGGGCCTTGGATTGAATTGGTAGGCTATAAGCAAAATAATAAAATTGCGAGGTTTATTAATGAGGGGCGGGGTGGTACTTAATTAGTTAAGTGGGCTGGGCTTGGTTTGAGAATGGTTGGGCCTTGTTTGAGAATGGTATGGGCCTGGTTTGGGTTTAGTCAAGAATAGTTGACTAGGCTAATTAAAGAGATAGTTAGGTTTAGAATTGAGTTTATTCGATAGGCCGTGCCCATTTAGTTGCTTGCGAAATTATAGATAATGTTATTATTTTAACACTTGAGCATATTTTGAGTTGGGACTCATGTTTACCAGATATTGACGAGGGGTGTAGAGCTTCGTTTGGAACAACTGTTTGAATAGCTACCCGAAGTAAGTTCCTTTGCCTAATTCCCGCCCGAACATGGGCTTTATTGGCATTACTCGATAATCTTTCGTTATCCATGTTGGTGCACGCAAGTGCTATTGCTTATCATATTTCCTTTTCTTATTTGTGATGTGATCTAGTATGATTATCTAGTTGATATTTCTCTATGATCGCTTGATGATATGCACATGTCGGTTTTATGACTCCATTGGATTATTGTTTCCATAATTATGTGCATTGGTAAGTTGGTTGTTGGCATTACTGTCATGCCCCGAACCCAAACGGGACATTGGCAGACCGGCCGCATACTTGTGGAGATGGGCCCCACTGTGTATGCAAGGCCTCATAACCTGTTCGCAATTATTATTTAACCAAAATAACACAAACTTTATTGCCTTTTAAAGAAAAATCGAGTTCTAAATTCAATATCCAAAAGACCACATAACAAGTGGAATAGTCTATGGGAGTCAACTAAAACAAGCAAACTTATTCAAAACAAGACATGTAGTTCGTAAGACATTAATGGTTGAGTCTGTCTCTAGATATCCCATCAACTCACCAAGTAGCTATTCCTCGGGATCTGAAAAACATGTCCAGAGATTAGTGAGCTTGGGAGCTCAGTAAGCATCCACTAAAATAAAAATGAACCATGCAGATTTTAGTAATGTAATATAAGATATTGCAATAAGAGACAAGACATTTAATTTCAAGAAAAGATAGCATACCAAAAATAATATTTCCTATGATAGTATCATCAGAAAATAATGCCAAGTCATAAAATCATAGAATTTGCATTTATATCTGAAAATAGTATAATGCCTCCCAAACGCATTTCATGACCACTATTTACCCCGATGGTGCTGGGTCAAAATTTCATATGTGTGATCTCTGTGAACTCCAAGTCGAAATGAGACATCCCCCAAAAGAAGTCGTTCAGACCATTTGTTTTACCTCGGTGGTCCGAGTCAAAATCAAAAGACTGTTATCATTCCCGACAGCACGGGTTGAACTAGTTCACAAGCAAAACGTGTCGACACGGTCAATGTATAACCCTCATTGACGTTGGTCAAAACATAGACCGTTTGGAGACGTATACAAAAACCCAAAAAAAATCTCAAAATAGCTATGTCCAAAAGAGGATAACAAACAATGGTCGACTATATCACCAAACACAACATACATGCATGGTTCAATTGTAGAGAAAATAAATCCTTTATGTTTTCATGAACTATTATTGATACCATAAACAAAACTTTAATAAATAAAATAGATTTCATATTCATATATGAAAACTTTTAATAAATTTAAATGTGGAAAACTTACACCCACGCTCCAAGTTCAATCTAACCGTGACTGGAGCCTCCGAGTCAGGATCTAACATAGAAAATATGATATCAGTTATTGAGGTTTACAATAGCCACACACTACTGTACCTATCACCAATACGATAACACCATTACGAGATTCCATTAAATATTCTACCCATAAGTTATCTAATTTAACCTATTTAATTCCGCAACTAACTCTGAGAACAATTAAACAAATCTTTTAATCATAAAAATAACTTTGTTTAAAATATCAGTTATAAATAAAAATAACTAGTTGTAGAATCAAAGAATTTGCATTCATATTAGAAAATAATAATATAAATAAATAAATAAATAACAATAAAACAAAGTAAAAATTAATTAATTAATTAAAACAATACCAAAACATAATAACAATAAAATCGTGACAGTAGCATCCTGTTCCTAAAAGCTCAAAATCAAAGAAGAAAAAAAAAAATAAATAAAATTAATTTATCAAAAGAAACATGAAAGATGAGGCTGATCACACAAAAATATTAAGTAATTAAATAAAAATAAAAATAATGAAATCAAACACATGACCGTAGATGCAGGCGCCTTTGTGAAATTATTTGTATGATTCAATGGCTTGCATGAAAAACGAGATCATTATTAATATAATAATAATCATTTACAAAGGGTTTAACAGTAATAGAAAAGATTGGAGTTTTATAATTGAATCTCATAAAACCTATCAGATAAATAGAGAATTAGTGTAAAACAAAAATCAGCTAGTAATATAAAAATAAAATAAAACAAAAATTTAATCAAGAAATCAAATTAAAACCTAAGTTGTAAACCCCTTGCATCATTAATAATTTCTATTATTAATCCAAATTTAACCCAACAAATCACAACAAAAAAGATCTAAAACACACATCGTCAAACAATCTAACCCTAATTCCCATAAAAGTTCCAACAACAAGAATCAATCAAGGGTTCACCTTGACCGCCTTCTGCTTGGAATCCCTCCTCGTCTCTTCGGGTTGGAGTGCACGCTTCTGTTCGAAGATAGAGGGGAATGAGAAGGTTTGCATATGAAGGCGGCGGCGAGCGAGAGATTAAGTAATAAAATTCTAATTTAGTTAGGTTAAGATAAGCATCACCCTATTTTATGTTTTAACCGCTACAATTTCTCATAATTATTTTTAACTTTTAAGGGTATTATTACATTCTCTCCCCCTTAAAAGAGTTTAGCCCTCTAAACTCATACCTATGCTCTCAAATAGTTGAGGGTGCTTTTCTTTCATCTCAGACTCCAACTCCCACGTGGCTTCACGCCAAAGGTGGTTACTCTTAATCAACCTTGACATAAGGAATCATCCGTCACCGCAAATTTTGTTCCTTTCTGTCAATTATCTTTACTGGCCACTCACCGTAGGACATATCTTCATTGAATTCCATAGACGGTAACTGTATCACATGAGTAGGGTCTGGAACATACTTTCTTAGCATAGAAACATTGAAAACATTATGGACACGAGCTAGACTAGGCGGAAGAGCAAGTCTGTAAGCCACCTTGCCTACTCGTTCCAATACTTCAAAAGGTCCAATATAACGCGGATTGAGTTTCCCGCGGGCGCCAAAACGAACCACTCCTTTAGTAGGGGATACCTTCAAGAAAACATGATCCCCCACTTGAAAATCTAATTTTCTTCTTTTGTTGTCAGTATAGCTCTTCTGCCTACTTTGGGCTGCTAACAACCGTTCTTTGATTAGGCGGATCTTTTCTGTAGTAATTTGGACAAGTTCTGGTCCTAATAACTTGTGCTCGCCTACTTCGTCCCAACAGATAGGAGATCTATACCTCCTACCGTATAGAGCCTCATACGGTGCCATCTGGATGCTGGCTTGATAACTGTTGTTGTAGGCAAATTCTATCAAAGGAAGATGATGATCCCAAGATCCTGGCATATCAATGGCACAAGCACGTAACATGTCCTCTAAAATCTGGATCGTCCGTTCTGACTGTCCATCTGTCTGTGGGTGGAAAGCAGTACTGAAAGTGAGCTTGGTCCCCAAGGCCTGATGTAGACTTTCCCAGAAGTGAGACACGAACCGAGAATCCCTATCTGACACAATGGTAACCGGTATACCATGAAGTCTCACAATCTCCTCAATATATAATTCAGCCAACTTCTCCAAAGTCATACCAGTTTTAATAGCTAAGAAGTGAGCAGACTTTGTTAGCCTATCGACCACTACCCATATACTATCAAATCCTCTGGGATTTCTGGGGAAACCGGTTACAAAGTCCATTGCTATGTTCTCCCACTTCCACTCAGGAATAGGAAGGGGTTGGAGAAGTCCAGCTGGCCTTTGATGCTCTGCCTTTACTTGCTGACATGTCAGACATTATGCCATGAACTGAGCCACTTCTCTTTTCATGTTTTTCCACCAAAAAGTGTCTTTCAGATTTCTATACATTTTGGTACTTCCCGGATGTACTGAATAACTGGTGCAATGTATTTCCTCCATGATTTCATTCTTTAATTCTGGATCTTCTGGAACACATATCCGGTTGCCATACCGCAAAGAACCATCTTCGTGGATTCTAAACTGTTCTTGAGAGCCAGCTTCCACTTCTTGCCTAATCCTTTGAAGATAGTCATCTTTTCCTTGAGCTACTCTGATCCGGTCTAATAGTATGGGTCGTACCCTTAAGTTTGCCAGAGAGGCACAAAGACCTGGTAATATCATAGAGAGTTCCATTCTTCTCATGTCCTTCAAAATGTGTTTTTGGGAAGTGACAAGTGACGCCACATTACTGGAGGACTTTCTGCTGAGTGCGTCAGCCACCACATTCGCCTTACCAGCGTGATAATTAATAGTTAAGTCATAGTCCTTCATTAACTCCAACCATCTTCTTTGCCTCATATTCAACTCTTTCTGGGTGAAGATGTACTTTAGACTTTTGTGGTCTGTATAAATATCACAAGATTCACCATACAAGTAGTGCCTCCAAATCTTCAAGGCAAAGACAACTCCCGCCAACTTTAAATCATGAGTAGGATAGTTTTCCTCATATGGCTTTAGTTGTTTAGAAGCATAAGCAACCACCTTACCATTCTGCATGAGTACACAACCCAAGCCTGTCTTGCATGCATCACTATAGATAGTGAATCTATAACCAATCGGAGGGAGAGTCGATCGGGCTGACACTC
Organism: Dioscorea zingiberensis; assembly: GCA_026586065.1. Lineage (NCBI taxonomy): Eukaryota > Viridiplantae > Streptophyta > Magnoliopsida > Dioscoreales > Dioscoreaceae > Dioscorea > Dioscorea zingiberensis. The sequence continues at coordinate 35,443,717 of CM048823.1, forward strand.
AGCCACGCTTCAACTCCTGGAAGCTATGCTCGCATTGATCAGTCCATATATAACAGGTTCCCTTTCGAGTCAACTTAGTCAACGGTGCTGCCAAACGAGAGAACCCCTCAACAAACCTTCTGTAGTATCCAGCCAAACCCAGAAAGCTGCGAATCTCTGTAACACTATTTGGTCTCTTCCAATCAACAATAGCCTCAATCTTCTTAGGATCGACAGAGTTTCCATCTTTAGTCACCACATGACCTACGAAAGCCACACTATCAAGCCAAACTCACACTTCGAGAACTTGGCAAATAACTGCTTTTGTCTCAAGGTCTCAAGTACCAATCTCAGATGCTCTTCATGTTCAGCGGAACTGCCAGAATATACCAAGATGTCATCAATAAAGACCACCACAAACTTATCCAAGTAAGGCTTGAAGACCCTATTCATCATGTCCATAAAAGCAGCAGGTGCATTTGTCAAACCAAAAGGCATGACAAGGAACTCATAATGGCCATAACGAGTACGAAATGCACTCTTAGGTACATCTTCAGACCTAATCTTCAGTTGGTGGTACCCCGATCGAAGATCAATTTTAGAGAACACCTGAGCACCCTGCAACTGATCAAAGAGGTCGTCGATCCTTGGCAACGGATATTTGTTCTTCACAGTCACCTTGTTAAGTTCTCGATAATCAATACACAATCTCATAGTCCCATCTTTCTTCTTAACAAACAAGACTGGTGCACCCCAAGGAGAAACACTAGGACGAATAAAGCCCTTCTCTAGTAGTTCCTCCAACTGTTTCTTCAACTCCTTTAATTCAGTAGGAGCCATTCGATATGGGGCTTTGGATATCGGGTTGGTGCAGGGAAGTAAGTCAATGATGAATTTTATCTCCCTGTCTGCAGGCAACCTAGGAAGCTCTTCAGGGAAAATATCAGGATACTCATTTACGATACAGACATCTTCTAACAGTTGACCACCTTGCTTGTCTTCAATAATTGATGCTAAGTATCCAGTGCACCCATCCATAAGTAACCTCCGTGCTTGCAAAGCAGAGATAACTCTAGGCGGAGAAAAGTTTTCAGTACCTATAAAAGTGAATTCAGCTCCCCTAGAGATCTTGAAGTTTACCCTCTATGCATGACAGTTTACTACCGCATAAACAGAGGATAACCAATCCATCCCTAGGATGATGTCATAATCCTTCATTTTCATAACATGTAGGTCAGCATATAGTTCATGACCATCAATATGTCGATCAAGCACCTTGAAGAAACTCTTTTAATGTCAACAGCAACTCCAACAGGGGTGCCCACACACAAATCATGATCTAAGGATATAGTAGGCAAGCTATGCTTCCGAACAAAAGCCGAAGAGACGAAAGAATGCGTAGCACCAGGATCAAATAATGCACATGCATAAGCTGAGTAAACAGATATTATACCTACAATAATGGCATACATATATTGAATAAATAAATATTATACCTGCAACCACGGCATTGGAGGCGACAGCATCCTCCTGGGTGAGGGTGTACACTCGACCCTAGGTCTGGGGTCTCCCCATCGGCCAGCGGTGACAGCGGTCGGGTCAATCTGGCTGCCGCGGTTTTTCCTCCTCGGGATCCCTGGCCTACATGGGCTCCGCGTGCGGCCGTGCCTCGAGTGCTCTGCCCGGTAGAAGCCTGATGTGATCCTGAAAGCATCTGTGGACACTGGGCAATCCGGTGTTCTGCACTCCCACACCGGAAGCATTTTCCTGTGGCACGCCAGCACTCAGTACTCAAATGTCCCTTACCACAAAATGTAGCATTTGGCGCTTATCCAAGAGGCCGCACTAGCGTATGTACCTCGAGGTTGCCATGAGGAGGTCTACTAATACCGAGATGCAATCGGTGCTCCAAAGATCCACCTTGGGCTTACTTATTCTTCCCGTGAACTGCCTATGTCCGCACTCTAGAGCTCCTATCTCTCTCTTCCTCATGGCCTTTCTTCTCGATCTCCACCTTCTCTCTGTGACAACATCAAGGGACTTTGCACGTCCCACAACCTCTCGCATAACTAGTCAGATGTATGGGAGCCAATGCCTTACGAATGTGATACTGTAAGCCATCTTGGAATCTATGTGCTCTGCTCTTGTCATCATGAACAAATTTTGCTGCAAACCAGGAGAGCTTGTCAAATTCCATCTCATACTCATCAACGGTCATGGTCCCCTGTTTGAGATGAAGGAACTGCCTCTCCAACTCCAAAACCTTGCTTCTGGGAAAGTACTTGTTGAAAAAGGTTGTACGCCGCTGATCCCATGTATCAAAATTCCTTCCCGCACGGACGCGTACCTCGCCTTCCACCGGCCAGGCACTCTCAAGCATATAAGTAGCAAACCTAAGCTTCTCTTCCTCGGTACACTCCATCACGTCAAATGCTTTCTCCATTTCATCAATCCATTTCTCAGCGACATCTGGGTCAGTAGTACCCTCAAACGGTGGAGGTCCTGTCCTCTTGAACTCAGCAATGGTCCTCTGATGCGGCTGTGGTGGAGGAGGAGGTGGTGGTTGTTGATGCTGGGCTTGGCGTTGGTCCCTAACCAACCCCACCACTTCACGCATGAGTTCCATAATCCTATCCCGACCAAGTTAGTTTCGAATCGGGTCCGCTCCAATAGATGGAACTTCATCAATTCGGCCTCGCCATCCATGTTACGTGTATGGGGATGACGAGGGGCCATTCTGGATCAACAAACAAGCTTTCAGTAATCAGTAAGTAGTACTGAAATTAAATGCAAAAGACATACATTCACTGTTCATACAAAACCCCCGCAATATTAGTATTCCTAGCGTTCACTAACTTAGTGTCACTCGACTGGTTTTAAGGCCACTAAGGTTACTAAAAGGATCTAAACTCTCTGATACCACCTAAATCTGTCACGCCCCGAACCCAAACGGGACATTGGCAGACCGGCCGCATACTTGTGGGGATGGGCCCCACTGTGTATGCAAGGCCTCATAACCTGTTCGCAATTATTATTTAACCAAAATAACAAAAACTTTATTGCCTTTTAAAGAAAAATCGAGTTCTAAATTCAATATCCAAAAGACCACATAACAAGTGGAATACTCTATGGGAGTCAACTAAAACAAGCAAACTTATTCAAAACAAGACATGTAGTTCGTAAGACATTAATGGTTGAGTCTGTCTCTAGATATCCCATCAACTCACCAAGTAGCTATTCCTCGGGATCTGAAAAACATGTCCAGAGATTAGTGAGCTTGGGAGCTCAGTAAGCATCCACTAAAATAAAAATAAACCATGCAGATTTTAGTAATGTAATATAAGATATTGCAATAAGAGACAAGACATTTAATTTCAAGAAAAAATAGCATACCAAAAATAATATTTCCTATAATAGTATCATCAGAAAATAATGCCAAGTCATAAAATCATAGAATTTGCATTTATATCTGAAAATAGTATAATGTCTCCCAAACGTACTAAGACCAGTATTTACCCCGATGGTGCGGGTCAAAATTTCATGTGTGATCTCGGTATCCCAAGTCAAAATGAGACATCCCCCAAAAGAAGTCGTCTCTACCATTTGTTTTACCTCGGTGGCCCAAGTCAAAATCAAAAGACTGTTATTATCCCCGACAGCACGGGTTGAACTAGTTCACAAGCAAAACGTGTCGACACGGTCAATGTATAACCCCCATTGACGTGGGTCAAAACATAGACCGTTTGGAGACGTATACAAAAACCCAAAAAAAAAATCTCAAAATAGCTATGTCCAAAAGAGGATAACAAATAATGGTCGACTATATCACCAAACACAACATACATGCATGGTTATATTGTAGAGAAAATAAATCCTTTATGATTTCATGAACTGTTATTGAAACCATAAACAAAACTTTAATAAAGAAAATAGATTTCATTTTCATATATGAAAACTTTTAATAACTTTAAGTGTGGAAAACTTACACCCACACTCCAAGTTCAATCTAACCGTGGCTGGAGCCTCCGAGTCAGGATCCAACATAGAAAATATAATATCAGTTATTGAGGTTTACAATAGCCATACGCTACTGTACCCATCACCAAATCTCTCTACGAAAACACCATTACGAGATTCCATTAAATATTCTACCCATAAGTTATCTAATTTAACCTATTTAATTCCGCAACTAACTCTGAGAACAATTAAACAAATCTTTTAATCATAAAAATAACTTTGTTTAAAATATCAGTTATAAATAAAAATAACTAGTTGTAGAATCAAACAATTTGCATTCATATCAGAAAATAATAATATAAATAAATAAATAACAATAAAACAAAGTAAAAATTAATTAATTAATTAAAACAATACCAAAACATAATAACAATAAAATCGTGACAGTAGCATCATGTTCCTAAAAGTTCAAAATCAAAGAAGAAAAAAAAAATTAATTTATCAAAAGAAACATGAAAGATTAGGCTGATCACATAAAAAAATTAAGTAATTAAATAAAAAAATAAAAATAATGAAATCAAACACATGACCGTAGATGCAGGCACCTTTGTGAAATTATTTGTATGATTCAATGGGTTGCACGAAAAACGAGATCATTATTAATATAATAATAATCATTTACAAAGGGTTTAACATTAATAGAAAATATTGGAGTTTTATAATTAAATCTCATAAAACCTATCAGATAAATAGAGAATTAGTGTAAAACCAAAATCAGCCAGTAATATAAAAAAAAAAAATTTAATCAAGAAATCAAATTAAAACCTAAGTTGTAAACCCCTTGCATCATTAATAATTTCTATTATTAATCCAAATTTAACCCAACAAATCACAACAAAAGAGATCTAAAACACACATCGTCAAACAATCTAACCCTAATTCCCATAAAAGTTCCAACAACAAGAATCAATAAAGGGCTCACCTTGACCGCCTTCTGCTTGGAATCCCTCCTCGTCTCTTCGGGTTGGAGTGCACGCTTCTGTTCGAAGATAGAGGGGAATGAGAAGGTTTGCGTATGATGAAGGCGGCGCGAAAGTAGAGATTAAGTAATAAAATTCTAATTTAGTTAGGTTAAGATAAGCATCACCCTATTTTATGTTTTAACCACTATAATTTCTCATAATTATTTTTAACTTTTAAGGGTATTATTACAATTAACTTCGGCCCGGATCAGTGGAGTGTGGGTGCTCCAACTTGGAGCGTCTACGGCCGAGGACACCCTGGCGTTCTGTCATCCCTGACAGGGGGACGATACTCTATCCCTCCAAATTTTGCCCGATTGGGACGATACAATCGGGTTAATCGACATGTAGAACGGTAGCGCTGCCAAATTCCCACCACGGACGATTCGATTAAGGTCAAGGCTAATCGGGGGATACTTTCAGAGCTCTTCTGTTGGATGATCTTTCAGGCTTTGAGGCCGTAGTTGACATTAGGAGCCCTTTTATTGCTTGTCTTTGGGTCTCCTAGAGGGTTGGTTGTGCGGGGTGTAGCCCCGTGTGCTTGCTCAGTCATGTTTTATTGATTCGCCATCTCTGATTATCACTTGATACTCATGACTTGCTCACCCACCTTGCGAGGTGCTTACTGGGCTTTCTTTCCGAAAGCTTATACACTTGTTCTCATCCCTTTTCAGATCCCGCGGAGTAGCAGCCATGAGCCATCATGATCGTACGCAGGGCAGGGTTGTGACCGAGGTTGGCGACCTCTTATGCATTTTATCTATGTGTGAGAACGTCCTGTTCGGATCCATATAGGATCAGACTTGTATTACCTATTCGGGTGCCTGTACCCTAGGTTTTTTATCTTCCGCTAACATTATACTCTGAATTATATTATCGGGTTTATTGTTATTATTCCGTCGCACTTGGGTTGTTGCTTTGTGATCACTCAGGCCTTGTATCCGAGCGGGGCGTGACAATTATAACCTGATTTCTAAAGACCGTAAGGCCTTCTTTCAAACTTAACTGGAACTAGTCATGGCAAGTCACCCTACACCAATTAGATCATAGGTATTACAAGGGTGTTATAACTTGACACTGCTGACTTATTTATGAGAAAATCCCAAAGTTTTCTAACTCGGGCACAATGACAATAGTTGGCAATTTCAGAAGCAATCCACATAATGTAGAATACAATAAATCATAAAAAAACATTTGCAACACCACTGTAACAAGAGGCACACTGGCTTTGCAAAAATAACTCAAACTTGTTTCTTGTCCAGTTGTGGAAATACTGCAAGTGAAACAACATCATTTCATCATATAAAATATTTACAAGAATAAAACAGGAAGGTTGAAGTGACCAAATAAGAGTTTATTGTTGCCAGAAGCTACCTCATGACCAATTACTCCTAATATTACTGCATAGTCCCAATCTGTAGCTGTTTCTGGGGAATCCAAGACAAGTTTAGAATTAAAAATCTGCATACATTTGTTTTGAAATCTCAGGGAACCATAAAATAGCAGGAACATATTAGCTTCGAAAGATTATCATTAAGCATACATTTAAAATTTTGTTTTCCATGGCTCCCCTGAAAGATCATTATTTGCATTTGAAAGAAACAAAAATTGAAGGAGCACTTCATGTCAACTCTGTTTCAATTTGTAGTTTTGTATAACATCATCAGACCTTAAAGATAATCAACAAATTTAAGGAAGGGCACTCACATATTATAATCTGGAACAACCACAATATTGAACAAATCGAGATCATATTCAAGACCTAGGGCCTGTTGCAGAAGGAAGGATCAGTCGTTTGAATTGAAAATCCAACTAAAAAGGAACAAGAAAGATGCAAAATAACAGAGCAAAGAAAATGTCTGAGGCATGATGAAAGGACACAATGAATTCATAAATGAATCAAAACTAAAGAAGAAAAAAAATGTCTGAGGCATGATGAAATCAAATAATTGAGGAATAACATTTCTTCTATATCATAATTCCAATACAAAATAGAGCACAATGAATTCATAAACGAATCAAATCTAAAGAAGAAAAAAAATGTTTGAGGCTATGATGAAATCAAATAATTGAGGACGAACCTTATGAACATGGTCGTCGGCCTGATGTCTATACTAGAAAGAGAATTATCTCTCCAAAACTACTCCAAGTTCCTAAGTTTAAAGGTACTTACTATTACCATACATGTATATAACACACATATTCTTAATTTCATGACTAATGTCAATGTTTTTTTTTCTTAAAAGATTTAGAAGGTGATAATGAAATGAAGGAGACTGTGAATTTAAGGATCTCATATGCTGAAATAACTCATATACTAGAAGACTGCACTGAAACATTCATGAGATTTCTGAAGGCTGATAAAGAGAGCCACTGTGAGATGTTCAGAGCCTTTATGAAGAAGAAACAATGGCAATTGATCAAAACCGTCTCCTCTTGATGAAGAGAACCAATCAGAAAGTGATTAATTAATAATCATCTCCTATATAATTAGCACTTCTCAGTGAGCACTCTTTCTTAATTAATGACATGTAAATATATATTATTAATGTTCAGAAGAAGTTAAGGATCAAAGAGCCGGAAAGTAGTGGGAAATGTTTCAAAAAAAAGGAAGCTAAAGAACACACAAGGAATGGAAATACTTATGGGGCTTATAGACATGAAGGTTGTGTCAAGAGTGCTAAGAATGACACGAATTAGTGAAGGACAACTGCAGTGGTGTGAGGAGAAGACGATCAAAGTCGGGATTTTGGAAGGGAAAATTTATAGAGCCTCCTCCCCACTGTTTTTCCCTGTTCACTAACTCATATATATATATATATATATATAAAATTTTTATCTTCCTCTTTGTTTAGGTTTAGAGTTCTTGATGAAAAGATAAAAGTAGCAAGGGCTTCATCTTTTTGTACATATATATAGTGTAAAGAAAAAGAAAGAAATAAGAGCGAGGGCTATATGGATTTTGTTCTTGAACATTGTATAAGGAAAATGTTAGCAATAAAGAGTTTATCAGATTACGTCTACATTCTGAATAAAAATTAAACACAATCAATAAAATAACTATTTCGTTTATCCTTATATTTTGGACAATCATTTCCAGATATGCCGGAATAATTGACCAAAATTTAAATTTAAAATTCTTATGTTTTGGACAATCACTAACAAGTTTATCCTTATGATTCACCTAAAATTCTCTTTATCTTGTGATGTCTTATTAGTATCAAATTAATGATGGAATTCTTAGCATCCTAATGAACATTAGTACACACTAAATGACAATTAATGGAACTGAACTTTTACCAAATTCAGCCCATGATTGATGCTGTGATAACATTCTAGTGTTCTTGAAGCATAATAAGGAATAGATGAGGGAAATTACCTCCTAGTGCTGGAGGAAATGTAAGTGCAGCCATAGAAGAGCAAATCTACACCAAGGAGCTTGTAATCAAGACACAAGAAAAGCAGAGCTAGGGCTTCTTGCGAATCCTCCTCTCTATCTCAGCACACTGTCCACACACAGCTACCCCACCACCAGCTCTTTAACTTATACTCATGCTAACACATTAAATGTGGTGGGCCCAAGTCCAATGGGCTGACTTGGGTATGAGACTTGAGAGTGGATCCAATTTGGGTCCAAGCATGATTAGTAATAATAATCCATCTCATAAATGGCTGGTACTCACATGCATAGCAAATGTCCAAAATGCCATTAGATTATGTTAGTCCATAAAACATAATTCAACATTCTCTCACTTGGACTATCATAATCAAACATGAATGCTTTCGCAACAACATACATAGCCAAACCAATCACACATAACCAACACACCAAGAGGATGCATGGGTCATACCTGATCAGGCGCTACTAATCTGAAAGCATGACAATAGCATTAACATGAATTCATCATGTACTCACTTATCAAAACACAAAGATACATAGTATCATATAACAGTGACATACATTCATAATATACAGTGACATACATTCATAATATGCATGAAAAACTCAAGCAATCCTTGCAAAACATTCATAGAACAGAAAACTCCCACTAAAACAAAGAAACTTAGGCTCCTAACAAACCCATATGGAAGATGTGTTCTTGAAACACACAAATAGGTAAGCCTTTAGTTAGTGGGTCTGCTAGCATGTTGCTCGTAGGCGTGTGCTCAACAGTAATTAGAGACTCTGCAACTTTCTCTTTGACAAAATAGAACTTAATGTCAATATGCTTGGAGCGAGAAGTGCTCCTAGCATTTCGAGAGAAAGCTACAGCTGCGGAGTTATCACAATATAATTTCAGCGGCCTCGTAATGGAGTCTACAACTCCTAATGCTGAAATAAAATTCCGCAGCCATATTGCATGACAAGTAGCCTCATAACACGCCATATATTCTGCCTCCATGGTTGAAGAAGCTGTAAGTGTTTGTTTAACACTTTTCCATGAAACAGCTCCTCCTGCCATCATAAAAATATACCCGGAGGTGGATTTTTTATCATCCACGCAGCCTGCATAATCAGAGTCACTGAAACCAAACACTTCAAGAGTGTCAGTACGCTGATATGTCAACATGAGATCCTTGGTACCTTGAAGATATCGCAAAACTTTCTTAGCCGCTTTCCAGTGGCTTTGACCAGGATCACTCAAGTATCTACCAAGCACACCAACCACAAAGGCAATATCGGGACGTGTGCATACTTGAGCATACATCAGGCTGCCAACAACAGAAGCATAAGGGACTGTTTTCATTTGATCTCTCTCAATATCATTCTGAGGACATTGTGCCTTAGAGAACCTGTCACCCTTCACAATTGGAGTCTTTACTGAAGAACAAGACTGCATGTTGAACCTCTTCAAGATTCGATCAATGTATGTTCTTTGAGACAATCTCAGAATGCCATTGGCCCTATCTCGAATAATCTGTATGCCTAAAACATATGATGCTTCACCAAGATCCTTCATGTCAAAATGGCCAAATAATAATTGTTTTGTCTCAACCAACAGATCAGTGTCATTAGAAGCGAGTAAGATATCATCAACATATAAGACTAGAAATATGTACTTACTCCCACTGACTTTCATGTATATACAATGATCAACAACATTTTCTTTAAACCCATTGGCAGTGATAATTTCATCAAACTTAAGATACCATTGCCTTGAAGCTTGTTTCAACCCATAAATTGACTTTTGGAGTTTGCAAACCAGGTGTTCTTTCCCAATTGCCTCAAAACCAGTAGGTTGAGTCATGTAGACATCTTCACTTAAGTCACCATTCAAGAAAGCCGTCCTTACATCCATTTGATGAAGCTCTAGGTCAAAATGCGCCATAATTGCCATAATAATTCGTAAAGAGTCCTTAGTGGAAACAAGAGAAAAGGTTTCACTGTAATCTATGCCTTCTCATTAGCTATAACCCTTAGCCACTAGCCTTGCGTTATACCTTTCCACTTGACCTTTGGCATCACGCTTGACCTTGTAAACCCATTTGCATCCTATGGGCCTACAACCTTGTGGTAACTCTACCAAAATCCACACTTCATTCTGTGACATTGATTTCATCTCATCAGTCATGGCATTCATCCAAAAATTAGATTTAGGACCAATAATGGCTTCCTTATAGGTAGTTGGATCCGAGGTATCACCAATATCATATTCATGCTCTTGCAAGTAGACAATGTAGTCATCAGAGATTACAGGTCTCATGCACTGCCCGACATCTTCTTAAAAATGCATCCTCTGCAACTACATCAGGAGTTTCATGTACTACTTGCTCAATAGGTTCATTCTGAATGACTGTTTGGAACTGGTCAACCACAGGGTCTGCAGATGGAGCGGAAGCAATTACCACAGGAACTATGATTGGGTGTTCTTGAAACACAATTTCTCTTTGCCCTTGGTTTAGACCAGTATCATCTTCAAAGTAGACAGCCCGATCTGATTCAATAACTCTAGTGGTATGTGATGGACAGTAAAATCTGGACCCCCTTGATCCCACACAGTAACCAACAAAATAACCACTTATAGTCTTAGGATCAAGCTTCTTAGATTGTGGATTATAGGGTCTCACTTCTGCTTTGCAGCCCCAAACACGGAAGTGATGTAAAGTAGGCTTCTTCTGTGACCATAACTCATAAGGGGTCTTGGGAACAGACTTACTGGGCACTTGATTCAAAATGTAAGCTGCAGTTTTCAAAGCCTCACCCCATAAAAACTCAGGCAAGGAAGAATTCACCAACATACATCGCACCATATCAAGAAGTGTGCGATTTCTTCTTTCTGCAATTCCTTTTTATTGAGGTGTACCAGAGTTGTGTATTGTGCATCAGTGCCACATTCCTATAAGTACCTCGCAAACGGTCCAGAATTGTGTCCTGTCTCATCATATCTCCCATAATACTGGCCACCTCTATCAGAATACACCACCTTGATCTTTTTCCCTTGTTGAAGCTCTACTTTTGCTTTGAAGGCTTTAAAGGTCTCTAAAGAATCTGCCTTCTCACGAATTAGCTCAACAAAGCCATAACGAGAAAAGTCATCAGTGAAGGTAATGAAATACTTGTAGCCACCCATAGCTGGAGGAGTGAAAGGTCAACAAATGTCAGTATGGATTAACCCAAGTAGTTCTGTGGATCTATCAACTTTGGCATTTCTGATCTTGGCAGTCAACTTTCCTTTTATACAATCAACACATGTGTCAAAATCTGTAAAATCAAGATCCTGTAGAATCCCATCCTTTATCAATCTTTCCATTCTTTGTCTAGATATATGACCCAAACGTTTGTGCCATAAAACGGAAGATTTCTCATTCAACCTTGACCTCTTTGTAGTAGCAATAGTGTTAAGAGAAGATGAAGAAGAAGAAAAAGAAGCAAGGAGAGGCAGATCTATCAAATCTAGTTTATAAAGATTACCAAACAGAATTCCATTTCCAAACAAGATAGAGTCACAGTACATAGGTACTTTTCCACTTCCAAATAAAAAGCTATAACCACTTCTATCCGAAATAGTTACATAAATCAAATTTCTCCTGATTGAGGGTATGTAAGCAACTTCTTGTAACTCCAAAAGTTTTCCAGTGGCAAGCTGTAGTTTCATAGTCCCCAAAAATTCCACTTTTGTCCTTGTCCCATATGAACATGTTGTTCTATGTTAGTTGGTTTCTTTCGGTTTGTCATCTCCTGCAAGGAATTGGTAACATGAATTGTAGCACCAGTGTATAACCACCAAGTATTAGAAGGTACATCAACAAGATTTGACTCTAAACAGACGTTCACTAAAAGTTTACCTTTCTCTGAGCTAACCTTCACTGAAAAATTACCTTTCTTTTCCATTCTAGCTTTGAGCTTCCTGCAATCTACCTTTTTGTGCCCAAACTTTTGGCAGTAATTGCATTTTCCTTTAAAACCCTCATTCTTTGGGCCATAGGAAGTCAAAGCTGCTCCTTGCCCATCTTGTTTGTTCCCCATATTTTGCTTCTTGAAGGACTTGTTATCATTAACATTCTTTGGTGGAGGCTTTCTTTTCTGACCACTGTTATTGTGGCTTGTAATCATTGCCACACTTCTTGCCCTTCCTTTCTTCATGTCATCTTCCTCTTTGGCAAGAATGGTTGTCATCTCCTCTATAGTCCATTGCTCCTTTTGAGCATTATAACTTGATCTAATGGAGTCAAATTGTGATGGAAGAGTCCCCATAATAAACCACACAATATAGTCCTCATCCAACTCCATACCAATAGCTTTAATCTTGCGATAACAGGCTACAATCTTGTCAATGTGCTCTCTAATCCCACTAACACCATCATAAACTGTGGAATGTAGAGTGCTCAAGAGTTCATTCTTTTCATTCTTGGAGAACTTCTTGTATTTCTTGTTAATAGCTTCAAGAAATTCCTTAGCATTCTCTGTCTTAGAAATGCTATCACGAATGGAGTCATCCATGTGATACCTCATAATCATCAAGCAACACCGGTTTGAATACTCCCAATCATCATAAATCTTCTTGTCACTAGCAGAAGTTTCAGCAGTGGGTTTTGGAGGAGATTCTTCTCTCAAGGCCAAGTCCAATTTCATGATTGCAAGATTCATCATAAGAGATTCCACCCATTGTTTGTGATTAGTCCCATTTAGCTTCAAAATGGCAGAAAATTGAGGATTGCCTAAAGTTGAAGAAAAATACAAGAGTAACATCAACATGCATATAAAACACAATCATGCTATTCACTCTTTCTTCAACTTTCTTAAATGACCCACAAAAGTGATCACAAAATGCTAGAGTCCAATGAGAATAAAAATTGAACTCATTCACAGGCAAGACCAATACATTGAATCACCACAACCAAATGCATCAATCAACTATCAAAAGGATAGTAAAAAAAATTGTACCGGTTCATGGTATTCAATGAATGCTCTTCACCAAACTAAGCATCCTACCAAACAATGAATTCACCGATAGGATAAGTTCATTGCCCGCATGGATCTTAGTAGAAAAATTTATCAAAACAAGGCATTCATAACATCAACAAAATACATCAAATGCTTGGACTTACGAGAGGCAAGTTCACAAGCTAGGAGATGAGCAAATAACAGGTTGATTTTCCCTGATCTCCAGCCGGGTCATCAGACCCGGCACTAATTTACTGACAGGGCCCCGAAATAGGGCACTAAGAAGAAAAATTAGCAATAAAAGCTTCAAAGAAACACATAGAAAGTGTCTCTGATACCAATTGATGGAATTCTTAGCATCCTAATGAACATTAGTACACACTAAATGACAATTAATGGAACTGAACTTTTACCAAATTCAGCCCATGATTGATGCTGTGATAACATTCTAGTGTTCTTGAAGCATAATAAGGAATAGACGAGGGAAATTACCTCCTAGTGTTGGAGGAAATGTAAGTGCAGCCATAGAAGAGCAAATCTACACCAAGGAGCTTGTAATCAAGACCTGCAAAACAGAGAGCTAGGGCTTCTTGCGAATCCTCCTCTCTATCTCAGCACACTGTCCACACACAGCTGCCCCACCACCAGCTCTTTAACTTATACTCATGCTAACACATTAGATGTGGTGGGCCCAAGTCCAATGGGCTGACTTGGGTATGAGATAGAGAGTGGATCCAATTTGGGCCCAAGCATGATTAGTGATAATAATCCATCCCATAAATGGCTGGTACTCACATGCATAGTAAATGTCCAAAATGCCATTAGTTTATGTTAGTCCATAAAACATAATTCAACAATTAATCCAACACCATAGCTTAAAAAATAATCCTAATAAACAAACCTAGTTATAGGTGATTAACTAAAAATCAAGGCCTTAGCTTTCAAATCTTTAAAATTCCTCAAAATGAGTTTTGGAAGACTTCAGTGAATTACATCTATAATCTATAAATAAAAAATAAATATTAAACTCTATTCATAAAATTCAAAGTAATGCAAAATCAAGATTATAGACATAAATTAATCTGCAAATCCACAAAAGAAAGAGGATAGGGCAATTAGGATATGCACCTCGGATGAGTCGCAAGTCACAATCGATACCTCGATCAGTTACTGGGGTCGCACTTCACAGTAAAATAGAATGAGTCGCAAGTCTTGCAGTTCAAACTTTAACTAGTTCTTGTATTGTCACCCTCTTGCAAGTCGATATTATTTTTCTCATTTCAACTATAAAATTTCAAAGTGTATAAAAGTTGGTTTTAGTGTCTTAATAAGGTTTTTGATATGGTCAATATTAGAGAAGTATATCCAATTAGGATGTAGTAACTCCTTTTTAATTGGAGAATTAATCTAAAAGCAATTAAAATTCAAGGACAGGTATACAAGTGGGTGCATTTTTTAATATTTTTTAGGACCTAATAATCTCGAGTTGCTAATATGGAATTCTCAGGGAATTATTGTTCCATATCTACTAAGTTATGGATTAATGATAATTAATCCCAATTGGATGAACAACTAGAGCAACCACATTTTCTTAATAATATTTTCGATGATTAAGAGAGTGAATGAGATATCGGTTTTCTTTACTTCATTATTGGATTGAGATAGAAATTGAAGAGAAGATAAAAAAAAAATTAATGCTGTTAGCTTATTTTCAAAGCAAAACCCCACTTTTCGTTTTCATCAATCGAATGTCTTCTTTGTAGTGTCATTTCTCAAAAAGATTGTTTTCCAAATGAATCTTTTATCCCTATAGACTATGCCATGTCTGTCAAAAAACATGACAATCTAAGCTGTATCCTTAGCTTGGCCTCCATGGGAATGATAAAAAATGGCAATAAAAGTTTATTTCTCTTGATCGGTAAAGATTTATCTCAGATAACTATTTAAGTGTCATTTCACTGTCCCAAAAGAAAGAAAAAGAAAACCCCTCCTCTTATAAATAGTCTTACTATAGAGACAACTATTTACTCTTGGCAAGTACTCTAAACAGCAACCTCCAGTCTGCTTGCTTTATTTGAGATGTTCCTATTTAAGTATATACAATAAAAACTAATTAGTACTACTAAAATAGGAACTTAATTAATACTTTTGGAAATCAAGCATTTGCTTGCATGCATGTTTCTGCGTGCTTAGTGTGCAAGTCAATTGATCACAAAAAATCTTGTTTTAGTGGAATATGGTTTGGAGAAGTTTGAGAGTCCAAATCATGCTTGAAGTGTTTCTAGTGACATGTTCCCATTCATTGAAAAAAAAAACATCCTAATTTTAATATGTACTGGTCAAATGATAAAATTGAAAGCTGAAGACAAATAACAAAATTATGCTACACAACAGAGTTGAAGAAATGTCTACCCGAATGTTGATGTCTGGTATTCAGTGAAATTACAAGTTGGTTTCCAGTCCTGATGATAATTTGGTTGTGGATTTTCCCGTATGAATAACTTAGGTGGCTGTTTCAACTGTAAAATGGATGCAAAGTTAAATTATTTTTGTTTCCAAATCTAGTCATAATTAACCATTCAGGTAAACTCTTTAAATATATAACTTCAATATAATTATAAAAAAGTGCAATCCTAAGTTTTAAACTTGAAACAACATGATCATAAGATGCTAATTCACTAATTGGCATTGACATTAAAGAGCTATAACATAAAATTCCCAACAGTTACCTATAAACAAATGTAAAGTGTGTTTGTATTCCTTCAGATTCCAGCAACCTTGAAGCCTCTATTCCCTATACGTAAACGTAGATAAAAAATGGTGGAGAACTTTCTGATATTTTCATTTGCGACCCAAAGGGCCTTATCAATTATTGTATTTTGCTTGTGTGGACCACATTAGGGATTAAACTATTTACCATGACATTAGTAAAGTAAAACATTAGTCATTTACTATACCAATGTTTTTTAACTTATGTGCATATAACTGACATTTGCATTTGTGAAAATGTGTTCAATTGATTATTTAATTATTTGATTTTACCCATGATCATCTATCACTACTTTTTTGTGATTTTATCTAATTTTTTTATTCTGTTTTTGTTTCATGGAGAAATAGTTCTTCAAATAGTAGTGCTAATGTAGTTAGTGGTTGAGTTGGGGATGGCACAGAGTTTGGCCAAGTTTGTAGTATATTTGTGTATGTCCAACCTTACATCACTAATAACTGTGATTTCAAATGGTGGTTAAAAATATAAGAGTTCAGTTATAAAAGTAAAAAAGTAGAATCTTCTGTGGTTAAAAATATAAGAGTTCGGTTAATCAGTATTGATTAAAAAATCTGAACATGAAATTTTATAATTGTGTTCTCAATTAAAACTCTCACTGAAAGATATTTCCTAAAACTAGTGGTTGAGAAAATGATTCAGAGAACATCAGGGAAAGCAAGTTGATGGTTTGGAAATATTGATGTAAAATATTCATATTAAGAGATATACTGATAAAAATCAAATATAAATAGATATATGTTTTTAAAGTGCTGAAGCATTTCCAAAGAACTCTAGATATGTAAAATAACAAAATACATGAATGAATCCAGCATCCTAAATTTTCAAAGTACTGAAGCATTTCCAAAGAAAAACTCCAGATATCTACTTCCCATCTGAGTTACCATCAAATTACTCACATAGAATATGATAAAAAACACTCTTTAATTTATATCATTTCCACAACATATAAGATACGATGAAGGAAGAAATTTGAAAGGAATCCATTAAGTTTATCGTCACTATGCTCCAGCAAACAAACAAAATTTCCCTAAAAAAACACTATTGGATAAACAAACAAGATTTCTTCAAAGCCTAGAACACTATGGATAAACAAACAATATTTCATCTAAAAATCAAAGCTTGAACAATATATCCAACAAAATCACCAAAACAACATGCAAAAAAACAGAGAGATGGATAGCGAAAAGATCATACCAATCAGAATCACCACCAAGGCAAAACAAGGAGAGAAGTCCCATCAATCAAACAGAGAATTTGGGAACAAAATCGCCCAAAAATCCTTCCTTCCCTTCACTTTTCCTTTGTTCTTTTCAGTCCAGAGAGAGAACCTTGCCACAACAATCGTGGTTGATCTCCACCGGCGAGCAGAAGCAGAGTGCTTCAAACAAGGAGGAGAAGGGGGCACTAGGTTCTGAAGAAGGAGAAGAGCACGCTAGGTTCTAACAAGGGCGCGCTCAAAAACCCTAGTCGCCAAGTGAAAAAGAAGGTGCGTTAATGAAATTTTGGGAGGGTAATTTAGCTAGGGACAAATGCCTAGCTACATTCATCGCTAAAAATAAAATCTCCTATCAAACATACTTCGTTGACGTTGGTGACTGCATTTTCCGTAGCTAATTAATCGCTAGCTCGAATGGTAGAAATTCAAATTAGCGACGGAAATATCCGTCGCTAACTATGTTCTTTTAAAATTATAAAGATTAACATTAGCGACAGAATATTCCGTCGCTAAATATACTTCTTTGAAATTATATACATGGACATTTGCAATGGACAAATCCGTTGCAAATCTGTTTCTATTTTACAGTATCCCAATTAATAGATAATGACATTAGCGATGGCATATTCCGTCCCTAACTATCACCTTCCAAAAGTATATTCATTGAAATTAGCGACGGAAAAATCCATTGCTACTTATCCTCCTTCCAAAGTTATGCATTGAAATTAGCGATGGATTATCGGTCGCTAATTGCACAGCAGTCACTCTAATAGTTCGAAGGAGATAATTAGCGACGGATTATTCCGTCGCTAAAAATCCTCCTGCCAAAGTTGTGTATTGGAATTAGCGACGGGATACCCGTCGCTAATTTCAACAGCTATCATTTCAAAGGGGATAATTATCGACCGAAAAATCCGTTGCTAACTATCCAGGATATTTCCGTCGGTAATTTCAACATCTATTGTTTCCCAAGGGGATAATTAGCTACGGAAAGCGATGGATATTGCCGTCGCTAAATATCCGGTATGGAAAATCATTTGCAATACATATTGACGACGGATTATTCCTTCACTAATTCCATGCCAACAAGCACGCCAACACGCGCAACTTTAGCAACGGAAGCCTTTGTCCCTCGCTAATCTCTAGCTAAATACAACATGCAAAGTTCTAGTTGATTTGCAATGAAAATATTCCCTCGCTATTATCCGTCGCTATTTTGCTGTTTTCTTGTAGTGAGCTCTCTCTTCTTCTCCTTCTCTTATGGGGAGAAGCCTCCGGACTTTCTTTGTAGGAAGAAGGACCTTAAAGACGGAGTTCTATTTCCTTTGAGATCGATAACTTCTTGAGGCCGTCACATGCTGACGATGTTTTCCTAATCAATTATCCAACAACCAGCATCTTCTTTCCATCTTCTCAATTGAACTCTGAGCATAGTGAGGATCCCAAGGACCCTCTCGTTTGAATCATCAACAAGAACTAGAAACTAGCTATATATTCCCGAAGAGTCATTCCCCGTTGCTCTCAATCTTGTCACTCTATTTAGACTTCAATCCAATAAGGGATGAAGCAGAATAGACTCTTGATTCATCTTGTATCATTTCATGCTAACTAGTAACAATAACTTGATTAGTAGAAATATTGGTAGTACTACTCCAGGAGCCAGGATAAACTATTCAACTTCACTACTGAACAATTCTTGTACTTTTCCAACCTTTTGTAGTTAGGGATGATAAAGCCACAAATATGCTTCACGCAAACATGACATGATTACTTAAATTGGTCGAAAAACATGAGAGTATGATTTGCATGATGGAAACAATATAAATGACCATTTCATAAACAGAATACTATACAAATAAACACGTACAAATATTAAATTATGCCAATTATAAAAAAAATTCATTGCATACTACAAAATTAAAAATAGGTATTATTCTCGTTAACACCATCCTAAAACAATTTTAAATAAATTATTTAAAACTATTGAATTTGAGTTATTAAAAATTTAGTATTAATAAATAATAAAATATTATTTAAATTTAAAACTGTTAAGTAAAATTAAAAGGTTTGTTTGGATCAATTTGTTTATTTCTTGAATAAAAATGGGTTGATAAAATGATGATTATAACAAATCCAAACATATTCAACATTGATGTGTGGTGATTAAATTGTTGCTGCTACTACTAGATAGATATTGATTTTAAAGAAAGCCAAGTGATCAGTTATCATGCCACGTCAACTAATATCATCCATTCAAACTCCAAACCAATAAGAAAGAGGGCAAAGAAGATAGCTGGATAGGGTAATCCCTCTTCTCCGCCACACCTTTCCCTCCATGCAATCACCCACCTGCCCTATCCCTATCCTTCATCACCATTCACTAATTCTTTGTATATATCCAGACTCCCACAGTATCACTTCCTTCCAGCTTAATTCACACTAGAGCACAGTGCACACAAATGGCCAGCTTGACAGCAGCAGCAGTGACCATCCCCTCCTTCACTGGCCTCAAAACCACCACCACAAGAGCACTTGCCACCTCAGTGAACAACAGCAAGGCTCCCTCAACCTCCATGGCCTTGTCTGCCCGTGCATCTCTCAAGGACTTTGGTGTTGCCGTGGCAGCCACCGCGGCCAGTGTAATGTTTGCAAGCAACGCGATGGCCCTCGACGTGCTGCTCGGCGGCAGTGATGGCTCTTTGGCCTTTGTTCCTGACAGTTTCAGTGTCCCCGCAGGCGAGAAGATCGTCTTCAAGAACAACGCCGGATTCCCTCACAACGTGATCTTTGATGAAGACGCGGTGCCCGCGGGTGTGAATGCAGATTCCATCTCGATGAAAGAGGAGGACCTGCTGAATGCGCCGGGCGAGACCTACAGTGTGGTGTTGAGTGAGAAGGGGACCTACACCTTCTACTGCTCCCCTCACCAGGGAGCTGGCATGGTTGGAAAAGTTACTGTCAATTGATCGATCCACTCCTTTCTTAATCCTTAATTTTAGGAAGATCGATGATCATCAGATTGTCCTGTGTTGTTCTTTCTTTATTTCTTTTCTTTGAAAGTATGTGAGGAATTGAGCGGATCAGATATATAATCATGCAGCAAGTGTTCTAGAAATACAATGTATTTAGTGTAATATTAATTCCTCTGCTGGTTGCATTGGAAGGTGGTGAATGGTGGTTTTGGTCTTATATATATAATTATTATAAAATTGGCTTGTAATTTGTGTATCATGTTTATAAATATTCAGATTAGCAGTTTGGTAGATGGTTCATGACATTTGAGGTTGGACGAAAGAAGATAAAAAGATAATTTTACACAGAAGGAATTGTAGTTCTTTAAGATTTGTCTAAAGACTGAACATCACAAGGCCTTACAAACGACTTACAAATTAAAATGTAACTGCAGCCTTTTATATTTTTAATCCCCACAATAAAATGCATATTACTCTCACATAACTCTGAATGTAACTCAAAAAATATTGCAGGAACTTTATATCCCAAAACTTCCAAAGAAACCTAATCAAGTTTGTTCTAAAATTTCTAACATGCAACAATAAATATTAGATTATGTTGGCCGGTAATCTGGTTACGCCACATGGACTCATCAGACGTCCATCTAACTGATCATGATCTTCCGAGATGAAAGATTTTGTAACAGGTTTGCTTTCTTATAGTTCACCTGAAAATGGGACAGTGAAGCGGAAGAGTAAGAGGGGGTAGGGCATTTTTGCCCGTGATCACTCCAACGACCAAGTTAGTAGACTAGTAAGAGAAGGAGGAGAAAGGAGAGAGCTCTTTTGGTTTGAATCTTGCTTACCTTCCTCTTTGGTCACTTGCTTCCTTATATCTTTCTCCTTTTCCTTTTTGGGATCTGTGTCCCTTTTTGCTGACCATGATGAGGTCCTAGGCACGCCTTTCCTTACTCCTTGGGTAGCTTTGTCTTTTCTTAGGAGGGTATGGCCGCGTCTTGTAGGCCCATATGGATTGCGGGATGGGTATGATGGTGACGGGTGGTTGGACAAGTCTTCTATATGTCGCTAGTCCCCCCCCCCCCCCCCCACCACCACCACACACACACACACACACACACACATTTTTTATCTCGAGGTTTTCAGAATCTCCGAGTAAACCGACATATATGAAGTTTCGGTTCTTAGGGCGGAACTTGTTTGGGTTACACAGGATTTCCTTGGAATCTCTGGGACTTGGGTTTAGTTTTTTTCTCTAAAGAATTCCTATACTATTCTGTACCCGAGGATCTCGCCTAGATAGCCCTTGGTGATGGAAGTCATACTTAAGGAGATGAGGGGTCTTTTGCGGATGACGTGGGCACAGTGGGGGCTTGTTTCTGTTTCGGAGATAGTGAAAATATCATGGGCCGCCATTTCTCTTCATCCCACGCAACTTTTCATTCCCTGTGGATGGGGAAATCAAGGTAATGATGGATTGCGTTTAATTTTCCACACATCCCGTCTCTGAGACATGGTATCGGGCGCTTATTAGCTGTTAATCATGTATACAGGGAGCGAGAAGTGGCTGTTGATCTCTTTTCAAAGTAGGTTAAAGCTGGGGTTCCTTTTTCTAATCTCCATACGTACTGCCTTCTTCAAGATCGTTCTCTCCTTCTTCACCACTCCTCATTCTGTTTCCCCAGGTAATGGCCTGTTCCTTTGAATATGTTAGAGCGGAAGCGGGAGAGGTCGGACCTTCCTCCGTGACGACGTGTCACCCGGCCGTAGGGGAAACCAGTAGTATCCTTTCTTCCAGCAATATAGAGAAAATTTGTAGTCGCTTCTAGATCAAGACCCCCCAGTTTTCTTGTAGGGCTCCCGAGTCTAATGAAAGGGTAAATACATATCGCAATGACGAGATTGTGATTTACTTTGATGCCTTAATAGCCGGCCTCCGCCTTCCTTTTGCCCGATTAATCCTGAAAATCCTGAGGTTTTTTGAACATTGTCCCTCCCAATTAATTCCCAACTCATGGAGAACATTAGGGGGCTTCGTTGTAGTTCTGCGGCATTTTGGGATTAAGCCTTATGTTAGATGGTTTTGCCTTTTATTTTCGCTTAGGACTCATCCTAACCGAGGTTGGTATTACTTTGCTGAGCGTTATCGAAAATCCTTCTTGGGTCCGGGTTGGTCTTCTGTTCATGATTGGAGAGATAAATTCCTTTTTGTTTCTTACAGTTGCCCTCCGGGGTATTGAGGTCCTTCTAGGGGATATGCCCGTAGAGGTTGAGGCTCCTGCGATTCCCCCAGTTGAGGTCGTCTCTGTTTCGCCCGATCACGGGGTCCCGGAAGAGAGGAAAAAAAAGAAGTCGAAGGAAGGAAAGTCGAAGAAGAGGGAAGCCAAAGAGTCCAGTTGTTCCCGAAAAGGACTCGGGGTTCTTCTTCTGCATCCGTTGGGGTTAAACTCTTGCCAAATCATACAGCCGGGGAGAAGGGAGAAGTGCCACGCCCTCATGGGCCCTCCGGTCTAGTCTTTGAGATTTTGGTTTACCCTGTTCGTGCTTTTCGGGCCTTTGAGATGGTGTGCTTGTCTTCCTTTGAGGCCAAGCTGCCAAATCTTGATGATAACGCCTTGAGTAACTACCTCACCTCCCTGGTCTTATCGGTATGATGCTTAGCGCGCCTGTAGTCTTTTATTTTTATAGCTCCTGCACCCAGTGCTTACTTCTTTCTACCTAAATTTTTTTTTCAGGGCCGTTATTTCATAGACCATGCTACCCGGCGCCTGTAGTAGAAAGCTCGAGTAGTCCGAGAGGTATACTTGCAAGAGCTGGCGGCTTGCCGTTGGTCCGAGGCGGAGCTCCAAGCTCGAGTGGTGAATCTACTGTAAAAGAAGGCCAGAGTTGAGTAGGAGCTCTCGGGATGCCGCCTTTCTCTTGAAGCCTTACAGAGGACCTTAGAATTTGAGAGGGACACTTGGGCCGTCACTATCGAGAAGTGGCATTAATCAAGGAGGAGATCTTTAATTCTACTAAATGGGCCCAGAAGTTGAGTGATGCAGTTAAGCATCATTTTGACTCGCCGCAGTTTCAAGCCTCCTTGGTTGCGCACCAACAAAAGGTCACCGAAAAGGCTTTTGTGGATTTCAAGACTGGCTCTGAGTTTAAAGAGGCCTTACGTGGAAACGCCAAGAATTGCTTCTCCGTCTTCCAAGCAGTGACCCAGGCCCACCCTGATCTCCGCTTCAGTGATGTGGATCACTCCGAGGTTGTTAGATTTTGGGGGCGGCTTCTACAGAAGGAGAAGAGCGAAGGGGATTTGGCATAGGTTGCGGCTGTCGGGTGGGAGGCTGCTAAGGAGATGGTGCGATCATCTTCTGAAGATCCAATGACGGGAGGATCTGTCGCACCTATACCCTTGGCTTAGCCTTTTATGTCCTGTCCCCTTTGTTTTTGCTCTCCAATTTTATTATTTTGTAAGAGGTGCGATTTCCTCTTTTTGTGAAACGAAGACAGCTTTACTTCCGATCTATTAGCCTAACTCTAGAGTAGTGGCATCTTTACTACTAATTCGTTTGCGTTTTTTAAAATAATCGGCGCGATATTACTTTTCCGTTATGTTACATATTATTCGCATGGTCGGGGCTTGAATAGTGCATTACATGCCTAAGGTTGTGTTTTCGCTCTGTTAGTGTCTTTCACTTGCCCTTTTTTACCGCCCACCCTTGCTGGGTCTTGGGGTCTTTTTCACCTTGGATAGGCGCGGTTGGGTTAAAGGCATTTGACTAAGTCGTGTTGCAGCATTCATGACTCCTGTTTAAATTTTATTCTTGTCTTTCCTTGAGTTGGAGAGAAAGAATTGTCTGATTATCATTCTGCATAGGTTGTTCCCTATTTACCGCAGTTGAATATTTTTGGTAAAATCAAGATCGCCTAGGTTTTCGGGCCTCCATCACTGGGAATGCTGTTCACTGAGGGTGGCCCCAAGATGGCTAGGATTATGAGTCATTATGGTAGGGTAGCTCATGGTTGATCTCGAGGCGTTGCATCATAATGAGGATGAATTTTTCTCGATGACTGCCAAGTCGTTCTTCTTCGTTTCTTGACCAGTCATGGCGTGACTTTCTAGGTTTGAACAAGGATCCCTAGGGTAACTACTCGGGATGTTTTATTGCAATTAATATGGGTTTTTGCTATGACCACTATGTCACCCTAAATGGGTTATAAAAGCTGGTCCATGGTAAGGTTGCGCTACGCAGACGTTGATAATACCTTTTCTAGATTGACTATAGTTCTTCAAAGTGTTCGTGTCCAGTGAGTTTACCCAAAAGCTACTCATTCCTAGCGGCTTCTACAATCAGTTGGCCCAATTACCCAGAGGTGTCGTT
The DNA here is from genome assembly GCA_026586065.1 of Dioscorea zingiberensis. Lineage (NCBI taxonomy): Eukaryota > Viridiplantae > Streptophyta > Magnoliopsida > Dioscoreales > Dioscoreaceae > Dioscorea > Dioscorea zingiberensis. The sequence goes on from CM048823.1 coordinate 35,468,404, forward strand.
AGACTAGAGGGTCCTAACGGGAGGGTGTGGAACATGGTTCTAGTTCGGTATCAGCTTGCCAGGGAGATGCGACTCGAGAAAGGATGGCCCAATTTCATGACGGATCATCGGCTGTCGTTAGGGGATTTCTTAGTTTTCACTTTCATTGGGGGAATCCAGTTTCGAGTAAAGATTTTTGGTACCTCCGTATGTGAGAAGGAATCCGCCTTTTCAACTTGTCCGAGCATCGCGAAGGTGATCCTTAGAGACGCTGATTCGGTGTAACCGCCGTTTATCTTTGGAATGTATGGCAACATCCTTATTGAATAAAATAACATCCAATTGGCTGTGTTGTGTTTCGTTGTATTTACCAGTATATTTTGTGTTCTTTTCACATACGCGTTGATTTAATTTTCTATGTCGTACGCTTACACAAGTGCCATCATGCTCGTCGTTTTTCATGAGATTTCAGGGTATGACTTTTATTGTCAACTTCATCATCTGTCGCAACATCAACTATTTAGCCTTATGCTTTGGTAGGTGTCGTTATCATAATTGTAGGGATTCCTATTCATGTGCCTAGATGTTAGTCGTGCTTACTGGTGTCACAGTTAGACAAACTTACCGAGATATCGAGATGTCGGTCATTCTCTTGTGTGCTGCTTCTCCATTCACGCTCCTGGGTGTCGTTATTGCGGTAACGCTTCTGGGTGAGTCGCTCGCATGCATGCTCCAGGGTGCCGAGATATCGATTACATCTTTGGGTGTCGTATTTGCGTTTACACACCTGGGTGTCGCTTTTCCTATCACTCTCCTGGGTGCTGCGATAGCGGTCACACTCCTGGGTGAGGTATTTGCGTACAAGCTCCGAGGTATCGAGATGTTGGTTATATCTTTGGGTTTTGTATTTGGGTTTACACACCTGGGTGTTGCTTAGCCTATCACGCTCTCGGGTGCCGCAATAGCGGTCATACTCCTAGGTAAGGCATTCACGTACATGCTTCAGAGTGTTGCTTCACCTTTTACGATCTCAGGTACCGCTATGGCGGTCACGCTCCAAGGTGAAGCCTTCTCAGGCATGTCCCTGGCAAAGTTTAAGTTACTTTCCCGGATGTTGAGTTCCAGGTTTGTTTTGGAAAGGAGTTACCCCTAGCTTAGATTTTAAGGAGCCAGGATACTTAGTTTCTTTCCTAGGTTTGCTTTTCGGAAACTTGGCCCTTTCTAAGAGAAGTGTTTTTATCATGCTTCTTAGATGTCTGGTTCTCGCTACAAAGGCAACTTTCCTTAGGGTGACGTCTTGTGGCTCTATGTTGTTAATTGCTTACGCTCAATAAGTAAAACTTTGTGGAAGCAAAATGTAAGCAAGACTTTTAAAAGGGAAACTTCCATAATGATCTAAATAAAGATAGGAACATTTCGGAAAGTAAAGCTTTTATCAATGCCAAAATTAAAATTTAATACTTCATTATCCGTACCATCAAATGTGATTCAGAAGTAGTGGCATTAGTCGGGCCCGGGTTGCTGCCTTTACATGCTTTGTAGGTTGGTTCATCCTATCATTCAAACAGTGGTAGGGGGTAGGGCGATATGTTTTTTAGAAGGGACTTTTTGGGAATTTCATTTGATATACTGGCCCAGCTGTCCCTTTCAGATTTGATGCTTGATCTCATCCCTAAGATAGCGGCACTCCTCCGTATCATAGCCATGCTCCTTGTGGAAAGAGCAATATCTGTGTTTTTGGCTGGATGGGTTTCTGATCTTTACGGGCACATTCAAGATTTTCTTGTTTTGTACTTGCATGAGAATGGTCGCGCGAGTGCCATTGAGTTTCGTTAATTCCCGGTATCTCAATTCATCTCTCGGGTGATCCCGATCTCGGGGAGGTTGACGATTCCTTGGCGGGTTAGATGAAGCTTGTCTTGAAGGCTCAACCGGGATCCTAGTGTCAGGTGGGGCTATCTTAACTTCCGTCTTGGTCGCCTTTTTCTTCCCTTTCCACCTATGTTGTATCTCTTCTTGATTGATGAATCTCTCTTCTCGAGCGAGGAGCTCCGATAATTCTTCTGGATGGTCCAGAGACAAGTCATCCTTAAAAGGCGAGGGGATGAGGCCTTCCATTGGTGCCACCCGGCAACGTAGTGATTGAGTCAGGGGATAGTGCGTGTCTCTTCTGTGAAGCGGTTCATATAGGCACGGAGGGTTTCACCTTCTAGCTATTGAACCGCCATGAGGGTGGGGGACGTCTTCTTACGCCTCTTTCCGCCCATAAAATGGCCGAGGAAGTGGACGACCAGCGCTTTAAAAGAGGAGACTGAAGTGGGGGGAAGGGTTTTGAACCACATCAATGCTTAGTCGCAGAGTGTTGCTGGGAAGAGTCTACACATGATGACATCGGAGGAGGCGTCCATGAGAATGAGGGTCTCGTAGGCCTCCAAATTATCATTTGGGTCCGTGGAGCCACTGAAGGTCTCCATTTGAGGGGGCCTAAGCCCATTAGGGAGATGTGGAGCCACTGATGGTAAAAGGGGTCACTAGGAGCCTGGTGCCGTGTATGTCCTCCCTGTACAAGCTCGCCCATCTACTTTCTTCCTTTCTCCATCTGCCTTGCCACCTTCGCCTCCAGCTTTTCATCTAGAGCGCGGTAGTGCTCCTCTTGAGGATCATTTTGTTATTGTTGACCTTGGGCATCTGGACCTTCGAATCTTATTTTCGGAGGCAGCGAGGCTTCATTCTCCTCTTGTCCTTGTACTTGACTGTGGGTGAACCGCTTCATGATTCATAGCTTTTTTTGCTCAACAATCTATGTCCCTATAGACGGCGCTAATCTGTTGGCCAGTAATCTAGTTATGCCACGTGGACTCCTAAGACGTCCGGCTAATTGATGATCTTCCGGGATGAAAGATCTTGTAACATGTTTGCTTTCTTATAGTTCACCTAAAAAGGGGACAGTGAAGAGGAAGAGTAAGAGGGGGTAGGGCTCTTTTGTCCGTACCCGCTCCGACGGTCAAGTTAATTAGTAGACTGGTCGGAGAAAGAGGAGTAGAAAGGAGAGAGCTCTTTTGGTTTGAATCTTGTTTACCTTCCTTTCTGGTCACTTGCTTCAGCTAGAAGGGTATGGCGGTGCCTTGTAGGCCCATATGGATTCTGGGATGGATATGATGGCGATAGGTGGTTGGACAAGTCTTTTGTATATCATATTATTTTAAGAAGTTTTCCTCATCTAAATAAAAAACATATGTGTGCAGAATTTACCCATGTAACTCTTTAATTTTTGATTGATGAAGTCACCAATTGATTGAACTTATGGAAAATGATGCACGCATTTATTAGAACAAAGGTTAACGAGACACATATCTTTGAAGTTTCTATTGTAAAAAGAGGCGACAGAAATTATTTAAAAAAAAAAATTCGCTGTGTTTCCCTTCTTTTTGAAGTTTCTATTGTAAAAAATATTTTTTAAAAAACGTGCAACAATGAATATTGGATTATTATTTTAAGAAGTTTTCCTTAATTATCTAAATATAAAAATCTGTGTGAAGAATTTACGCATGTAACCCATTAATTTGTGATTTATGAAGTCACCAATTGATTCAAATTACGGAAAATGATGCATGCATTTATTAGAACAAAGATTAATAGGACATATCTTGATGTTTTTATTGGAAACAAGAGGCCCCGGAAATTATAGTCATATCCCTCTTTAAGTAAAATAACAATAATAATAATAACTCAATCCATTGTTAGGTCCACAGGAATGCTAAATAACAATCTACTGAACACAAAATAATCCAAATACAAATAAATAATAAGACCATAGTTTTTAGCATAGAAAATGCCTCAATATGAGGGAAAACCACGGGACTTATTTTGTTAGTACACTCCACAAAAGCTTCAACTATAAAAAATAGGGTTAAAGCCATTTTTGATCCCTGAAAACGGGACCAATGTTCATTTCCATCCCAAAATTCAAATTTTGTTCAATATGGTCCCTATGTATTGCATATTTTGACATTTTGGGTCCCTATATATTCCGTATTTTGGCATTTTTGGTCCCTATTGCTGACGTGGCGGTCATGTGGAATACAAATGAAATGCATATAATTTTTTTTATTATTATGTTTAGGTCGTTATTTTGCTGATGTGGAGTGATAAGTGACAGTATATGATGATGTGGACCGTATTAAATAAATTTTAAATTTTTGGGATGGAAATGAATATTGACCCTATTTTCAGGGACCAAAAATGGCTTTGATCCTAAAAAATATTGTGTTGTACAAAGTGTTGGGTTGAAGGTACAAGACCAACTTGGCTGCCGAAGATGAGTAACAGCCGAAGAAGCAGGCCGAGCAAGAAGAATGCTGGGCCATGTAGTCCAAGACCGAAGAGAGCAGCTGGCCGAAGAATGGTTGTTTGACAGCTTAGATATGTGGGCCAAAGAACTGTTATTTTTCGGCAAGGAGTACTAGGCGAACAGTTGCTGGTGTTTGGTAGAGCGTAGGAGAACCGAAAAGAAGTACGTGTTGAGGCCGAAGAATAGTTGTTTGGCAAGAAGGTCTATGAGTTATCTATGATACGCCAGAAGTACACCTGGCACCAATCTCAAGAGAGGAATGGCAGTGTCAGATGTAAAGGTGTCTTGGGACTTCTACAGGTATTGTGTGACAGTGGAGTGTCATGTAAGCTGTAGAAAGATGCTTTGGGATTCGAGCCAGGGAGATAGAAAAGAGTTAAAGTCTTCTTGGTAAGAGAGTGAGAGTAGAGCGAGAAGAAAATCTAGAGAACTAGCGCACCAGTGAAAAAGCAAGAAAGAAGAAGAAGAAAGGAAGGAGAAGTTTGGAGATGAAGGACTTTGAAGCTCAACTGCGATTGGAGTTTGTCTGCTTAAGTTTTTCTTAAGTTAAGTATTCGTTGATTTGTGTTTCTCTTCCTAGTTGCTGTAATCTTGAGTTTGGGCATCAACTCAAGAGAGTCATTATATGTTCTTGCCTGATATTTAGTGAATTGTTAGCCTGCCGGTGCCCCATGATTTTCCCATTGATTTATATGGTTTCCACTTAAATTTGTGTGTGTTGTCTCTTGCTTATTAGTTCTTTTTCTTTGAGTTCATTCTCACTGATCTTACATCTCCTCTAAGGCTCAATTTGCGTGACACAAAGATTTCTCTAAATACAAGCAGAAGCTCACTGACATCAAGAAACAAATAACCTTGGATAAACAACAAAGTTCGTCATTAGCAAGATGAATTTCACAACATAGTAACAAAATTTGCAATCTAGGTCTAATATGAGTATTTGGAAGATCAAGGAGAGTATTGCAGGAAAAAAGTATCATTCGTGAAGAGATCATCAAAATCTTCATTAACGAATTATGGGATGCTGTCAAGTTAACCATATAAATTTGACAAAAGAAACTTATAATTTTTTTCCATCTAAGCTCACCAATATTCTCTTATAATACACCAAAGATGTAACACCTCAATCCCACATAGGGACACGTGTCACACCAGCCAGCTCAGGAGGGTGTCCCGAGCCCAAGGCTGTCAAAACTGAAACAAAAAGCTGCAGAATAAACTTGAGACAGTAATAATAAAACATAATAAGTCTGGAACTCATCCGAAAAGAAGAGTCATATCTGATACAGTACTCCACTGACTATACGTGTGGGTCTAGTCTCCAAAAGTAAAATAAGTAGATCTACAGAGTGCACAACAAAAGAAACAACTATGGGACGCCAGAGCCATCTACGAGTCTTCACATCTCACCGAGTCTAGTCCCTACTGGGCTCCTCTCTGCTACCTGCACAAGGTGGGTGAGAAAAAGGGACTGAGCTACAGAGCTCAGTGAAATGTGACCCCTACTGTCAGGTCCAATAACACCTGTGCATCTAGAAAATATAATCATGTATCAAGGCAGTAAAGCATGTAAGTCTGTGCATTATCTTTCTCCTAAACAGGAAGAGCATCTAATGCAATGTCCGAGAAAACCCGAAAAGTCATCAGTCACAAACGTGCCTAACTATGCCTCAATGAGAAGTCTAGATATGTGAGTGTCTGTCGATATGAATGCAACTCTGTAGGATCACTTGCTAAGATCTCAGATAAATAGCCGTGAGGTATTCCCCCAATCTGGGCTGTATGTGAAGCCGCAAGGTCTCCCCCGATCTGGGTCTTCACTCGTGGTACCGAGCACCCCAAAGAGTTGGAAAAGGGTTTTAAGATAAATACATTTTGAAAACAAGATTTTAATGCTCGAAATGCATTTTGAAAGCAAGAAGAAACCTTTCCCCTACTCGGTATCACGCTGGTCTCAGCTCAACGGAGTCGCATCTGCATAGCAAGGAGCATCTAAACAGTATGCAAATATCGATGCTCACGTCATGTTTCTATCTCAATGATCTACAGCTAATCATATGCAGAAAACATCAATTCTACAATAGCTGTAAAGAGCAAAAACATTCTCAAACCCGAGAATAAATCATAGCCGATAATTATAAATTGGAAACCTGATAAATCTCGATAAAACACAAGAATATACAGTAGGTCCACTCACATGTAGTCCGAAGCAAATCAAGTCTGACTTGGACCTCCCGAGGTTCCCAACTTGGTCTCTCCTTTTCCTAGAAATCATAATTATAACTAAGTAAATACTAATTCAAGGTATAACAACTCTTATCTAACAATTTCTCCCCTAATCATTCATGAGCCCCCTAACCCAACTAAATAAAAGCCCATTACTAAAGCAAGAAATATAACACCCAACATACTTCTTACACACTTAATATTCACAACCAAAGCATAGAAGTACAAGACTCTAACTTCATACTTCCTTTAGATAGCCTAGTTACTAGCTACTGTCACCATTTTACTATCAAATCATAGTCAGACACTGAAAGTCTTCTTAACCCTCACAACAGTTACTATCACTAGATATTAAATCATCTTTGGTTCTCTTCTTTAAGTCAGGTTCATTAGTTCACCCTTCCATAGCAAATTCTGTATAAAGTGGGACCATCAAAGCTTCATCAAAGTGCTGAACATTCAATCTTGATTACACCTTTTTCAACTAATTCTATACTTAGCTTCCTCATGGCCTCTGCCTCTCTGGAACAATACAACAACAGGAACAACAATGCCATAGTAATCCTAAAACATTATACAATAATCTACAAACCAAAATAGGAAAACGCAGAATTCTGGCTGCCCTGCGCGGTTGGAAAGAATAAGTCGTAACTTTTGAAGCGTAAGTCCAAATTCTCTCATTTAAATCTCATTAGAAAGAAGCCTCGAGATCTTTCCAACGGCGTATTACACAACCCATCCGGAGTAGTGAGCAGGGAGCAGCAGCCCCTCGAAGTGGACAGAATTCTGCAGGACTGTCTATGGGTTCTTAGCTTAGTAACATATATAATGCATATCTCTGTCGCCTTACAGCAGCATTAGTCATAACAGGAAAAATTAAGCTGAAATTCTACAGCAAGAATTCAAACTACTCTTTGATCTCTCATTTCTAAATGTCTACAAACCAGCTACAATCTATTATAGCAGCTAGTGCATCATCCAAACACCAGGACAGCAAGTACAAACTCCTTCAATTCAACCAACAACGACTTAACTGCCCATAATTCACTGAAGCAATCCAACAAACACCTGATAGGCATGACTGATTCTTGCAATCAAAGCATCTCTTTATCTATTCAAACTTCCAGATTATACAATCATAACAACAACATTCACACCCACAACTAGAGCAAACTTGGTCATCTCTTTTACTACCAAATAGTAACAACTCAGCAGGAAATCTTTAGCATACTTGCATGAATAATCAGGGAAACTATCCACCATCCTCTTCCTCATTAGCATGTACTAAATGGCAATCAAGCATGTAAACTTTTCATTTGAAACCAACTACACAAATGACCATTACTTCTCTCAACCATTTCATCAACCAGGTTGTAGGCATGAACAAGACCATCCCATAACAATTTCTCTTCAATTCATTAAAACCAAATGTTTACAAACATTCTAAGACACAACAACAATGGCAAGAACTACAACAACTTTAACAATAATACAATCTAAGAACCATTCTACACGTCAATTACTGAAATTCAATACTGAATTCATCCTCCAAATCTTTTACCTTGCAGGAACTCGACTCAAAGGACAGAACAGAGGAGCTGGCCGGAAACGCTGTTGGAGCTTGCGCAGGAGCTGGCCAGTGCTCAATCCTCGCTGGAACAGGGCCGAGATTCGCCGGAATTGCGCTGAACCGATTGAGCCCCACGGAGCTTGTAGCCAGAGTCAAGATCATCCCCCCCCCCCCTCTCACGAACAGCACCTCCATCTCCTTTCAGTCCAGCACCCAAGCCACGCGGACGATTCTCCTTCTCTCTCGCATGCACCGCGACACCTCAAGCTCGGGCCCAGCCAACTCCTTCTCCTTGCCACCTCCTGCTTCTCGTGCAGCTGCATTCGGCCTACTCTTCTCTCTCTCGAAGCCATCTCACACCGCCTCCCAAACCAAAACCAAAGAAATTTCCACACTTCTTAAACCCATCCTCCTTCCATCTTAGGCCCGACCCACTTAACAAGCCCGAACTCCCAACCTTTTGAGCCCATTTAATTTTAATTGTAACAACCCTTGTTTAAATTGTCACAACCCTCTCTTTTCAATATTCCTTGTGTGAATTTACACATAATACCCGTTATTACCTCATTAAACTCCGGCAACTATTTAATATTTCCACAAAGAAAACCGGGGCGTTACAAAAGATCATCATAACTTTCTTATCCATTACTTTTAAGTTTTAATTACAATGCATCTTTCACATTCTGTTCTCCATATTCCAAGATGGCCACATAGGTTAGATTCACAAGAATAAAAACCTTCATGCAAAATTTGCAAATAAATAATCCTCAAGGTTGTAAGCTTCTTAAATTAAAAACATTCATAATTAACAACACTATAGATGCTTGAAACATGTTCTTGATTGATATTTCCAAAGTTTAATAACAAGTAAACCATGTAGATTTTCTCAAAAATTTCAATGCAGATTTCATACATCAAAAAAAAAAAAAAAACATGGACCTTATGAAATTGTCCAAGTCTTTGGTAAGAGAAAACATGATATACTTGAACATTAGCAAAATGTGTGTAACACATGTTCTACTAGAAAGCAGGTCATAAATTATTCATAATATCACTACCTTAATAAAAAGCAAAGAGAATGATAATGTGTACTCTATATAACACAATGGAAAATTGGATACTAAATGTGTACCCCATATAATACAGAAACTGCATATTAAAATGAAAAATTGGAAACTAATACTAAATTAGTACCCTATAGAATGAAACCATAATTAAATTTCAGACAAAAAAAGTATTTTTGCCTCTATCTTTTGTCCAGTTACAAATCGACCACTACTTAAAGATCAAATCAAACTACATACCAAGAATTAAAGCTCAAAGATTGCACTAACCACAAAGTTCTCCAAAGAAAAGTCAATAAATTATCAAATAATCTCTGTAAAACATAAAAGACCTCATTTTAGGGTTTTTTCCTTTCTGTTCTTCAATTGATAAAACAAATTTTTAATTATAAAAAAACATTTTAGGGGAAAAAAATACAATGTTCGTTTCAGGCCAAGATCAAAGAGAAAAAACAAAAAATCATAACATTGATCTGAAGAGAAAGAGGCGGATTCGAGACTTCTTTCAAATAGCACAACCTCTCTCGCTCTAACATGGGAGCAATTAGGATCTCGTCCGGCTTCTCACACTTCGTTAGGTCGTCCGACCTCTCTCAAATGGGAGTCGAGCTTAGATTTTAGGGGAAAAAAATAAATACAATGTTTACTCTAGACCAAGATCAAAGAGATATCAAACAACATTTTAGGGCGGAAAAATACAATGTTCGTTTGAGACCAAGATCCAAGAGAAAAAACAAACGATCAGAACAATCTAGAGAACCAAAAGAGGAGGATTCGATACTTACTTATATCAAATAGCATGACCTCTCTCACTATCAGATGGGGAGATTGTAAAACCCGCCCCAAAATAAATAAAGATTTATTTTCCCAAATTATTATGTGGCAATTTAATATGATAAACAGTGGGAGTTTGTGGGAAAAACCACGGGTCGGAATAATCCATATTAATTATGAGTTAATTAATCAGATTAAATATAGATTTATTAATTCGGATTAATTAACGAGAAAAGAAAATAGACAAATATTCAAGCCCGGGAAAAGTGGATCTGGTCGGGGACTGAGATAGCCTCGTGATGCCACAGTAAACCCGTGATGAAGGATTCGACTAAAAGCCGATATTCTCGGATCCGACCGACGAGACGTAATCTGATGACACAACAGTACCCATGCCACGGGGACCATTGACCCGTGATTCGCGGATCTGGGTCGGGCCTGAAGACGAGAGAAGTTTCCCAGCAGACCCCGACGCGAAATAACTTGAGGACCCGTGATTTAACAGTAACCACATGAATGTACAATAATCATGTGAGGCTACAGTAAACATGTGACAGTTTTCAGAATTTTCAAATATAAAGGTTTGGAGAGGTGGTGTAAATAATTAGATTATTATTTTAATAAATAATATAATACTTTCATTATCTAAAGAATGAGAAGGAGAGAGAGAAGAAAAATTTCTCTCTCTCTCTCTCCCATTCATCTTTAGATCTGAAAATTCAGATCTCTCCCTCTCTCTCGTCCGTCACTCACGCGACCAAGTACGCCGGCCGCCACCTCACCGGCGCCACCCCATCTATCGGGCAGTAAGAGCCCCTCGAGCTAGGGGCCAGCTCCACCAACCAAGACGCGTAGTCCAGCGCCACTACACGCACAAGCAGCTCGCGGCCAAGTAGGCTGCTAGCCACAGTGCATAGGCTGCCACTAATCACCGCTACAAGACGCTACAAGCCACGCCACTGAAGGCAGCCTAACCGCTACAAGGCCGCCACCACGCTGCCGCTAGCCTTCCGGCCAGCCCCCGGCCGGATCTGCTCCTCAAGGCCCCACCTGCCAAGGCTACAAGACACCAACGACCTCCGGCCGACTGCCCTCGTTATTAGCTTCCGTCAAGGCCGCAAGACTGCAGCCCCGCGTTTTGCCATTTCCCTTCCTCGAGACAGTGAGCATAGATAACCTTGGGTAAGTGGTGGGATTAAGAACTAATTGCTTATGATTAAGAGATTGTGGGTTCATAATGAAAAATTAAGAGATGAACATGAGCCTAGCTTAAGTAATTAAAGGATTAATTACATGTTGTGTTTAGGAAGGAGGATTTGAGGAGAATTATTGTATGTTATGAATGGATTTATGAAACCCATATGTAATGGGTACGTTAATGAATGATTGTATAATTTCGGGGCACTATAAATAGGGGAGGTTCCGCCGAAATTTCCTGAAAATCCCTAAGTATAAATATCCCATTAGTATACATGATAACATGCTTAATTGTGGTTATTTCCATGATTAATAATTATGCTTAACGATTTCATGTGTTAGACTAGTTAATTATGGATAATTAAGCATACTTAGGGGCATTCTAAGAATCTTTAAGGCATGATATGCTTGCTAAGTAAGGAAGCATATTTCAAGTAAGTTTTATGTCTTCCGAGCATGATTGAGTTTAAGGATCCACGTGTAATCGTGTTTCGTATTTTAATAGGAGATTTCATAAGTGTAGAGGCATTGAGAGTTTCTATCTATTTACTAGGTCCTGATTCGGACGCGTGAGGTACGACAAGGATCAAGGATTTACTTCTAGTCAGGTAGGCTCTCGCCCGGGAGGTTTGTGAGTATTCCTTCCTCCTACCCCTGCTTTGATTTTGTACTCTTATTTCCTCGAGAGGTTCCCAATATATATTCGAGATGGTTATCCTCATATGTATTGGTTTTATATCTCGAGGGGATTGTTGCTATCATGTTTTCTTATGCGTATTTGAGTAGAGTTTACTCCTTAGATACGTATTGACTCTCGATCTCGATGAGGTCACCGATCATTGTATATTCAGGATGTTGCTGCCTTGGATATATATTTATACCTGTTGTTAGGTATTAGTACTATCAATCTCTTACTTTCAGGCATGATACATCGGACGGAGACCCTGGCCGAGGGTGTATAATATCTGGCCACCAGGCCCCGGCAGAGGGCGTATAATATCTGGCCACGGGCACTGGGTGCTTCATCGAACGGAGACCCTGGCAGAGGGTGTATAATATCTGGCCACGAGCACTTGATGCTCTATCAGACGGAGACCCCGGCAGAGGGTGTATAATATCTGGCCACTGCCTACCGGTCGAGCGGCATTTTCTGACCATGTGCACATGTATGCTATAGCATAGTCCGGCTTAGGCCGAAGACGATACCGACGGTGTCGTGGATGTCGTAGACATTTTAGTATCACATATGCCAGAGATTGAGTACATCTGTGGATTTATCCGCATTCCAGCTACTTGTTGCTTACTTGTGTTGTTGTTGCACTTGTATAATTATACTTGCTTTATTTTGTTCTTTTTTTATGGCCTCCGCCTCTTTTATTGTTTAAGCGACACTACTGGGCCTATTCTTTAGGCTCATGCACTTGATTCGTGTATTTCTCAGGTTCAGACGAGGAGGAGTAGGGTTGAGCTTAGGCGGGGATATACCGAGTTGCTGTCTCGGCTACTTCTATTTGTCTCGAGGTCTACGTACCTCTTTTATTCTGTGTGAGACTTGTATTTTAGATTTCTTTGTTGTATGGATTTCTAGGGGTGACTGGACTGGATCCTAGTCTTGGGTTGTGTAAACCCGATATTGTACTTGTATGGAGTTGTACAAACTCCCTTTTTCTTTTTATCTATGATTCCGCTGTTATCATTAACTCTGAATACTTATTGTATAAGAGTTCTTAAGGCCTTGCGCCTGAATGGGGACTAGTCCCTGTTTAGGTGCGGCCGGTTGTCTACGTGTCTGGGCCGTGGTTCGGGGCGTGACACTTCTTAACAAGGACTACATTAGATAACCACTACAGATATTTGACCTCCCTAATAAAGCAAGCTTGAAGAAGCTTGCCGACCTCTTTCTCTGTTGCCTCTAGCCATTCTGGGGGAAGCTTCTCCATTTCTGTACCAACGGTTTATGTGCAGGATCCAAGTTGAGGAAGTATTCGATGACATCCCAATTGACTCAAGGCATGTCTATAAGCGATTGAGCGAACAGATCCGAGTTGTTCCTGAGGTGCATCATGATTTCCTTTTGTTGCTTCGGCTCAAGTTTGGCTCCAACTGAGAGTGTTCGGTTGAGCTGACCCTCAGTGAGGGGTAGCGCCTTAAGTTCCTTTACCGGGGTAGATTGCCTTGCTTGTCTTTCTTCATCTTATTCTTCTTCCAAACCATCAACAGTCAACACCTCTCGACTACACTCCACTCCACGCCTTTTCCCTCTAGGAGGTTCATATAACATTTCCTGGAGGCCAGTTGATCTCCTTTCAATTCCCTACAGCCATTCTCTGTTGGGAACTTTAACATTATTTGATAAGTTGATGGTACCGCCCTGAGCATATTGATCGTTAGCCTTCCTATTATCGTATTATAACTGGAGGGACAACAAACGAAAAGGAAGTTGATCATAGTTGTCAACACTCGATGAGGGCCTTCAACGGTCAAGGGGAGTGTGATCGCGCCTTCAGGCTAGATTGGATTTCTCGTGATCCCTACAAGAGGAGATCTCACGGACTACAAATGCTCAGTCCCCAATTTCATCTTCTCAAATGTGTCCACGAGCACCCTTCTTACTTCAAAATTACCGATGGTCACCGTGACAACCAAAGCATAGTCGTATAGGTGGCTACGCCCTTGAGGTCATCATACGAGAAGCTTATTGGCTGAGGCGGCCAAGACCTCTTCAACAGTAAGGTGTTCTGGATGGATCAACCTTCCGAGCGTAGTTCTTCCTTGAAGTTGAACTCTTCCCACAGCGTCCCGGTTCGCCTCCGATGTATTGGATGATGTTGGTGGGTAAGGACTTCTGCTTCGGGGAAGAAGGCTCTCCCTTCTCTTAGTCCTTTTGAAGGAATTAGCTGAGCTACCCACCTCGTATAAGGTCTTCAATGGCATTCTTCAACTGGACGCATTTCTCTGTGAGGTGTCCCAGTGCCTGGTGGAAGCGACAATATTTCTTATGATTCCTCTTGGATGGCGGAGTCTTCAATAGTTCGGGTTATTTTAAGATCTTCTGCTCCTGAACCTGCATCAAGATACTTTCTCTTGACACGTTCAGGGGGGAATAGTGACTATACTTGGCCATCCTCTCAGGTACTTTTCGTTCACAAGGTGGAGCTTCTGCTTCCTCTGTTGAGACGGGCGTTCTGGGCCAACCTCCCTCTAGGGCTTCTCTACTCCAAACTCATCCCTATAATGGTCTTGCTGGAGCTTTTTTTTCCAGATCCCCCTCTCTTTCTATCAAGCTTCCTCTTCCCTTCCTGTGAAAATCTCCTCAGAGTTTATCTAATTTTCTGCTTGGAAGAGGAGCTCGTCAAAGTCTTCCAGGATCCTTCTTGTCAGGGCATCACGAAAAGGGCAGTCATGGAGACCTTCCATTATTACGGCTATAGCTACTGCAGAGTCAAACTTGATGATGCCTATTGTCTCGGCGTTAAAGTGGCCGATTTATTGGCATAGGATTTCTCCTTCTCATTGCTTGCACCTCATCAGAGTAACCATGTTCTTTTTCAGCCTCCTATTGCTGAAAAAACAATTGTAGAAATGATCGATTAATTGCTTGAAGTTGGCGACGGTTCCTACGGGAAGACTCTGGAACCAAGCGTGCGTGATTCCAAAGAGTGTCATGGGAAAACCCCGACACATTACGACCTCAGTGGTTCCATTGACCAACATCGCGGAGCTATAGGTCACCACATGTTCGATCGGGTCAGTAGACCCATCTTAAGGCCGGATGTTTAGTGGTGGGAAATTTTTCAGGGAAAGGTCCTTCCCAAATCTCCCGAATGGACATGGACATTAGTTGGGGGACATGCTGCAGAACCCAATCTTTGTGGGCCAAGGTGCACAACGATAAGTTCTTGGAGGTGAGTGATGCCGTTGTCATGGTCGGGGTGACGCCGAGTTGTCCAATAAGGACGTTACGGTCCTCCTTTATCTTTGGGGCCTTCGTTCGCGCCTAATCCAACGCCCTTATGGCGACGGAGGTGAATCCAAGCCTTCTGAAGAGGAAGTGACACTTGGAGCCGCCCTCCCGGAATTGTGCTCGATGCCTAGATGATTGTGCGACAGACCTTCCGCGACTTTCGGTGTATTCTAGAACAACATTTAGAGGAGTCATCTGCGAGACATGACACTCCACCGTTTGCATTGTCTAAGCCAATTCTTCAATCCTCCGTTCTAGCGCCTTGTAACGGTTGTCAGCCTAGTGACCTCCCTAAGGAGGGGCGACAGACTCTTCTTAAGGGATTTGTTATGTTCCTCCAAGGTCAGGTGGAGCTTCCCTGGCTAGTTGGGAGGTACCCGAGCCTCCATTTTCTTCTTTCGGATTTTAATTGCACTTCGACTTCCTTGTGGTGACCATCTGGCTTTTAGCTCAGGTCCCCACAGACGGTGCCAAACTGTTGATGGAAAAGCTGGTCTTCCTTAAGATGAAGACTGGTTCCTCGATTAACAGTTGAATTTGATTAAGATGGCACGGCAATGGCCACCGAGAAAAATAGACGGTCACAACCTACATGGAAACAAAAGATAGATGAGCTTGGGGCGACCCCGTTGCCCGTGGGTGCTCCGATGCTCAAGTTAGCAAAGGCGGCCTAATTTAAAGAGGACGAGACTTTGGAATTATGTTTCTTAGAAGGAATGGTGTACCTTGTTCTTTCGTCTCCCTCTCCTTTTATCTTTGTCTGCCAAGCCATTATTGGGCTTCGATCCTGTCAATCCCACGATCCGCGCGCCCCCGATCTCTGCAATGATCTGCCTTTAAATATTGAGTTGGTCGGCTGTCCTGCCATTAACAGGGAGGGTGAATTGGGATTGTAACCCTTTGGATCCGTGCGTTGGATCCTTACACGTGTTAGCCTAGATTGAGGTTACGTGTCTGTCAAAATTCCTCCCCAATAATAAGTATATAACACATTCCACTATTAGGAATGAGATTATTTAGATCATTCTAGTAAAAAAGCCTATCACACCATTTTACCATGAAAATTGAATCTAAGGGCCCGTTTAGTTTGGTGTAAATAGTTGTGATGTAAGTAGTTTTATGGGTAAGTTATCTTTTTCTCTCTTTGGTTTGTTGTAAAAAAAATAAAATAAAATAAAAAACTTACGTGTGAAACCACTTACCTGAAGCTGTATTTTTACTGTAATTCAACTTATAACAAAATATCAAAGTACACGTACGTGGCATGATAGCAAGCGCTGAGATAAGGACTCAATTGTCAGCTTAATTGCCTGGTCATTCGACAATGGAGATTTGCTCTTCAAAATACCTCAAAAGGTTCTGAAAGCTGGCATCAAACTGAGTCCAACCTACCACCCAACTGTATTCGAGCTAGCACCCTACTGTCTCCAAGCTGCTAGCCAATTCTCTCCTAGATGGCAAACGATCTCAAGACTATATAAGGACTACCTCACCTCAAAACAAGATTATAAGGTATCTAATATCTGGTACGCAACATGGAGCTCCACTAAGACTGATCAACTATTTGCGCATCACTCTTATTTGGAATCCTCTTCATTCTCTTTCACTCTCTCAAGCTCCTCCTTACTCTCACCTCTATTTGGAGCCTTTTTGACTTGAGCATTGGAGATTACTTTGGGGCACGAGTGTTCGGTCCTCCTCTCTCTATGGATCCTTTTACCGGTGAAGCGCGTTTCCAGAAAGTCCGATTCCTAGAGAAGATAATGATCCTGTAAGTAATAGAAACTTTATCCAAGGAGTTGTCCATCACAACAAATCCTTCCCTTCAAATCACTAAAGTTTAACAATCATCACCGATCTCACTTATCTGTTGATTTGAATCCTGTTTTTATCCTCATAAAGAACAAATTTAGACATCAACAAAAATAATAAATCAAAATCACATAATTTATGAATATTCTGATAAAGAAAATCAAGATGCAAATTATCATTTCTACTTAAAAATTTGAGACTAGCTCACAGACGATAAGTCCGACACTCCCAAAGCGAGAAAGAATTAATTAATAGAGAAAAGAAGAAAAACATGCATGCACACGCTTGTGGGTCTAACTGCATCACGAGGAGTGTTTGGCCTCATCTTCATGGCTTTCGCTGTACATGCAGCTCGGCCTGTCAGTTAAACATTTGGATGACTAGTTTAGTCGAAAGATCATTATTTTATATTAGTGCTTTGAAGCTGGGATTATGATCTCATGTGGTGCGTGCCGGGCTTCCAAGCTGGCCTCATATTGTCTGCCAAGTTGGTCTGGTACAACTAACTAATTCAGCTCTACTCAAGCATGGTCGGTCTTACCTGCCGTGCTGGTATGATACTGTGGTGCATGCCGGGCTTTGATCTGGCCAGATATTATGTGCCAACTTGGGCTTACGAGCTGTGCTAGCTTAGCTTTTATCTTTTTATGATAATGAATGGCAAGCTACTAAAAATCAAGAGCGTGCATAAATTCTGGTGGAACAGATATGCGGGCGGGGCCCGTAAACAAGTGAGCTTTCGAACCACTTATCACAACCACTGCTAGCACTCTTAGAAATATACCCTAAATCACAAATCCAATCTGAAATTTCTTAATTGTTGAAATTCTTATCGATATATCAATAAACAACTTGATCATTAGTTACCGGGATGATTTAGTTACTATGACAATCAGATCAGTCTGGCGGATATGCCACAAAACCCAGCTGTAGTGTCGTGACATTAAAGCAAATATAATATTTTATATTACATAAATTAAGAGATGGATGTTTGAAGACTAAACAAGTCCTGCAGGCTTGTGCTCGAACTAATATAAAAAGGACTCAAACTAATCTAATGTCTAAAGGGAGGGAAAAGGTCTGTACGCGTCGAGGCACATGACAAGAAGCACGTGAGAGACTTGTGCGACGCTTGGGGTTAACTATGAGCACAAGGAGACAGACACCGCCAATGACACTGAATAAAGCCGGTTTGGAACTTTGCTATTGTTTAGGGTACACCCTAAAAAAATAGGGAATAATTAATGAAGTTGAAATGTTATTGATTTTGTTGGTATTATTTGGATATTTCATAATACCCTGCAAAAATTGAAAATTTATATGTATACCTCCATAACTAATAAAATTACATGCATTTCCCAAAATAAAATTAAAATTTGTCTGTGATATATATTATACATAAATTTAATTTTAAAAATTTTAAAAATTGTGAAACAATCAAAAAATTAGATTTAGACTTTTCAATCTTCTCAAAATGTTGAATTTTTAAAGTAATAAAAATCTTGATGAGTACCACAATCCATAAAAACCTAAAAACTAGTTACTTTCTTGGTTTTTTTTCTTTATCCTGAATTTTCTATTTAATATTTAACAGAAAAGTTTTCTTTTAACATCTTCCACATTTCTAAGATAATGATTTCATCTTTCAAATTTTTTTTTTCAAATTAAAATTTTGTTGTACTTACTATTGAAAATAACGGTTTTTAGCTTGCATACCCCTGTAAAACTTTGAAATTGTTTTTATGTCCCTATAAAAATGATATTTACTTGGATACCCTTTCAAATCTATTATTTTTGCTTATATGCCTCTGTGTTTAAGTTGACCATTGACGGTGTTAAATCAATGTATGGAATGAGGGCAAATTACTCAAATGGGTTTGCTTATATACCCCTCTAATTTTTTTCTTATTTTGTATACATTAATTATTTCATATATCAAATAACCATTATGCGTTTGCTATTACCCCTCTAATTTATTTAATCATATTTTATAGACTTTAAGTTATTTAAATTATAAATAACCAATATTAAATATATATATATATATATATATATATATATATATATATATATACAACAACAACAACTAAGCCTTAATCCCATACTAGATGGGGTCGGCTATATGGATTCTCTGTCTTCATGTCGCTCTCAAATATGAAATAAAAATAAAATGAAATAAAATGAAATAAACTGAAATAAAATGAAATAAAATTAAAAATAAAAATACATAAATAAATAATAATAACAACAAATAATTCTATGAGAGATTAGGATGTTAGAAGCAGAACAGTATCCCTACAAACAAAGCTAAGCTAATGAAGGAAAACCTTTTAGCCGACTTATCGGTAATCCTATACTAGGTGGGGTCGACTATATGAATTTTTTGTCTCCATGTCGCTCTGTCAAAAGCAAGATCCGGCTCAATATCTAACATACGTAGGTCCTTAGACACCACCTCTCTCCACGTAATCCTAGGCCTACACCTCTACCCCTCTTCTTACCTTGTACAACTAAACTATCACATTTTCGCACTGGAGCACCTGAGGGTCTCCGGCGTACGTGTCCAAACCATCTTAAATGCCCTTCTCGTATTTTATCTTCAATTAGTGCAACATGCACCTTTTGTCGGATGTGTTCATTTCTAATCTTGTCCAATCTTGTATGACCACTCATCCATCTTAGCATCCTCATTTCGGCCACATTCATCTTATGCATGTGTTGAACTTTAGTTGCCCAACACTCGCTCCCGTATATCATGGCCGGTCTAACTGCCGTCCTATAAAATTTTCCCTTTATTTTGTTAGGCATCTTTTTATCACATAACACCCCCGTGGCACTTGTCCATTTCAACCATCTAGCTTTGATTCTATGGATTACATCTTCATCTATCATCCCATCATCCTGGAAAATGGAACCTAAATACCTAAAATGGTTAACCTTAGGCACTATCACCCCCCTAGTTTAACTTCTCCTTCATTTCTCCTACTTAGACTAAAATTACAGTGCATATATTCTGTTTTACGTCTACTTAACCTAAAGCCTTTACTTTCTAAAGTGTTTCTCATATATATATATATATATATATATATATATATATATATATATATATATATATATATATATATATATATATATATATAATTAATTTTTATTATTGAAAAATTAATTTTTTCAAGTAAATATCATTTATATTTATATGGTTTTTACAACATATACCCAAAAATTTACATTATTACATGATTTTTTACAAACAAGCCCTCAAAAAATTATAAACATGATTTTTACCACATGTTACAATATATAACAAACTATAATAAAAAAAAATATGTAACAAACTATTCCATACAACTAGTAAAAATATAATGACACGATATTTATAACAAACAAATCTAATAATTTTTTTTTAATTTTTTAAAACGAACAAGTTCACCTTCAAGTTCTTTAACACAAATTACATCCGACATCAAGAAAAATATTACAATGTTCTTTAGTTAATGAACTATTAGTCCCTGAAATAGTGCCAAAATTGCCTTGGGATCCTTGGGAGTGTTTGTTTATTATTTATTGTTGTGTGTATGTGTTTGACTTTAAGGTCCCTGGAAACAGTGCCAGGAACTTATAAATAATTTCCCCAATGTTCTTCGAGACAAAAACACACTAAACTTCCAAATAACAACAATGCTCAAATAACCCGAAAAGCCACAACCCCAAACTCCATCCTCAACATCAACCTGAAAAATGAAGATGAATTTGCAATTAAAACCTAAAAATAGATGAAATCATTATTGGTAAAACAACGTAAAGAAAGAATGAAACTCATAATTAATAGCTAACAAAAAATGTAAAAATGAAGGCATACATGTTTTAGTATCCATTGTAGAACATCATATGCATATTTGTCCCTACCATAAGGCATTGAATGGCCTCCACAATAAAATGATTAGATACTCAAAAACTAAACTACAATAAAAGAAAAATATTTTGATTGAAACAGATAAAATTGTATTCAAACATCATGCAATTGGCACCAATAAAGTGGGAATTGTGAGAAATATATTACTCACTGTTTAAGCTCATTTCAAACAAAGAAATCGTGATAAAAATGAAAACGTACAGGCTTAAGTATCCATTGTAGAACATCCAACTCCTTGGTTTTGATTCTTCCTCCTAATTTTCCTAGGCCGCCCACTTCTCTTTATTGTTGGTAGTACATAAACATGATATCCTCCCCTTGATGTTGAAAGAAAGAAAAGCATATACAAACAACAGTTGAGTCAAGGATGGATCTAAACGGGGGCTAGCAGGGGCTTCAACCCCCCCACGACACCGGTGTGTTCCCAAGGTATCCCAACAATCCAAGATCAAAGCCCCACTTCCTCTGCCCCTAGCCCCCCCTTAAGTTTCCCTCAGCCGCAGATGGACCTGGGAGAAGCGTGCCAGCAAGTTGAAGGTGACCGCCTGACCAGACATTCCGGCGATCCTCCTTGGCTTTGGCTGTCTCTCTCGGTTTCTCTCATCCATCGCGATAGAGAAAGAGATAGATTAAAGGAGGAAGAAGAATCAATAAGTTTCTTTTGCATGTATATATATACTCGAAAATGAATTATCCAATATTTTAAATATTGAATAAAAATAGATAAAATAGCACTTATACTTTTCACGATTTTATGGTATATATATTTATATAATTTTTCTTAAATGGAAAATCTTTATCATTAAAAAAGTATTGAGAACTTTAAAGTGGTTTTTATAATTTCAATAGATTTAGAGAGGTATTAATATATAACATCCTTTTATAATTGCTAGTTAGATAAACTCTAAAAAATTACCCAAAAAAATTAAATATTGATTATATTCTTACCAAATCCAATTCCTTTTCTCTTTCCTTTCCTTTCTATCTTAGAAAAAATATTTATGCAAATATTGGACAAAATTTAAGTAAAAAACTTCTGGTGTTTCATTTCTAGATTTTCCTTTTATATTTATATATTGTTAAAAAAAAACTATGCTAAAATAGGAAAAAGACAAATAGCATGAAATTAGGACTATAATCTTTTTCATCCATATGTGGCTATTATTATATTCTGATTTTGTGATTCCAACTAGTGAAATTACTTTTTGAGTTAGTTTTTAAGGATAGTTTATTTAACATTAGTTGCATAATAGATAATGTTTAAATAATAATTTTTAAATATATATTTATAATAGTTAATAATTATATTTTAATCAATTTTTAAAATTATTTTGTAGGTTACAAATTTTTTTTAAAAAAAAGAAAATCCTATTAGTTCCATCCCTGGATGGATCACTAGTAATTGGCAAAGGGGGTTGGCTCCTCAGCCCCCCATCAGTTAGTCCTGGTTCCGTCCTTGAGTTGAGTTGGTGCAAAAATGATAATAAGAATAAGTATGAACTATTAAGAGGAAAACAGAAAGCATATAATGAATCCTAAAATTTAAAAGGACTTAAATTTAAGATAAAATTTTGTACTACCAATTCTTATAAGTGTATGTGATAATTATCGTGGTCATAGATTGAGATGTCCTGATCTACCTTAGTTTGGTTAGCTTTAATAACAACATAACAAAGCTATGCCACCTCAAATTCAATTTGGAAGCTTTTCCCTCTATTGAGAAGAAAAAAAAATCAAGATATAAACTTTATATGAATTTCTTTCTACTCATAGATAAACATGTTGGGTTTTGTAGAAAATCAAAAGCATGTATCATATGCATGGCACAGCGGAAAAATTAAAATTTTCTAAACCCTAGCCCAAACGGATCTCCCTATGTTTATCAAAACACAAGCAAGTAAAGTTGAAGGGCATATACCTTTTGAAATCTATACTGAATTCCTTTCTCTAAGTCGAAGAAGACGTTGCGTCAACCACAGCAGTCCGTAGACGGAGTGCCTCTAACGGTGATCCACGCGAAGATCAGTAGAAGCAACCTCAAAGGCGACGGGGTGATCTTCCACACAAGGTGCTAGCTATGGTGGAAGGTCTTGAGAGGATTTGGGAGAGAAGAGAAAAGGCAATTGATCTCTATCAATTACTAAGATGTTATGTAGTTGTATCTCTTTATGGCCTAGAGTATCACATATTTATAGGCCTCCCTAATCAGATTAGGGTTTGTTTCGGATTGGGACTTTGATTGAAGTCCAAATCAAATTTGGCTAACAATCTAATCAAATTTGGCATATAATCAAATTCGACTCCCGAGCAAATTTGACTTATAATCAAATTCGACATATAATCAAATTTGTCTTATAATCAAATTCGACTTACAATCAAATTTGACTTATAATCAAATTCGACTTACAATCTTTCTCTTCCCTTTAATTCTCTTGTTCGAGGATCTATTCCTAAAAACCCGTTTTATACCTCATTGATATCTTCTATGGGTGTGACCCATTAGGTTCCCGTTTATGTTGGCCATTTATAATCAACCATTGATTACAAATAGATCATGAGTGGCATCTAGCAATACACCATGACCCCCAATTGACCGGAAAGTCAGGTGGTCTGACTTGGAACCTTTCAGCAGCCAATGTTAGTGTGCAATTTGTCCTTTACCATCTTATACCAACTTGGTTCGGAGTATGGCCTATGTGTCAACTCCCACTAGACTGACTATGTCACACATAGCCCAAGTATTAGTTTCTCGTCCTATGGGATCTATTACTCAAAACTTATGTCATCGAAGACCATCTTCATGACAAGTTACTCTGGCCAGAGATTCCTGAGTAATGACCCGACAAGTGGCCATGGGTATACTCTCCTTCCATTAGGAGTGGTAAATCCTCTATTGGCTACCCAAATACCTTCGAATACTTCAAAGCTGTACCCAATCACCACCCTATAAGTAACCCCTGAAGGGAAACGTAGGAATGACGTTAAAGCACAGGATCCATATCCAAGATAACTTGTGTATCTCAAGTCTAAGGATATTTACACCATTGCTGCAATGAGATCTTCACTGACATTTTAATAGGATAACCATGTGAAGACTCATGGTAGGTCATCCAAAGAACTTGCTACCCTTAGCAAGCATCCACATGTTCACTCAAAACATCTTCATGCTTATAGCTTGTGAGAACAAGTGCTTGATCGGATCAAGGAGCATAACATACGCTAGTCTTGATGGATCAATGATGTCTCGTCTCATTGATCCTTCGACTAGGGATATTTAGATACGTACATAATTACACATGATAGGAATCAAACTTATGATCTCTATCATAATTTCCTTCATGCTATGCGTTGTATCATGGACTTCATTAATTAGATTTAAGATCTCATATCATATTCATAGTAATGAACATCTAAATAATGAAGAAGCCTTTTTATTAAATAAATAAATTTGTACATAAAGTGCCAAAGGTGATTGTCTTTAGAGCACTTCTCCAACAAAACATTACACATTCGGGTAATACAACTTCCAAAGATGGATCGTTGGATCATATAGGTAGGTAGATGTTTAACTTTTAAACCTTCTATCAGTAAAAATGAAAATAAAACATCCATTAACCACATAACAACCTTTAAAACTCCAATTAAGTGGACACATAATTCGGACTTCTCTAAAAAAGTCAAAGAATATAAACTAAACTATCATCATGTTCATTTTTTCGAAAAAGTTATATTGAAACTCTTATAGTCATTCTTATTATAAAAACCCAACCAAGAAATCAATTCCTATCAAAACCGGTGGGACTACAAAATATAGTTATGAAATAGGAGAGCTCAAAGAATACAAATAACATTGTAAATATAGTTCCTCGTTCAACTTTAAAGGAGAGAGTTCTATAGTTCAAGACAACAATATACAATTAGTGAATCCATGTATTTTCTGCACATAAAATCCAAGAATTATTGGTGCAAATTCTTTTTCACTTAGTAAAAAGTGATAGAACTTGGAGTTAGTGCATAACATTGATCAGTTGCAATTAGCAACCATAATCCCAACCATATAAAGTAATTTCCAAACATTGATCCTATCTTAAGAAGTCTAATCATCAGACAATTTGGGGGAAACCATGCCAGCAGCTAATCTAGATGCCCCGAATCTAAAAAGATCAGTCCTAGAAAGAGATTAAAAAAATAAATAAATAAGAAAACAAACTTCTACACGACCCAATCTTCAAACCCTAGGCAACTAAAACCACAATGAAATCATCTTCCATCCTTCAAAACAAGCAAAACCAAATAGCGCGCCACCACTGGAATCTGCGAAAGAATCATCAAATACCTAAATCGATGCTAAATCGATATATCAAATGACCAAAGACCCTAGTATAGCTTAGACTATGACCAGAACCTATCCAATCAATCAAAGAAAACCAAAACAAATCCACAAATCATGCTAAATATATGCGGAGAAAAACAAAAGAGAAATAGATATATTGAAAATCAAACCTGGAAAAATCGTGCAGAAAGGATGGGGGCTTTCTGTTTCACTGAATAGGAGAATGTCTTAAAGAGGGGAAGGGGGGCGCCAGAGGGCTCCCATCGAAAGTGGGGACTTCCCTCTCTGTCAGTAGGGAGATCGTGTTGAGAAGAAAAGAATGCAGATGGCGGCCTTTATTCGTGGATGAGAAGAGAATGGGGATTTGAACTTTGACAATTACAATGAAAATGTTCAATACTGTCCCTATACTTTCGGGTTATGGCAATTACGATCCCTGATGTTGACGTGGAGCTAACTTCCATACGATTTGAATGAAACCCATTTTTTTATTCTAATTTGGCAGCCTACGTGGCTTGCAAATGTTGATTTGGGGTGATAATGTGAACTTTGAGTGAATTGATTTTTTTTAATGCTGATGTGGCATGCCACATCATAATTCTGATGTGGTATGCCATGCTGTCAAAAAATAAAAAAAATTCCAAAAAAATCTGGCGTTTTTACACAAAATTTTGCACAAAAATTTGGCATGCCACGTCAGCACACATTATCATTAAGCAAATAATCTACTTTAAGTCCACGTTAACATGGTACATCAGCATATGCATGCCACGTTGGCTGTTAAGTCAGAATAAATAATAGGTTGTATTCAAACCGTATGGCAGCTAGTCTCCACATAAGTATCAAGGACCGTAATTTCCACAAACCCCAAAGTATAGGGACTGTATTGAACATTTTTATTGTACATGGACTAAAATAAACATTAGGCCTAGTACAGGGTCCAAAAAAGGCTTTAGTTGATCACTAAGCAATATTTTTTCTGTTATGGGGGGAGAATCTAGTCAAACACATGGCACAATCTTGGCCCTCTAAAATGCTCTCATGCAAGGAACGTGAGGGGGGACACGTGCGTCAGAGATTCCTCAGGGTCCACCTTCAGAGAGATGCGCGAAGGTCCTCACGATCTGTCGGTAGGGGGACGTATGGATGTCAGAAGGATTCTCCATTATTCATTGGCAGAGGAACACGTGTCTAAACAAGTGTCAGAGGCTACACCCCACGATCAACCGCTTGATCTTGACTTGTGAGTTATAAAGGGAAAGGGGAAGGAGAAAGGAGGGGTCTCTTCTTCAATCAAGCCTTCTTAGAAGACCCCTCTCGAACTCCCTCCCTAGGGCGACCTAACTCATCTCTCCATTCTTCTCAACACTACCCTGTTTATCCCATCTGAGCTCTTTTACTCCTCTATTTCCGTCTGCTAACTTGATCATTGGAGGGTCCGAGGGTAGACACCCAGACTTTCCTTGCCGGAGTTGAAGGCCCTCTACCAAGTTACCCACTGCCTCTCGCGACAGAGACATTGTCGAGGTTCTGACTAGCCAAAGCCGTTATCCCTTTCAATTCATACATTGTTGGTGGAGTCAGGCGGACTAGACTGGCCCCACCGTGCTCTCTAAGTTGATCTCACAAGGGTGCGGATCTCTAGGATCCCCCTCCCCCGATTTTAAGCATCAATAGTTTGGCGTTGTCTATGGGAATACGAGCAAAAAGCCTTACGAACCAACTGATAGTGAAAGGCAAGAAGAACAAGGTCGCGGGTCTTGTAGAGAATGAGGTTGCAGGATCCGGCGTGGCCCTCGAAGCCACCGCCACCCTCCGGGAGGAGGACACATGAGATGCTCAGATTTATTGCTCTAGAAGTAGATTGAGGTGATCACCGAAGCCTTATAAGAGCCAGATGAAGCTTGCCCATCTCCCCAGCAACGCAAGGAGTGGGCCTAGAGTTACTCGGGATAGAGAAGAAGTCTACAACCCATTGGTGGGGATGCAAAATGCTTGTCGAGGAGAGCACCGAAGCATCCCGTAGCACTATTCGCCTCAGTCTCTGTTCCTGTCATATGAGTCCTCTCAATTTCGCTATAAGATGACCTCCCACCTTATGAGGAGAAAGCCAAAGTACACACTCCTATCTACTTCACCCTTCATCCTAGAGATCTTGGTAGTCCTCATGCCCACGAGGTTCCAGATGTCACTGATAGATATGTACGACTACACCATGGATCTGACTGACCACCAGGCGATCTTCAAAGCCAAGATGTTGCTAAACGGTGCATATGATGGAGTTTTGTGCTGAGCCTTCTCACCGACACTGAAGAGCATGGCACAAACCTAGTGCTCCAACCTCCAGCGAGGCTCAATTTCCTCATTCCAAGAACTGTCTGACCTCTTTATTAGACAATTTGTGAGCGGTAAAAGACAAAATTGGAGCTCAACAACCCTCATGCAGATCAAGCAACGCCATGGGGGGAGCCTCCGAAATGACATCCGAAGATTCAATACGACAACTTTAGAGGTTCTAGCCCTCGATGCCAACACTCGTGATTACTAATGTCATGGATGGGCTGAAGAAGACATCCTTCCAGTTCTCTTTAAGCAAAAGATAATCAAAAGATATCTTAGAACTTCTCGCTCAAGCGTAGAAATATATCAACGCCTAGGAGATCCATGCACCCCTCCGGAAGGATATCAAGCATGACAAGCCAAGGATAAACCTCCCCTAGTATATGAGTTATAAGGGCCGACCAAGCGGCAAAGACCTCCCACTTGGGAGAGAGCCACGAGGGCTGAACTACCTCGGTTCCAGAATTACGCTCCCCTCAATGAGAGTTGGACCAATATCTTGATGAATATTGAAGGCACCAAGATCCTGGCAAAACCATCAAAGATAAATGGCCCCTACCGGCGGAATGATGGAAAGAAGTATTGTCTCTACCTCAAAGTCCGCTGATATGACATGGAGGAGTGCGTTAACCTCAGAGACGAGATTGAGAGGATGATTCATTAAGGGAAACTCTTGCAATACTTGAGAAAGGACAAGCAAGGTGAAGCCCCATTCACACCACATGAGAACCCAAATCCTATGGGAGTCATCAATATCATTGTTGGCGGGCCAGCCAGTGGAAGAGAGAGCAGCACCATAGGAAGAACTATACATGAGCTGACCAACAGACCAGCACATTGTGAAAGAGGCCCCCCAAACTCAAAGTCACACATCACTTTTTCTGATAATGATTTGGAAGGCGTCAACTCCCCACACGATGACGCATTGGTAGTGACAATCATAATAGACAATTATGATGTTAGGAGAGTCCTCATTAAGAGCGGAAGCTCCGCTGATGTCATCTTTTGGGATGCTTACCAAAAGCTCGGCTTGGGACCTGAACAGTTACGGCTAGTGAAGTCCCATCTAATCGAATTCAAAGGATGAGCCGTCTCTAACTCACTACAGGAACTCACCCTCGGGAGGCATCTGTGACGACGAGTTTCTTGGTAATGAAGTGTCCATCGAATTATAATAACATTCTTGGAAGGCCTACGCTGAATGCCCTACGAGTCGTGATCTTCACCCATCATCTTATAGTGAAGTTCTCTACTAAAAAAGGGTGCGGAAAGCTCCAAGGAGACCAACAGATTGCTCGACAATCTTACATCTCTTTCCTGAAAGGGAAAACCAAAGAGTCTATGACCATCGAACTTCAAGAAGAAAATTTTAGCTGGCCTATCCAGCGGGCTACTTTCGTAGAAGAAGTGATCTCGGTCCCTCTCTTGGAGGACGACCGACTAGATCGCGTAGTCTAGATTGGTGCTAACCTATCAGAAGAGCAAAAGAGAAACATGTTGAACTTTCTGAAGACCAACGCGGATGTTTTCACATGGTTCCTCTAATATATGCCAAGGGTCGACCGAGAAGCTATCAAACACCACTTGAATTTGGAGTTGGCCTATAAATCAGTGATCCAGAAGCGAAGACATTTCGCCCTGTGAGGCAACTAGCTATAGAGAAAGAAGTTTGGAAGCTATTGAAGGTTGGATTTATTGGTGAAGTACACTACTCGGAGTGGCTAGAAAATGTGTTGCTAGTCAAAAAGGCCAATGGGAAGTGGAGAATGGGCATCGATTTCACAAATCTTAATAAAGCCTGTCCAAAGGACAACTTTCCACTCCCAATAATCTACAAGCTAGTCAATTCCATTACTAGTCATGAACTACTGAGGGACACCGGGCAGAGTAATGTTTAACTAAGGGGCTCGCCAGAACAAAGGGGATCACAAGGAAGATGACAAAGAAACCAAAATAGCTAGAGAATACCTCTGATGTTCAAGAAAATTTCATTCAAAAAACAACTGAAACTAAAGCTTGTCCACAAGCAGGACTAAATAGCCTCGAAGCCATAGAATCTAATCTCCTAAATTAAGTAATTTTGGCCAAAATGGGCAAAATCTGAAACTATTAAAAATTAAAAATTCAAATCAAATTAAAAGGTAGTCAAAATCCTAGAGAAAATCAGAATGAAATCATGCGATAAATTTGCATTTGAATTATTACTAAAAATAGCAAAATCAAAGATTTGGTTGGGAAAAACTACTAACTATGGGGATGAAAACGTGGTCCACTGGGCATAGCATGGTAGACTCCACGTGTACATCAAGACGAATTTTCTGAATTGGGGTTGAATGCATGAATCCGACACTTGTAGCCAAAGTTATTGCCAAAATACCGAACCACATCGTCTTGCTCAAATCACCCACGAAACAATGAATTAGCTATTTCCCATAGCCAGATTCAAAGTTCATTGACTTTATTGCGGCTTTCTCCATAATATACTCAGGGATTCCTGTCAAGTGAGCAACATTGAAGTAGACAGGGACAATCACCACTGCACTCTTCACAGTGGCACCCAAGCAAGCCTCACTAATCTCTTGCCTCTTGATCAATGCTAAGGATAATTTCTTCCCACCACCCAGTAGTAATCATAAGATCCAACAGTTTTAAGTAGATCATCTTCTAGTACTGGATACAGACAGGTATCCTGTGGCCGCACCAAAGCTTCTTTGATATGCATCAATCACGAGTGTTCTCCAGCCATCTCTTCCACTCCAACTCATATGTTGTATCCTTCAAGTTGCATTGGCAAGGTGGACTAATCTTTCCCATGAAATCAACAAAAGGTTGTCTAAGATTATTCTCAAAGGCATTAGTGCTTCCTCCTATCTTGCAAGAAGATCCAAGCTAGCATGAAAATTCCTGAAAGTACCTAGATTACTCCAAAACCTTACAACAGTAGCATATTTGTATATGCAAACTCATTAAGCACATACAAACCTTTAATATTTATCTCCCCATGTAGCCATACATGCACCCTAGCTGCAGTTATGATCCTCTTTGATGCAATCTTTTCGCCCATATCACGGATGGCAGAAGCTGGAGGCCCAATAAATGTAAGGCCTTTATTTTGACATAGTTGTAAGTCAGTACTCTCTGATAAAAAATCATAGCTTGGGTGGATAGCCTCACTGCCTTTGTTCATCACTTGGATAGCCTCATTAAGGGAAATACGATGAGACTCGTATGTTGTTGATGTTGAGACATTGATGGAATCATCTACTCGAAGTTCAAAGGTTGTTTCCTTACCGGAATCTTTGTCTAGCTCCACAACATGATTATCATTCCTCTCACAGAAGAAAAGAAATAGATCTTTACGTCCAACCACATTGTCTTCAATCAAATTCTCCTTTTTTGAAGCATCATCCAAAAGTAAGAGCTTCTTCTCTTCATGATGAATGTACTCCCTCGAGTCATCCTTGAACGTTAATAGACTCTTGCGAATGCCTAGAGTCTCTGGGCCATCTCCATACAATACCTCATCATTCACATATTCATCATAGACGGGCTTGCCCATCTTATAAACCTCGCCGATCACATCTTCCTTGATCAACTGGTTTTTTCCCTTCTAACTAGCGGGTTTCCGGCACTCGGTTGCCTTGTGCCCCCTTCTCACCACAATGATAACATCGAAGAGAAGAGTTAGGATTACCCGTTGGTGGCTGCAGGAGTGGATGGGACTCCTCAGGGCAAATTGGTTGGCTGTGTGGTCCACTCCTGACCATTGGCCTCCTATTCTATTGCTTTTCAGCAACGAGTGCTCATTAGTACGCTTCCGAGATAGTCCACACCGAGTGAAGACTGAGTACGTCTTGTAATGGTTGGCGCAGACCTCCCAAGTAGTGTGTCATCACTTGTTCCCCTATCTCATATAGGTCGTTCCAAGCGACCAACTAGTAGAACTTCTCCATGCAGTCATCTACCGACCTCGTCCCTTGCAGCAACACATGGAGTCGTTGGAACAGGGTCTGAGCATAGCCGAAGCGAAGGAAGTGCCCCTTCATCTTCTTCTTCATCTTCTTCCAGTCAACGATCTTCGACATGCCTTGCCTATCTCGTAAACGGCACAGCTGCTCCTACCACGCGGATGCTCTACTATTCAACTTGATTTCAACTAGCTTCACCTTCAGACAATCATGGACCTCATAGTACTAAAAGATCCGCTCCACTTCATCAAGCAAATCTATGAAGACTTTAGAGTGGAGTGAGCTAGTAAATTCAGGCAGATCTATTCGAAAGCCGAGATCTCTGTGATGATCCTACTATCCACGGTGCTCCCGGAATTGGTCTCGTCGAGAATAAGGGTTGACGAAGGTGGATGTTGAGTCATGGTCTGAAACGTCACTATCCTCCAAATCTCATGCCGCCAACCGTTGTGTTAACTCCACGTTTTGGACTTATAGATCCTCAATCTTCACCTCTAGAACACTGCGGTTTCAATGTAATACCCATTTCCAACTAGGGATCAAGTGTCACACCAGCCAGCTCAAGGGGTGAAGCCTGAGCTTAAGGCTGTAGAATAGATAATCAATAACTTGAAAATCACGCGGAAACTAATAAAGAACGCATACTAATATCATAACTGACAAACCAAGTACATTTTAATACAACCCTAAATAATAGTACTGACATAATACAGGCATAAGTATCTCAAATACAATAGGAGTTCTACTCACTCCTACACACCTGTATAATACTACTACAAGGTAGGTGGTCGGAGCCCAACTAAGGGTGAACAGGGCCCTCTCCTCTACTCTAGGTAAGATCATAGTTCTTGTCTACCTCCTATAAAACATATAAAAGAGAAATGAGCTACTTGAGCCTAGTGAAGTATAAACAGAACTGTCAGGTAATACCATACTTGTGTATAAAATATATCGGCACCAGAGATTATTGGTAATAGTTCTGAAATCATTCATTGCAATTTAACTTCATTACAATATGATTAACTGACGCTGGGCAAGGTAGTGATTAGCCTGTGGGTTGTGGTAAACAGGGAGATTGACAAAAGAACAAGAAAAGGGAAGACAAATACAGAAGAAAGTCTCTGAAACTTCAAAGGAAAACTACTATTCAATAATCAATGACTAAAAATCAACCCACAAGCCGGGTTTAAATAGCTTGAAAAAAGCTAACCTAGATACCCTAGAAAACCTATCTTCTTATCCAAATTTGCCCAAATCGGCAAATTTTGGATCAATAAAAAAACTAATCTAATTCTAAAATAACTAAACAAATCAGATAACTCCTAAAAATCTGACTTCAAATCGGATTCCTATCTTATCCTAAATTAGCATACGAAGTATTACTAAAAATGGAAAAAAAACAACGAGAAACGAAGAAACGATAGGGAAAATAGTGGAATTTTGAGGATGAAGGAAGGGTCCATCAAGCAATGCTGGATGGATCTCACATGCGCGTCGAGACGAGCTTTCCAAATTGGGGTTGAGCACGAATCCAATATCGGTAGCCAAAGTTATGGCCAAAATACAGAACTGCACCCAAAACCGACCCAATCTTGGAATTGACTCGACGACCTCCCGTCTTTAAGTTGTCCTGCCAACCTGGCAACATCTGACAAGGGCCTCCTGCATTATTAACTAAGTTCAATCCTAACTCCAATTGATTATAGTCTTACAGAACATGTCCAATAAAACAAATCAATTCTTAGGGGTATTTTAACAAACACCCAATATGCAAGGAGACTTCTCAAATGGCAACACGATAGTTTAAATTCCAATCTTTAAAATTGTACAATCATGCATAAACTCTATAGCAATTCACTCTTAACACTCCAAAGATCAAAGACATTACATTGTTTCTCCAGATCTGCACTCCAAGAACAACCAATCCCGTGAAATCCTCTACAAACTCATCTATAATTAGATCTTACATATATTGGTCCACAGGTCCTCCACATAAAACTTATAGGAGGTGTAGTGGTGCTTGGCAAAGCTCCGTCGAGCTCTCTGTGTTTCCTAGAAGGTTTCCCTGCCAGCGAGATGGTGTCACGGCCGGAGTCCCCCAATTTGGTGGCGGCCCTCACAGAGCTTCACTACTCCAGATCTCGCCGACACCTGAAAATCATGCTAGCTGGTAATGTTGTTATGTCGGTCGATCGTGGTCGCAGAATGCTCGTCGGAAAAGCACAAAACGAAAGAAGGAGAGGTATGACACTCGGGTAATAGAGGAGAAGAAAGGAACTCCTCCTCTACTTAAACATACAAAATCTAAGCTCACGAGTTCTTCATCGCCTCATAAGAACCCTGTGTGCTCACTGAAAAAGAAAGCAGACTAGATCCCCTCTTCGCGGTTATCCTCTTGTGCGTCATTGACTCCAATGTCCGATGGTGTTTATCTCATCAGAGAGGCTATGTAATATGATCCTAACACTTGGTCTAACATGATTATTTTGGTGAGTAAATCACCAATATTGCTTATTGTTGTGACA
The DNA here is from genome assembly GCA_026586065.1 of Dioscorea zingiberensis. Taxonomy (NCBI): domain Eukaryota; kingdom Viridiplantae; phylum Streptophyta; class Magnoliopsida; order Dioscoreales; family Dioscoreaceae; genus Dioscorea; species Dioscorea zingiberensis. The sequence goes on from CM048823.1 coordinate 35,502,420, forward strand.
TCAAATAATTACGGGGAGAGTTTTTAATTGAGCACCGCTCAACTCTCCACCTCTAACCAATAGAAATGGTAGCCCACTATCTTTTTGACTAAGATTTAGGTTTATATATGTATATATATTTATTTAACTTGAGTCTTAACTGATTATTTTTTTACTAATTGCTAATAATTTCTAAAGAATTCAGAATCTCGCTCGATAATTTATTTGGAATAACGTAGTCATTCATTGTGAAATTTTCCGAGGTGTTACACTCAGTACGAGACTTCCTTAATCAGAACCTATCCACCACGACGACCACAGCCACTAGGACCTCCAACCATTGATGTCGATGCCACAGAAAGAAGGCTCACTTTATTACGAATTGACGCCTGGCAAGGTAGTGGTTATCCCGCGGGCTTATCAGAAGAAAGGGGATAACAAGAAGATGACAAGGAAACCAATAATAAATAGAGAATATCACTAAAGTTCAAGTAAATTTCAGTCAAACAAAGACTCCAAAAACCAAAGCTAGTCCACAAGACGGACTAAATAGCTTGAAACTCTAGAATCCAACTATTTTGGAAATTTTGCCAAGGCAAAAGTCAAAAAATTATTCAAAATGAAAAATCTAAATAAGAAAAGCTCCAAATAAGATAACTAATTAGCCACAAATCTTGACCAAATCATATTCAAATCTCTTCCTATTTTGACAAAGATTTTATTACTAAAATTAGATAAAAATATCTAAACGGCAATCTAGAGGAAAACAACAGAATTTGAATTTGAAAGTGACTTCCACCAGTAGATTTTGGTAACCATGTGGTGTGTGCCAAAATGTGCTTTCGGGATTGGGTTCAAACGCGTGATTCCGACACCTGTAGCCAATGTTATGGCCAAATGACTGAAACACATCATTGGGCTCGAATCCTCCTGCACTACTGGGCTTCCTCGACGCTTTCTCATGGTATAATCAAATCATAATGGCGGAGAAGGATGAAGAGAAGACATCCTTGATCACAGACAAAGGAAAGTATTTGCTATCGTGTGATACCTTTTGGCTTGAAGAATGCTAGAGAACCCTTCCCGAGGCTAGTGTCCAAAGTTTTCCAAGATCAGATAGGTCGGAATGTCGAGGCATACACTGCATGCTAAGGGTGGAAGAGCAGAAGTGCACACCGCTGACCTCAAAATGACTTTTCAAACCTTATGAGGATACAGTATGCGTCTTAACCTTGCTAAATATGTATTTGGGGTTAAGCCCAACAAGTTTCGGGGGTTCATGGTTACCTAGAGCGGCATAAAGGCCAACCCAAAGAAGATCTGAGCCATACAAGATACGGGTTCCCCGAAGGTATTGGAGAAATCAAAGACTGAATGGAAGGCTTGCCGCCTTGGGCTGAGTAATATTCAAGTCTGGAGAAAAAGCCTACTATTCTTCTAGCATTGTGCAAAGCCTTGAAGGTTAAATGGACAGAGGAGTGTGAGAAAGCTTTCCAGTAGTTAAAGGAGTTTCTGAGCTCGCTGTCCTTGCTCACCAAGCCCAGGGAAAGAGACGTGCTCTATGTCTACTTTGCAGTATCTGACATGCCATTATCTCATTCCTCATGAGAGAGGAAGATAGAGTCTAAAGGCCAATATGTTACGCCAATAAGGTGCTCAACGACCTAGAAACTAGATGCCTCCTAACAGAGAACTTGGTCTATACTTTGATCATGTCAGCCAGGAGGTTGCACCCTTACTTCTAGGCACATAAGATCGCGGTACTGACTGATCAACCATTGAGACAAATCTTGCAGCCGCCCGAAACTTCGGGAAGGATACTCAAGTAGGTAGTCGAGCTCATCGAGGTTGATGTAGAGTACAAACCTGGTACGACGATCATAGTTCAAGTTCTGGCCGACTTTATCGCTGAGATGACTCTCACGGAAGATAGTACCTCCCCATCCAAAGGAGAGTTAACTGCTCTAGTGCAATGACCCATGGATGTTGTACTTAGATGGGTCAGTTATGGGGAATGGGTCGGGAGTTGGGTTAGTGCTGAAGTCCCCAAAAGTGTGGAAGACCTCCACTGCATTGAGATTCGTCACTGTGGGAATGAAATTGACCCTAGTGCTAGGAGCCCAACACTTGCACACCCACACGTATTCAGAGCTTGTAGTAGGAAATATGAATGACAAATTGAAAGCAAAAGAGGGAAACATGACCAAGTATAAAGAATTGTTGTAACAGTTTACCTAGAAATTCACATCATTACGGGTAGTGAAGATTCCCTAATCAGAGAATGACGATGTTGATTTGCTGTCTAAGCTAGCCTCCTGCCAATGCGTTGGCTTGGGCCAACCTGTGAAGGTCCAACAGTTGGTAGGGCGAAGTATTGAAGAGGAGTGAGTGGGAGATGTATGTAGCATCCACGAGGAACCATGCTTGCTGGATCCCATTAGCAGCTACTTAAAGGAGGGAATGCTCCCTACGGACCCGATGGAAGCTTGGAAGGTGGCCTACAAATCGGCTCATTTTGTACTCTTTAATGCCTACGTTTATAAAAGGTCGTGACACCATGCTTCATATGAGGTATTTGTGACCCACCGAAGCCGAGTATGTTCTCAAAGAGATTAATGAAGGTATCTGTGGTAATTATTTTGGAGCAAGGTCCTTGGCCTATAAAGCTCTAAGGCAGGGATATTTTTGGCTAACCTTTACCGAGGACACTCAGACTTTTGTTAAAATATACGAAGCTTATCAACTGTACTCCTGGATCTAGAGACAACCAACTGCCAAGCTCATTCTCATAGTGAGCCCAAGGCCTTTCATGATGTGGGGGATAGACATCTTTGGTCAGTTTCCAATGGCGATCAGGTAACTGAAATTTTTAATCACGAAGTAAGTTGAAGCAGAACCATTGGCCAAGATTACTGAGCAAGCAAGTAAAAACTTCATCTGGAAGTCTATCATTTGCCCATTTGGTATTTCTGTGGCTTTTATTACAGACAATGCCAGACAGCTTGATAATCAAAATTATATGGATTTCTATAACAACATTGGTATTTAGATGAGGCTGACGTCCGTGACCCATCCCAAAGCAGACAGACAGGTCAAGGTCATAAACCACACCATCCTACAAAGCCTGAAGACTCAGGTATACCAAGCCAAATCTAACTAGGCTGAAGAGTTACAGAATTGTCTATCACTTACCGAACTACCAGCCAGACCCGCATGGGAGATACCCCTTTCAGCTTGCCTTATGGCTCAAAAGCCGTCATCCCAGTGGAAATCAAAGTGGCGACCTATCAGGTCACCTGCTTGAATCCAACCAAAACTGAGGTGCGGGAGGACGACTTGCACCGATTAGGGATGCCCTACCGGCCATAAAGTCGGATCCATTAAGGATGCCCTACCGGTATAGAAAAGATAGTAGAAAGAGCTAGAGCTATCACCTTGGAGGAGTGAAAGCCTCACTTGAGTAGACGGATAATACACATCACAACTGTTCACTTCATGACCTACCTGGGGAAAAGGTTACCTCATTAGATGTATGAAGCTACTACCACCAACTAAGAGTTGAGAAAAGTAGTTTAGTGAATAAGATTATTTTAGACTAGATGGGTCGAGCTTGAGTTAGTAAGCTGCCCCATAGGAAGGGTTTACACACACACACGTGGGGAGTTTGAGTGTAATGCAAGACCTATTTTTCGTAAAAACCTTCATTGCACTTAATACTATGTTTCGGAGGATCATGTACTCATCTCCGTTCTTGGGCTTCACATTTTTCTTTCCTTGAGGACAAGAAAATATTTAAGTGTAGCTGGTATTATGCTGAGTGCATTATACATATTTTCATACTATACTTGTATGCACTTTAATTGTTATTTTGCATAGATTTCTCTATTTCTGTGCTCTGTTGGGTATTTTGTTGTAATTGAACAGGAAAAAAGGCATCCGAAACGAAAGAAGTGAAATACGTAGTAATTCTTGTCGAAAAGAGGCAAAAAGCCAAGTACACAACCGTGTACACTCCCGTGCAAATAATAGGACTACATCTAGAGTTTTTAAAACTATAAAAGGGGTACCTAATGCAACTAAGGAGGGGGACTACGGCTAGGGTTTTGGTAGAGATTGAAGGCGGATATGACATCGACTCGAGGCGTAACTCTTATGACTTTTATCATGTCTTCTCTTTTATATCTTGTGGTAGGTTTTCCTACTATGAGAGGCTAAACTCCTTGTGATGGCTCAGGTCCTTGAACCTTAGGATGAACATGTGACCTTTTCCTATTTTTAATACTAGGTTTTCCTTTTTGATTTTTTCTGTGAATTATCTATGTGTGTTGAATGCTTGTGCTTTATTAATGCGAAAGCGTAAATTACATAATTAAAATTTCTTGATGCATGACGAGAGATCGCGATCAACCTAGGTTTAGGCATAAGTAATAGTAAGGGACTGGGGGGGGACATGTCGAGAGATCGGGTGATTACCCGTACCATCTCAGTCTCTAGATTAGGGTAAAACCTAATGGAGGTTACCATACAACACTCAATAATTATAATGCAGTCGTATAGTGAAGTCACTATATGGGACTAGGGTTTGGCTGGCACAAGAGATTGTAGTCAAACTAATTTAAGGTTCTCCACTGTCCAGGAAAAGATCTACTAGGTAGCTAGTATTAGAAAATTAGTTAACAAAGGATTCTTAGGTGGATAATGATCCAAAGTACCATGCTGTCCCCATTGATTAAACCCTTAGATTTACCAATTGTTCACCATAGTCTTCACCGTAGTCTCTTTAGATTTCTTTAGTTCGGATTAGATCACCACATATATTTTTAGGCTAAATAATAAAGTTCTAGTTAGTACTAGATGTCGATCCATGTCGATTCGACTAGCCTACCTTTGGATACTTTACTACTTGAGTGACTCCTTGCACTTGTGGATAGCAACACATCACTCTTTCACTCGGGTTCCGGATATCTCTGATGTCTCTGATAGAGACTTATAACAGAACCTCAGATCTCATAGCCACCAGATGAGGCCCAACCCAGACATGGTTTTCCAGCCTCAAACCGGAGCATGTCTCGTCCTACGGAGTCCTGAGCGAGTTTTTTGTAAGCCATTTTATGAGGAAAAAAAAATGAAAGACCACTGCCAAAATTATAAGAATCAAACAATAGGAAGGTGAAAACCTTAGCGTCTATATCTAAAGGTTCAACATTGAGTTATTGGAAATTCTTGCCATGGACCAAACCTTCACGATCGTGGCATTTGTAGACGGATTACAAAGATACTTTTTCAATTCTCTCTATTAAAGAGGCAACCGAAAGATTTAGCAGACCTTCTCACCTGAGTCGCTAAACAATTGGAAAGTCGGCCAGATAAGGCAAAGAAAGAGAAGAATTCGGTATAAGAAAGTCGTAAGGTATATGGTGGAAGAAGGTTCCCCGGTAAAGAGGATAATAATAAGCCTAATATGGGATACTACAACTATACACCCATGAATGCCAATCCTACTGAGATCCTCGTGAATGTTAAAGACTTAAAAGCACTCAAATGGCCCAAGAAAATGAAGTAGTACTTGTGAAAAAGAAGGGACTACAATAAATACTACCATTTCTACAAAGACCTCGGGTATGATATAGACATTTGCATCTAGTTTTAAGATAAGATAGAGAAACTGATCCGCAAGGGATACCTAACCCAGTATCTGAAGAAGCGCTAGTAGGGGAAGGGCCCATCGTCACTTCCAAAGGAGCGAGATCCTATAAGGATAATTCATGTGATCGTAGGAGCATCTGCAAGCGGAGGATAGAGCAACTCGTCTCAAAAGAGATATTCTTGAATGTCTTGATGGATCGACCCACCCGGAAATAGAAACCTTTTGAGCGGCTTGTGACGTTCTCTGACGATGACTTGAAGGGCGTGAAGCACAATCATCATGATGTGTTAGTGGTGATGGTAAACATCGCTGGGTATGAAGTTTGATGATTCCTCGTGGATAGTAGGAGCATGGCCGATGTTATCTTCTAGAGTGCAAATGAGAAGCTGGGGATCGAGAAAGAAGCATTGAGCCTGGCGAAAGGCCTTACTAGTTAGTTTTACGGGAGGGACGGTCTAACTTGAACAAATCGTCACCTTGAAGCACACAATGGGAACCTCTCCTCTACAATCAATAGTGACTGCCAACTTCTACCAGTTGGTTGCACGGATGCATTACGTTGGCCTCCTAAAAAAGTTCGAAGCACGGGGCCTGATGGGGTGGATTCCGCAAGTATATGGGTCATGGTCAAGTAATAAAGTGGACTATGGGAAGTCGGATGTCGAACCACAGGGAATAGAGATTGCTAAGTGTAAACGAAGCTTTAATAACCTAGTCTAAATGGTAAATTGGGGGGTTTTGGTTTTCAAAACTAAAGAACTAAAATGGTTGAAAATAAGAACTGAAAATCTAGAGTTGATTGGGGTAAATCAATAGCAAGAGAGGATACTTGGGCATGAATCCCTTTTGGATTTCAATTCTTTAGATAAACAAGGATATTTATGAATCAAAGTTGGTAGTTCTTGTGCCAAGAATTCCTAAATTATATCCAATCCCTCTTCATGAACCCCTCCATCCTTCTTCGGCGAACATGGATTTTCAGAGTGAGGACTCTTAACCTTGTATGAAGCATGGGATTATGGAGATTTATAGGGGTTAGGGCTGTGAAATGAAGAGAGATTAAGGGAGATTTGGAGGATATATTCATGTATGGAGATATGTTTGATGCTTGATTTAAATTCTTGATGTTAATGTGCATGACTGTATTAAACTCGGAGCCCTAGAAATAGAGGAGGTGTTACGCAAATTTTATTAGAAATTATGCACGTTAATGGTTTATCTCTTTCTTGCCTTTATTTCTACATGATTACATGCCCTAGAAGAGTTTAACTTTGCTAGGTAAGCATGCTAGATTGCATGTTCATATGTTGTGTTTAAGCATGTACAAAGGGTAACTATTTTTAGAAGATAATACATGCATGTTGTATTTTGTTGTAGGCTTAGGATTCGATTTAAGTTATGAAATCCGACTCTAGTATTTATGAGATATTTTTATAAATGCTAGGGAAAGGAAAAGGCCCCGCAGGAGCGGCTGACAGACCGAGCCAAGTTTAAGTTAGCAAGGAAATTATGTGAGTCGACTTACTGGCCATGTTTTCCATTTAATCGGTTTTTACCGTGAATTGTTTTACTGGTTTGTTTATGGATTTCTATCCTTGTTTGTAATTGCCGATGAATTCACGTTGTTATGATATAGGAGTATTCATCTGCTTTTGTTATTGCTATATTATTAAAATAGCATGATTATTGATAAAGAGAAACCTTAAATGGTAGAGACTATATGTGTATCGTAAGTTGCACCCTAGCTAGTCGTTCTCGAATGATCCAATGGGGCTCCAGGATAGGGCCAAGAAATGAAAGTATACGATATCGAGTTAGGGAAGGGATTTGTTTTAAATTGTTTTTCTTACTAACAAATGTTTTCAAAGATTGTTTTTCATATAAAACCCTTCCTAACTCATGTAATGCACATATTGGATACGGTATATGCATGCTTGACGGCGACACATGGTAAAGGTATACCACTGTCGCCACATCAGGATCGGTAGAGGTATACTATTGATGATAGTTAGTATTCATTCAGAGGTATACGATCTAGGGTGGATACTTTAGCGATATGAGGCCTATGCATATTTGTATTATGATATGCTATGTGTTGATTGAGATTGCATATGTGTTTTATTTCGGGTTTTATGCTTAGTTTGACATGCTTATCCTGATTTAAAATAATTATACAGACACACATGTTTCAGATTTTATTATACTTGTACTATTACTTTATTAGTACAGATTTTTCGTCGAGACACACATGTTTCAGATTTTTCCTCCTATTATGTTTTTACGATGCAGGATCTAGACAGTGATCGAGCGAGGGTCGAGGTCTAGTTTGGCTCTGGCGTACCTCCATTTATGATGTGCTTGATTATGACTCAAACTTATATTTAGACTTCCTATGTATTTGGGGCCATGTTGCCCAGACTTCATGTGTGATGTACTCCTATTTTGATTTTTATTCTGTTTGACTATCTGTTATAAACAGATTATGTTTATGAATATCTAAGTGTCTAGAGTACATCTACTGTTATCAGTTTTAATTTATATAGCCTTACGCTCAGCATGACTCCCTGACCTAGCTGGTGTGACATCTGTCTCATTAGAGAGATGGATGTTACACGTAAGAGTAGCTGAGGTCTTTTTCCACATCTTGCCCTCACAAAATGGTTGACAAAGAGTTCAGACCAGTCTTCAAATGAAGTAACCATGTTGGGGCGAAGGCTTTTGAACCATACCAGTGCCGCTCAGAGTAACCCCGCTGGCAAGAGCCGACACATCATGACGTTAGGGGATGCGTCCTTGAGCATCAAAGTCTCAAAAGCCCCCACATGGTCGCTTGGGTCTGTGGTATCATTTAATGTCTCAATGGGGGAGGTCTAAGGCCGTAGGGGAGAGAGACCTCCATAATTTACCATATAAAGGGGGATAACGGGCGGTGGTTTCCCTTTGTGTCTTCCCTGCTTGTCCTGGGGGGCACATCTTGTCGCGCTGACAGTCGTGCTTTCGCGGATTGCTAGGGTGGCGGCGATCTCGAGCAGCTCCCTTCGAGGGTTGCACTGTTCTTTCCTCGTGCTGACCTCTCGTCAGGCCTTTCGTTGCTGACTGCGGATGTAGATCTTCCTCTAGGGGACCCAGGCGGGAGGTTTTGGGGTACCGAGGGTTACGAGACTTACCTCTCGATCCTCATAAAGGCCCGGGTAAGGGTCGCCATCGGTTGCTCTAGGCTGCGATAGCGCTCCTCCATAGGATCCATTTCTGGGGGGCAGTGCTGGGTCGAGCCGAGGTCAGGATCGACTTCTCAAGGGGTGTTAATTTCGGCGAGAAGGAGATCGTGATCGATTTCCTCCGAAATGTTCATTTGGTCTGTCGGTGCTTCACCGGTTCTTGGAGCTGAACTATGGGTTACCCTCCTCATATTAATACATCTTTTTGTTCCAAAGATAGTCCCCACAGACGGTACAAATCTGTTAGCCAAAAAACTGGTTCTCCGAGTTGTCTCCTTGGAGTTGGCTCCAGCTCCAGCTAATTGAATGTCCTCTTCTTCTTTTAAAGATAACTTTGATGGTGTCTTTCCAAAGGAGTTCACCTGCAATAGGACAAGAACGGAAACCAATGAGAGGGGGGAGGGCCTAGATGCCCAAACCCTCTCCAACAGTCAAGTTAACCGTGAGGTCACCGGAGAGGGTGGTAGAGTAGAGAGTATATAAGAATCTCTTCTTTCTCAGCAGAGTTCACTTAACCGCCTCCTCCTAGGCTCTTTTCCCTTTGTACACTTTTAGTTGCTTGGGATTCAAGCTTGGGTCCTGTTTCTCATCATGGAAAAGGTTGTGCAGAGCCCCCTTTCTCTCCTTGTGGGTAGCCTGGCTCTGCCTAGGGCCGGCATGCCAGTATGACGACTCTCCTTGGGATCTATGCTGCATTAATGAGGGATGTGAGAATATTGACACATGTGTGTGTATATATATATATATATATATATATATATATATATATATATATATATATAGAGTCCGGTTCATGGGACACACTATTTTGATACACCCTTTTACACCCTTTTTCATCCATTGGATTGAGATTATTTTAAGGCTTGGGATTTATCCTTTTTTTTTAAATATTTAATATTAATTTATTTAAAAAGTAAATATTATTTAAAAAGTTAGGGAATCCTTTTTACGTCCAAATTATAAAGAAGTCCTTGCTTTTATTTATAAATGTTTAAATGAAATAAACTTTGGGAGTTTTATTTAGATAAATTTTGGCCGCACATATTAATATATTACAGCAAACAAGCAAGCAAAAAAGGTATTTAATACCTCCTAAAAATTAAGTAGATCGATGGTGTGCAGCGGCATTCTTCCCTGCGAACAAGTTCAATCAGGGAGCTTGTTCGTCCTGTTTTTCCTGATTATCATAGGCATCATCATTGGAATGCATATTCTTGTATTCTTGATTGAGAGGAGTGTATGGAGATGGCGACAAAGGAATTTGGCAGCTGTGGATGATATGATCATCCAATTGCATAGAGTTCAGGCCTTTTTAGGTATGCATGATCACCTGCAGCAGTGGAGGAGAGCATCACCACATGTATGGCGAGAGAGCAAAATTTGGTGATCAATGCTGGGGATGGTCATGTTTCTTGCATAGCTAATCCTTGTCCTTTCAATTCTTAATTAATTGGTGATTTAAGTATATCCATGTATATCTTTATAACTGATTCATAGCTTCAGTTGCAGAACAGTTGCAGAATGTGTAACATAATCTGTAAATTCTCACACAAATTGATGAACATCACATGCAGTACAATTGCTTGACTAATAAATTTGAGCGATTCGTAAAACTATATACGTAAAAAATGAAAAATCTCGATCTTAAATTCTTGGGCTGCCAGAATGTACAACACTATCAATTTCATATATTGCGGAATGTACAACATAAGCTTTAAATTCTCAATCAAATTGAGAATTTAATTCATAACGGCGAGAATGTATAACAGAATTTCATTAGTTGTCAACAATGTAATCCAATCATTCTTCTCAAGATCAATAATGATGGTTATCAAATAGCTAAATGTACAACCAAAGACCCGCCATAATTCACCTATAACTAGTTAATGTCAATAGAGTGACCCAACAGATCGTGGAAATCATTTATAACAAGTTATTGCTAATTGCCTGAGCAAAATCAATAGACGCCATTGAATTGCTAAACAAAAACGAAACTTGTCGTGATTGTCTATAATCAGGATGATCCAACCATTTATATCAAAATCAAAGATTGTGATCCAACAACAAACAATAACCAGAGATTATTGGTCCATGACACAACACAACTCAAATTTTAACTAAACAAACAACTTTTAAAGATCATAAACTCTAAAATTAAGCAAAAAAATATTTAAAAAAATCCTAAAGTTATAAACTTTGGTGTTGTCAAAATCATGATTAACATAGCCAAACCCCAAGCAATTAACTGATCCCCTAAACCACACCAATCTAAATTTAAAGCCACGTGACGCGCTATCCCTTCAAACAAATTTTTGGTCTACTACCAAATGATAGCTAATCATGGCCCTCCCACTACACTAACCAAAAATATATATATACAGAGAGAGATAGAAATACACCAACCAAAATATATATATATATATATATATATATATATATATATATATATATATATATACACCAACCAAAAAATGAAAAATCTCTGATCTTAAATTCATGGCTGCAGTACAACAGCATCAGAATTTCATATATTGCAGAATGTACAACATAAGCTTTAAATTCTCAATCAAATTGAGAATTTAATTCATGGCAGCAGAATGTATAACAGAATTTCATTAGTTGCCAACATATGATCTGTAACTCAAACAAATTGATGAACATTCGGGTATTATATAATATTACATCAAATTTCAGCAGAATGTATTACATCAAGCACACAGTGTTAAAGTTGAGAAGCCTGCAAATATTCAATTTGATTTCATCAAACTCAACAAGCACCAAGGTCCAAACTTTGTGTTTCATTTCAGTAAATACATGATGAGAAATCTCTCAAATACACTCAGTTTTCCTCAATGAACAAGTAAACAACCAATAAAGTACAAAGATAAGAACTTTATGTCAGATTTCAGTGATACAAGATTAGAACCCTCACATATTCAATTAGTTTTCATCAGTGAACAAATAAACACAACAAGCACAAAGATCAAAACTCTGTGTTTGATTTCAGTAATGAATGACGAGAAACCTCTAAAATACAATCACTTCCCCTCAACGACCAAAGCAAACAAATACATCAAGCACACAGATCAGAACTGTGTTAGATTTCAATGACACAGGATGAGAACCCCCTCATATTCAATTAGTCTTCATCAATAAACAAAACAGATATTAAAAAAAAAAGCACAAAGATCAAAACTTCCTCTCTAAAAATTTCTGAGATAACTAACAATTGTCCAGGAGTTAAGACACTAAAAATTTCAAAAGAAAAATAGCTACCCAACAACCTCTTTTGCGGACCAAATAATGAAACGGCTAGAAGCTGTCAGTGGGCTGCCACCATGTTCATGCTTCACCTGACAAATAAAGCATAGATTTTAGACTATATGGAAGAGGTATACATCACAACTGATATCAAGATCTATATATACGAAATTTTAGATCACTTACCGTGGCGTAGCTTATATGTTCTCCAGATTTAATGGACAATTTCGGGAGTTATGGCTGGCGTAAGTTTTGCATAAATGACACTTTCTTCTCTTCTTGTTTAAGGCTATCTCTAGACCACTTTTGGATCTGTCGAAGCTACTGCAATTTTTATTCTGCTTTCCATCTTTTTTCCTGCCTTTAGTTTGTTAAATGTTTGGATTTAAAAGTAATACTTGAGGTGGTTCAGCAGGCACATCAGGCTTAGCAGGCACGTCATCTTTCTCTTGAGGAGCATTGATATCAAACCTAGGCATGGTCAAGCTAGAAATCTTTTTGGATAACTCATTCAAAGCTTCCATGTAACTTATATATGCCTCATTTGATTCTGCAACAATACAAGCCAATTTGGTAGCTTGTTGACACATATGACTTAGTCTCAATACCTATGATTCTTCCTCTCCATTATTGCTCACAAATCTTTCTGAATTAATAATCCTAAACTTATTTGCCTCTTGCTTCCACCTTGAAAGAATAAAGTGATTTGGTATTAAATCAACGTCTTCACGAACAAACACTTTCAATATGTGCCTGCATAGCATTCCAGTGAATTCAAAATTTTTGCACTCACAATTGCCTTCAAGAGTCTGCAAATTTAACTTGACCAAAAACTCTTCAGAAATTCCAGATTTTGATTTAACCATGAATGACTGACATTTGTCATCACTTGCAAAAACTTCAACTTTGTACCGATTGGCTTCACTCTTTTCATCCTTGAATTTGTTGAACATATTTCTAGTGTAAACTTTGGTTGCATGCTTCATGAGGAATTCATTGTCCTCCACAATACGGAACTTATGTTCAGACTCAAAATCTTCATCCGTTTCCCTTTTTACTATCTTCTTTAATGTTTGCTCATACTTCACAACAAACTCCCTAAGGTTTGTGGTGGAGGTAACAAACTTATCAAAGAAAGCATTAACACCATCACTACGTCCAGTCGTGTTCATTCCAGCAAAAAATATGTGACGATTATAAACCGGTGCCCATGACTTACGAATTTCATAAAGATTCTCCAACCATTCCCATGACTTACCTTCTAATCCATTTTCACTCATTAAGGTCTTCCATTGAACCTTAAAATCTTCTTTCTTATATGTTGACCAAATGCACTGCTTCATTGCTTTCTTAAAATTTGATTTTTTACAGTACACATGTGACAACTTCTCCCCAAATTTCTTCTTGATGTGCCAGATGCATAAACGATGGTGGGTGGTAGGAAGAATTCTAGCAATTGCCCCTTCATTGCCAAGTCTTGATCTGTGAGAATGGAAATTGGAGGACGCCCACCCATAGCTTCAAGCCATGTCTCAAATAACCATGTAAATGTAACCTCTGTTTCATCTTGCAGAAGTGCGCATCCAAATTGTATCGTTTGATAATGGTGATTTACACCTGTAAATGGGGCAAAAGGCATACCATACTTGTTTGTTCGATATGTGGTGTCAAATGAGACCACATCACCAAAATATTGGTAGGCCATACGAGATCGAGAATCCACCCAAAAGAAGTTTATTGCTCTACCATGTTCATCACATTGAATTGCATAAAAAAATTGAGGATTCAGAGCTTGCTTCTTTCTAAAGTACGTGAGAACCGCTTGTGCATCTCCCTCCTCTAACTCTTTTTGTCTAACATTCCTCAAATGATTGTAACAATCCCTGTTATCAAAGCCAATATGATAACCACCAAAAATTGACCGAACTTTTGCTATTTCCAAGTTCTCTCTCTGAAATGCTATAGCCATATCCTTAGCTGCTTGAGGTATGTGCCGATTCGACCTTATTTTCATCTTCTTAGTTGGGGTAACTAATTTGTGGTTGTGAAAATCCTCCACCTTTGAAACTTTCCATTTCCTCTTTTGCTTGTCATGGGTAACCCGCAAACAAGCTTTGCAATCACATTTAACTGTTGAACAACTTCTCTTTATTTTTTCTTTCTGATTTTCTGTATCCCCAATCTCCTCCCTAGCATCATCATTCTTAGTCTGAGAGACATACTTTTCTTCATGTGAGCAAACAAACAGGACACTTGTTACATCATCTGAGCGCAATCGCCTCTTTACTGAACTTCGAATACGAGTTGAAAAACCTTTGTATCGACCGTATTCTTTGTAATACTCTTCTGCTTCTTCCATTGTATCAAAATACATTCCCAAATTTGGTGGCTGCAATTCGGTTTCATTATTGCCTAGTTCACAATTTTGTTCTTGGATTTCATCCGTTGCTTAGATGGAATTCAAGTATAAATCATGCTAGATGCATTATATCCATTGAACAAATAGCAAAGTGGAACACCTCAAAAGATAGGAAATGCTCTTGCAATTTTGTTAATCATATCACATCACATAACATAAAAAACAAAGTCTTTAAAGTGAGCAATTTTTTAATCACTTTTAGGCCATTGACTCGCCAAGAAGACCGCAAAGATAAAAAAGCAAACTTCCTCTATACTACTTTATATTCATTACACATTAGCGATACCAAATCAAACAAAAAGAACATGTCACCAAAGAATAAAAAAGCAGAACAAAGGGCAACCCAAAAGTGTGAACTTCATCTTTATTACGGACCCAAACGAATAAATCCAAAAATCATACAATACTAACAATCGTCATAACCATCAAAGCCAAGAAATTCCCATGAGGTCACCAACAAATTAGAAAAGAATTCAGAGGCCTCAATAGCAATTATACCAAACTAAATGGAAGTCAAGTACAACCATCACAAGACGTGTGACGTTAATACTAGGAATAGAAAACATACCTCATGTAGATTAAGATTGGAGGAGGGAGAAGACTTTGCGACGGATGATGAAGACGGTGTTGACATTAGAGTCACTAGAAATACTTTCTGAAAATTTCGATAATTAGAGAAGAATGAAGAAACTAGATATGAGAGATAAGAAGCACTTATAGCCCATGACTCTTTGCTAATTCAAATAAAAAATAAAGGAAGAACTTCTCATTTATCCAACAATTAACATATGCATCTAAAATATGCCACATAATTATAAAGAAAATATCATACATGCATCAATACATCTATTATGAAGCCAAGAAAATTTTTACTTGGAAGAAATTGAGTTAAGTTATTTTCATTAAGGAAAAACTCATTAAAAAAGGAAAAACAGAAAATTACACAAAGATTAATCATCCCCAAATTAAATACTAACAATATTAAAAGAAAGAAAAAAGCTAAATGGGATAGACAAACATGATCCAGTGATCTTGAAGTGGAATATATGTACTACAGACGTCATCTTCATCTTAAGTTGCCTTCTTATCGGTTACATTTTTACAATGAGAGCTTGTGTTTGATGATGTTGTTGATATCCAACCACACCTCTGTCAGATCCAACCACCAAGTGGAGTGTGACTGTCAGAGCATCCCAATTATTAAAAAAAATGGATCTTACCCAAATTATTCAAAATCCAAGTCTTAAAACATCTCCAGTTTTGGGGAGACCACTAAATCCCAAATCCAACCCATGATTTCATTAAACTAGCAGCATCAGAACACACTAAATTACAATAAAATCAAGAAAACTAAGATTCAAATCAGCATCTACAGAACCATCCCAATCAACGCTTCACCCATCGTCAATTATCCGAACAGAAAACCTCCAATCACGAACACGATGGATCGAGGTTATTAGGCAACAAGCAACAAGCAACAATCAGCAAGCAACAAGAACAAACCGCATGGAGGATGGGTGAGAAACTTCAGACCAGTGAGAAATGCCTCGGAATATATCAGGTTTGGTGGAAAACTAGCTAATGTTCTGATTGATTCTGCCTGGGAATATATCAACCGGTCTTAGTATGCATCTTGTTTTGGTTGCAAGTCTTATAGCTACAGTAATCATTGATGGATGTAATATTATAGTGATCACTACCACCATCAAGTTAAGAAAGGCAAAGATGTCATGATTGTTAAGCTAAATAGTGATGCTTTCTTTCTGTGTTATGATAGACATTATGCTATACAGTTTGCATTTATGCTATTTATGCACATCTATTTTTCTGCTCAAACATTCATTTATGATCATATGATTTCTGACAAAGGGTTTTTTAATTCTAAGGTCATGCTAGGAAAATTAAAAAACAAGTCGTCTGGTACATTGCAGTGGTTTATTTACATGATATGGCTCGGAATATATCAACCAAAACAAGAACAAACCGGAGCATGGGGAAAAAAACTCACCAGCAACAAGTCTCCAACCGGTGAGATGGCGGCGAGATTAGCGAGCTATCCAAGAGAGAAAGAGCAATAGATGAGACTCGGATGGATCGAAGGCGACAACAATGGCCGAGAGCGTGCAAGGATTTCAAGCAAACAAAGATGAGGAGGAGAGGAGGGTGCGATCTAGGGTTTTGGTGAAGGAGGATGAGAAGAAGTGTGCCAGACGGCCACAAGGAGGCCACGGGCAGGAAGGACGCTTCACGGCCACGGGGGGAAGGGGGCTTCACGGCCACAGCTATTCAGAGCCCTCACACCGTGTTCCGCCTGCTCCTCCGGTGGATTGCCAATATTTACTTTTTAAATAAATTAATATTAAATATTAAAAAAGGATGAATCCCAACCCTTAAAATAATCTCAATCCAATGGATGAAAAAGGGTGTAAAAGGGTGTCAAAATAGTGTGTCCCATGAACCGGACCCATATATATATATATATATATATATATATATATATATATATATATATATATATGGTACAATCAGGCTAGCTGGATGTCCGGCTGGCTGATTGTAACATTTTTCTTATATCTTATATATATAAAAACTATATATTATATTTTTTATAATGTTTTTAGATGTATTTTGATTTATCTATAAATTTTAAACAGATTTTAGATATGTATATATAGTTTTTTAAATTATATGCACATATGTACATGTATTTTGAAGATAAGATAATTTAAAATGTATACATACATATCTAAAATTATAGATAAATCAAAATATATCTAAAAACATTATAAAAAATATAATATATAGTTTTTATATATTTTTAATATATAATATAGGTCTTACAATAAGGTGCCCGGATGTCCGACCGGCCTAATCTTATATATATATATATATATATATAGATATATATATAAACTAATTTACACACATATATTAAGGTGATACAATGCCTTTGTATCACCTTCGCACGAAGAATTCAAAGGACGAGCACAACTATATGGAGCAAGCTCAATCACCATCTTGTGTGAGTAGAGGCTTGAATCCGAGATCACCCATTTGACACAAGCTAGTGATATCACTATGCCAAGAGGCCTTTGATAATATGGATTTAGTTTTTCGAAATTTTTCTAGATAAATCTTATGTTTATTTTTTTTTAAATTTAAATATAAATTTAGCAAACCAATCTGACTGTCAACCCTCAACGCCAACGGGGATAGGACCACACACCAACCCAAGTGAGTCAAAAGCTAATGAGGAAAAACAGAAAGAAAGACACAAAAGATAAAAGAAAAGAAAAAAAATCGGGAAGCGTGATGCCGATCGAAAGCGGGGAGTGAGTGAGTTCACCGTCCGCTCTGCGAAATATCAGCGGTGGAGATGAGATGAACCTAGATCCTCACAAGATTTTCTTTATATCAACAGTAATTCGTTAATTCTTCTGTTCCTGCGGTACATCCTACCGCCCCTCGATAAATACGCCCTAATCCCTAGTGGCCTGATCTCTCTTTCTCTCTCTCTCTCTCTCTCTCTCTTTGGATCTCATCGCCTCTTCTCGTCCGGCGATGGAGACGGTTACGGCGGTGTGGGCGGTGCTCGCGGCGGCGGTGGCGGTGATCTACTGGTTCGTGTGGGTTATGGGAGCGGCGGAGATCAAGGGGAAGCGTGCCGTGGAGCTCAAGATGGGCTCCATCACGAGAGACAAGGTGCAGGACAAATACAAGCAGTACTGGTCCTTCTTCCGGCGACCCAAGGAGACGGCCTCCGACTCCACCAACGTCCCGGCCTTCGTCGACACCTTCTACAACCTCGTCACCGACATCTACGAGTGGGGATGGGGCCAGAGCTTCCACTTCTCTCCATCCATCCCCGGCCTCTCCCACCGGGACGCCACTCGCGTGCACGAGGAGCGCGCGGCCGATCTCATCCGCGCTCGACCCGGCCTCAAAGTCCTCGACGTCGGGTGCGGCGTCGGCGGCCCGATGCGCGCCATCGCCGCCCATTCCCGTGCCAACATCGTCGGCATCACCATCAACGAGTACCAGGTCGCCCGCGCGCGGGCGCACAACCGCAAGGCCGGGCTCGATTCCATCTGCGATGTCGTCTGCGGGAACTTCCTCTCCATGCCCTTCGCCGACTCCTCCTTCGACGCCGCCTACTCCATTGAGGCCACCTGCCACGCTCCCAAGCTCGAAGACGTCTACCACGAGATCTACCGCGTTTTGAAGCCCGGCGCGCTATACGTCTCCTACGAGTGGGTGACCACGCCTCTCTTCCACGCCGACAACGAAGAGCACGTCGACATCATCCAAGGGATCGAGAGGGGTGACGCTCTTCCCGGCTTGAGGTCCCACGATGAGATCGCCGACATCGCCAAGAGTGTAGGATTCGAGGTCCTCGATGAGAAGGATCTGGCCAAGCCGCCGGCGGGTCCCTGGTGGACAAGGCTCAAGATGGGGAAGATCGCCTACTGGAGAAACCACCTTCTCGTCTCCGCCCTGACGATGCTGCGGATCGCTCCCAAGGGTGTCGTCGAGGTCCACGAGATGCTCTACGAGACCGCCGGCCATCTCACACGCGGCGGCGAGACCGGCATCTTCACCCCCATGCACATGATTCTCTGCCGCAAGCCCGGCACCACTTCCGCCGGAGATTCACCATGATTCTCTCGCTCGCCTTATCATTATTGTTAGTCTTAGTAGAACCAGTCACTTGTTTGTTATGTTTCTTTTTCCCAACTTACTTTTGCACTTCTTCGTGTTCGATCAGTGTTCTGTGTGATAATGATTAATGATGATGATGTCTTCTCTTTGTTACTTCTTCCTATTCGTGATATTAGAACCAAAATATATATATATATATATATATATAGTAGAGACATTATCACTTTCTCTCCAAATTCTTTTTTTTTAAAAAAAATAATAAATAAATAATTTTAATTGTGATTAAGTAGTAGTGGCATGGATGTGTTTGTCGTGTAGGAGGGGGCCCTGCGTGTCAGGGATGGTGAGTTGTCTCCGCGTGTCTGCTTGTGCTCGGTGGGTTGGCACGTGAACAGCCTCGAGAGCATCACACTGCTCCTTGTGGAACGTAACATACTCCTCTTCTTTGCCTTGTAACTCTCATTTGTTTTAATAGGGCTTGTTCTCCATGTTCTGCTAAGTATGTATGTTGTTGTTTAAGAATATTCCCTTTATATTTATCAAAAGAATATTCTCTTTATGGAGATCTGCACCTATTTTCTTTGCTTTTTCTTTTTTTTTTTTTATTGAAAGGACGGGCAGTTTTTTCAAATCTAGAACGTGGGGAGGTCAGAGATTTCCGGAAAAAGGGATCGCTGGATTCTGGATTAGTACTACTACACCCATACATGTTTCTGACTTAGCAAATGAGTCACTGATCATGACTTACAATTTATCCTGTTCTTTTTTGTTTTTATTTTTTTTTTGCACTATTTTGATTTTATATTACTGGTAAATACTCTTTTTACTCAAGGTAATTTTGGCCTGTTGGGTGAATTGACGACTGTATCTTTGTTGCACTGTCAGTATGGAAGTTTAAAATTATTTAAATGCTTCTGTAAAATGAATTTTTTTTATTTATATTCCATGGGATTCAGTTCATTCTTGACATAAAATTATTAAAATAGATTTACTAATATATTTAAAATCATTCAAGACCATGATACTGTTATAAGGGACATCATGTGAAATCATTCACAATATTAATCTTCTCAATTTATCATGTTTTGATGCAGTTCGCACAGAACTATTTAAAAAAATATACAATTCACAAAAGAGACTACGGCACAGAGATCAGAGAACGGCGAAACCCTTAAAGATTGTGAGTGATGCTACGATACAGTTGACAAGACAACATCCTCAGTGTTGCCATGCTTGTGTACTATCATATTTTTTTTTGTAAGATAAGGATGATTGTACCGTTTACACTATCATAAATAAAAAATAATTTTATCCACATTTTTCAAAAAAATATTAATTAATTTAAAAATTCTTAAAAAACCAGAAAAAAGCTAAATCATGAGCTTCATTCATCATTACCTTTAGCTTCTCTGCTTCGGTGAGCTTCTCGGCGACTAACTCCGACGAGCCGAAGTCTTTTAGAGAAAGCGAATCGCACCGGATTGATCACCAAGCCGATGTTGTTGCTCCCCTTCCCTTCCTCCTCGAACAACGTCGTCGCCCTTGGAGTTTGTACTCAAAGTAATTTTGGCCTATTGGGTGAATTGATGACTGTATCTTTGTCACACTATTAGTATATCATCCCCTAGAAGTTTAAAAATTTTTAAATGCTTCTATAAAATATTTTTTTTTATTTATATTCCATGGGATTCAGTTCATTCTCGACATAAAAGTAGTAAAATAGATTTACTAATATATTTAAAATCATTCAAGACCATGATCCTGTTCTAAGGGACATCATATGAAATCATGTGTCGAGTTTTTCGAGTCACTCTGTGAGACACAACAAAAATGTGGTTTACAACCTTTCCATTGGAGTATGTTTTATACTTTGAAGAGTTATTCATGTTCTTTGTTGGTCATTTTATAAGTGCTTATAAATACGATAGGAATATATGTATAATTATGCACTTATCAGTCACCAATCATGTTCTTAAACAATGACCTAAAGGAGGTCCACCACCCTCATGATGAGACATTGGTAGTTACAGTATCGATCACTAAGCATGAGGTTAGACGAGTTCTCGCAGATAGCAGGAGTTCGGCAAACATCATCTTCTGGGATACTGATTAGAAAATGGATCTCAGACCCAAGCGATTACAGCATGTGAGGTCGCCACTAGTGCGTTTTACTGAAAGAGCAGTGCAGCTGGAGAGCATCGTCACCTCCCTCTTACTGCGGGAAGTTATCCTCAACAATCGATAGTAATGAAAAACTTCCTCGTCGTCAGATGTCCCTCTTACTACAATGTTATTATTGGTGTTCGGCCGATATTGAATTCCCTAAGAGCAGTCGTCTCCACTTATGACCTACTGATGAAATTCCCAACTGAACACGACTGTGAAGAACTTAGGAGAGATCAGTCGATTGCTCGGTAATACTACGCCTCACTACTTAAAGGCAAGACGCAAGAGTCTCTAACGATAAATACATAGGGAGAATCCGAGGACAAGCCGCTGCAAAGGGCGACATCGTAAAAGAACTTGACATGGTGCACTTGGCCAAAGACCAACCGGAATGTGTTGTTCCAAATGGTGTTGAACTACAAGGTAAGCAGTGGGAAGAGGTAATGAGGTTCCTACTAAGCAATGCATACGTCTTTGTATGGATGCTCGAGGATTTGTCGAGCGTAGATAGGAGGATCATCGAGCATCACTTAAATAAAGACCCTTCCTTCAAGTCAGTGATTCTGAAGTGACAACACTTCAGCTCTGAATAGCAGCAAGCTATAGAAGAAGAGCTCAGCAAACTGGTGAAAGCGAAGTTTATCTAAGAAGTCTACTATCCAAAATGGCCAGTCAACGTAGTTTTTGTTAAGAAAACCACGGGCAAATGGAGGATGTATATGTATAGACATTATAGACCTTAACAAAGCATTTTGGAAAGAAAGCTTCCCTCTCCTTATGATTGATAAGCTAGTCGACTCCACTGCTGGACACGAAATGTTGAGCTTCTTGGATACCTTCTCGGGATACAACCAGATCAAGATAACCAAGTCTAATAAAGAGAAGACCTCCCTTGGCATACTGCTATAGAGTTATACCCTTTGGATTAAACAATGTCAGCACGACCTTTTAGAGGCTAGTGACTAAAGTCTTTCAGAAACTGGTCAGTTCAATTGTGGAGGCATATATTGACGATATGTTGGTGAAGAGTGAAAAAGCTAGTTAACATACTACTAACTTGGACGAGACCTTCCAAGTACTCCGAGACTATGGGATGCGTCTTAACATAACTACGTACACCTTCAGAGTTTGATTTGGGAAGTTTCTCAGATTTATGGTCACTGATAAGTGCATAACGATACATATATTCTCATTATATTTACATACACTTATCCTGTTTATTGCATCTATTCCTCTATTTTTGTGCTTCTTTGGGTTTGTTTTCGTGATTGAACAGGTAAATAGGTACCTAGAGCAAAAGGAACAGAAAATGAGACATTCTAGGACAAAAGGACACTCACAAAGAAGTGCAAGGCCGTGCTACTAATCTACATGGGCGTGCTGAAAGGGTACATGCATGTTCCAGCCCGTGCAACTCTCAGATATATGAAACCCCGTAAATCTCACCACAGGACGATCAGCACAGGCGTGCTTCAAATCAACACGCCCGTGCTTCCCATATTTATAACCTATAAATAGCTATCCAAATAACTCTAATAAAAAGACTTTTGGTGGATTAGTCTTGGGCGATCTTCGCAACGACGGCTAGGGTTTCAAAGAAGATTGATGGCGGAGGAGACATTGAGCAGGAGATTATTTCTATGTTTTTTCTTATGTCCTCCTCTTGTATCATTATTATGATTTTCCATTGTACAAGAGGTTAAACCTTCTATGGTGCTTCAAACACATGAACTCTAGGAGAATTTGTTATTGACTTTCTTTATTTGCCAGTTCCCTCTTTATTGATAGTTCTTGTGCATTATCTTTGTATACCTATGCTTGTGATGTCTATGGTTTCATGTGCATGAGTCCCTGATCATACACCTAGTTAGGTCTTGGTTCAGCACCACAATGTTATCGTTGGTGATTAGTACGGTTATTATTGCATTAGCCTAGATTTCATACCTTTTAGGTCTCAGTTAGGTACAGGTAATAGGGTGTGATTAGCACTTCAAGAGATTGTGTGCTACATCTAGAAGGTGTTTTCCATCTACCCTCCAAGAACTAGTCTCCAGATAACTGGTATCAGAGAGTCAATCATTAGCAAGGGATTCCAAAGGGATTGTGATTCGAGGTTCCATGTTTCATCTCTGACTACCCACAATCTACCAATTGTTCAAGTCGGTTTTCTTCTTTAGGTTAATTAACTAAACTAACAAAACACTATCTATATTTTAGACTAGATAATAGAGGGTAATTTGTACTAGTATTCCAGACCCTATGGATTCGACTACCCTACTTTTGGGTACTTTACTACTTGATCGACCCCGTATACTTGCGGGAGAGATACAACGCACCCCGTGAGTTCATTAGTCACCTAGTGGTGGATTAAGGCCAATCTTGACTAGATTAGAGCCATCTTGGAGATGAGTTCCCTAAACACCATTAGGGAGATACAAAGGTTGAATGGAAGATTAGTCTTCCTTGGACGATTCATTTCGAGGTTAGAGTGAAAAAGCCTCCCATTTTTTCAAGCTCTTTGCAAAATCACCCAAGGTTGAATGGATAGAGGATTGTGAGAGAGCCTTTCAGTAGTTGAAAGAGTATCTGAGCTGTCCACCCCTGTTGACCAAGCCTAGACAAGGAGACAAGCTTTACGTATATCTACCTTCCATTACTTACACAATCAGCTCCATACTCTTGAAGGACAAAGAATGGATTCAAAAGCTTGTCTTCTATAGTAGCAAGGCACTGAATAACCCCAAGTCCAGATACCTCCCAGTGGCGAAGTTGACATATGTGCTTGTCACCTAGGCTCACCCACTAAGGCCTTACTTCCAAGTTATAAAATGATAAAATCTTGGAGAATATAGGAGGAATAGGGGGTGGAAGCCAACCCTCAAGGCATCTACATATACAATGATCTCCCCAGGCCAAGAAGTGTTAGCTTTGTCGTTAGACCTAGGATATCTGTAAAGAAAGGGAGAAGGATAGCAAAGATATCGCTCGCTTGAAAGATATCGTAGAAACTTAAAGAATTGCGAATAGATGCATTTCAAGAACTTTCCTCCCTTTAGGCTAAAGGGATGATCTCCATTACTTTGATTGGGAAGACAAAGGGAGGTTGTAGAGAAGAGAACTAAAAACTCTCTTGAAGCAACAACATAGAAGAAGAGGATCGTGAACATAAAAGCTAATTCTCTGTTGGCCTACTTATATGCAGTAATCGTGGGTGTAATCCTCTGAACAATCAGTTACAATCTGACGACCACGAATGGTTATCGTACCAATGCCTCCATGGATGGATAACACATGGGTGCTTCGGGATGATCCCACCAAGAGCCACGCCTATCACTCCAGCTGGATTTCGCCATAACTTTTCAAAAGAGATGCATCGAAAATCGGGATGACGTGTTTGCTGGGAGTTGAGGTTCGACGATAGAGGTTGAAATGAGAACTCCCTTCAAACAAGGCCTTGTAAGTAACTAACAACCGAACTCCCTAGGCCGACTCGAGCTAAAGGCTACTTAGGTTCAAGAGTTGCTATGGGAGGAAATAACTTAGTGATATGTGACCTGATCTTCGGCGTACAAATTATCATGGGTGTTATAAGTTCATGGGCGTCATGGTAACAATCGTAGTTATCGCCCGACATCTTGGAAGACGCCATAAGTGGGCACACGACTGGCGGATAACTGCTTCCTCGGGCTATAGTAGGGGTTGGAGGAGATGACCGAGAGGATTTGAGAAATTCAGCATCTTGTACTCGAGCTACTCTCTCTCTCTCTCTCTCTCCCCCCCTCCTAGAACTCTCTGTGTTTTTTCCTCCACTTTACTTGTTCCTCTCTAACTTGAGCATTGGAGGAGGCTACCCCGAGGCACGAGCGCCTAGTTCTTCTTTTTCGATAGATTCCATTCCCAACGAGGAATGATCCTTAGAGGTTTGATCTCAGGAGAAAACGGTAACCAATTAATAAGAAGACATCAACATTATCTGATTCCTTCTTAAACACCAAACACCAGTTCAATCACCTTATCTATCATCCATTTCGCGGTCCATTCTAATCCACAAGGGAAGATAGATCTTGACATCAATAAAATAGATCTTTTTTAGGGATACATAAACAAATTTTCTTAAATATTTTCTTATTGGACTCCATACTTAAAACACACCTTTATCAATTTTTCCCAACTAAACTTTCCTCCCTGTCAATTTTTTTTTTTCAAGGAATAATTAAATGCAAAGTAAAGGGTATATCTCCCAAACAGAAGGAGCTGTGGTGCTTAGCTATGTGCAAGGAGATTCTGATCTGATAATTTCTGGTCCTCTGGAGGTAGAAAAGAGAGGAAGATCAATCAAAGCTTACCACCAATTTGTTGTCTTCATAGAAAAGTCATTGTCACATGTCCATGTTCAATTATTATTCAAAGAGATTTACAAAAAAAGAAAGATCAAATTTTCATTAATCATAAAAATTTTGAACCATCATATAAATATCTCCAATTTTCTCAAGTTTTATAATTTTTAACAATAAATTATGACAATGACTTTCTATGAACCTGCTTCCAAGCTAAATTATACTAAGATATGTTTCAACGTTATTAATTCAAGGAAAAACTTAGTCAAATATAAACCTGTTTCCAAGCTAAATTATACTAAGATATATTTGTGGGAAAATTACATAAGATATAAAGTTCCTTAGAAATTCATGATTAAACTATAGCAATGATATTTTACAAGAGAAGAAAAATACAAATTTGAGGCTCACTTGCAGGGGAAAGTCAAGGGGAAGTCTGAAGTGAAATTTGAAGTGGAAATCAGGTTAAAATTTGAAGTGAAGACTTACAGTGTTCATTTCCAATCAAAATGCCCACTCCTCAAAATGTTTTATAATAATAATAATAATAATAATAATAATAATAACCCACTTGACTTGGTGCGTTTTTGCCCAAAGTTCGCTTTAGTACAAAATGGGTGAAGTAAGTAGCCACTACGCCAAGAAAAGCGTCGAAGTTCTTTGAAGTGGACCACTTTTCCACTTTCCCCATGCACTAAAATATTGGGCAAGACAATAAAGTCTGGACAATGTAGGCAGAAATGCAAATTTTATTATTAATGGTGTTGTAATGTTTTCTTTGATAAGAACGACTCTGTCAATTAGAACCACAGAAGTCACTACATTTAATTTGGTCCCACAAAACATCTTGAAATGTCTGAAAATAAGAAAGTCATGAAAGTACTTATCTCGAAAAAAAATAAATAGTGGAAAATTATTTTTGATTGGTTAATATATTTTTTCTTTCTAAAATGTCCCACGATAATGAGGTACAAGAAAATGATAAGTACATTCCACTTTTTTTCTCCAAAATCTAATAAATATTTTTATTAGTGGGAAAAATAATTACAAGCATATGATATGATCAAAATAATCAAGATAGAAACCCAACAACCAGATCAACTGCCCGGTCACTCAACGGTGGAGGATCAATTATTAAGGGTGTTAAGAGCTGGCAGGTAAGGTTCACAAGAATATAAAAGGAGGTCGTCCACCCATGAAGATGGAGATTAAAATTCCACTATGAGCTATCTCTCTCTCTCTCTCTCTCTCTCTCTCTCTGAGTCCTGACTTGATCGTCGGAGGCTCCCCCCAAGCGTGAGTGGTCATATCTCTTCTCTTAGTTTTCTCTCTTATCAGAGCAAGTTTGACTAGTGAAGACCGATCCCTGGAGGAATCTTTGATCCTACGGAGCAAAAAAGAAGAAGAAGGATCACCTATCATGGCCAACCTCTCCATCGAAATCTAATTAAGTATTTCAACCTTTTTTGATCAATCTCTCTTTGACCAAGATCTGTTATGATCCCGAAGAAGAGCAAATCCCTGCATCAACAGTTTGGCGCCATCTTTAGGAAGATAGGTCATCTTCTTGATCAAGAATTTGTGAAGCTCTCAACAATTGCTAGAGGCAAGCGGAGTCAGATCCTTGATCTGATCAATGATAACACCATAGAATGCAACAATATCCAAGAAGCTGAAGGCCCTAGCTAGGACTAGCCTACAGTCCTGGGAGGAAAAGTTCAAGACTCAAGATTTCAAGCTCTTGAAGAAAAGATCAAAACGCTCACTCGAACTCTTCGGACCATGGACCATCCCAGCTCACACTACTGCCAATAAACATTGTGGCGGACTCATATGAAGTGGGGTGATTCTTAGCTATATCAGCCTTGAACCCAATTAGGCATGTCCACACCAGAAGGGACGAGGAGATCGCCTCATCCCCGAGTAGCACCGGGCAACTGAACCTCAACCTGAGAACACTCCAAGAGCTCGATTCAAGGTCGTCTCTCAAGAAACCAGAGAATGACCAAGGTAAATCAATCATACGATCTCCCCCTTCATTTTTTAGATTCTTGATGCCCTACTCCTAGCGGGATTCCAGATGCACTCAATCAAGACATACAATGACACCTTAGACCTAGTGGATCATTTGGAGTCTTTCAAGGCCTTGGTTGGTCCATTGAGCTTCAGATGATATCATGTGTGCGCAGGGCATTCCCATCCGCCTTAATAAGTGCAACCCAAATGTGGTTAACTAGCCTCCCCTAGAGTCCATCTCCTCCTTTGAAGAGTTGAGCGAGGTCTTCGTTAAGAATTTTATCAGCAGTACAAAACAACGAAAGACTTAGGCTATGTTGATGAGGGTGAAGGAACATGAAGGAGAGAGCCTTCAAAGCTACATATGTCGTTTCAACATGCAAATACTCAAGGTCCTCAACCTTAACCAGACCTTCTCTGTACCCACATTAATGGAAGGATTAGGTTGATATCCCTTCTAGTTTTCTCTCTTCCAGAGACAACCAAAAGACTTCATTGAGCTCCTGGCTAGAGTTGAGAAGCACATCAATGCTGAGGAGATCCAAGTGGCTAAGTGGGAAGAGATCAAAGAAGATAAGCCTAAGAGGGAGCATAACCAAAGCCAAGAACCTCTGAAATATTCCAAGATGCTGAGGTTTCAATTCCAAGAAGGCAAATGGAAGGAGGAAGTTGCTAGGTTCCATAATTATGACCCACTGAATGCTAGATGGTGAGAGGTCCTCATGCAAATTCAGAATGAGAGGATCGTTAAATGGACAGCCAAAATGAAGAATATCAATGGTTGGAAAGATGTTATGAAGTACTGTAGGTTCTACTGAGATTGGGAGCATGATACCCCAGCTTGCATATAGTTTAAGAACAAGATTGAGGATCTAATCCGAAGACTACATCTCTTTCAGTACCTTCAGAGGACTTATAGGAAGAAGGTCCATATTCTTCTAAAAAGGCCGACCTCCTGTTAAAGTCATCTACTACATCGTTGGAGGCTCACCATGCAAAGGTGACAACAGCTCGACCTGTAAGTGTTAGGCTTAGATACATGCTCGAGGAGAACAAGCAATAAAGAGACAGATGGGCGAAGGTCCAATCACCTTCCCTAATGACGACCTTGAGGGATCCATTACCCCCACGATGCCCTAGTGGTCACCATGATGATCACTAACTTCAAGGTCAAGCAAGTCCTCATTGACAGTGGGAGCTTAGCCGATGTCATCTTTTTGGGAAGTGTACAAGAAAATGAGCCTTGGATTAGAGAAGCTGAAGGAAGTGAAGTTGTTGTTGGGTGTGTAGCAAGTTTGTGCTCTTGCGCAAATGCACGTGCCATTAAAGTAATAAAGTGATGAAAATGAGTATTGATTCCATATGGAGTAGCAAAAAACCTCGCTAAGTACTAGCCTTAACTAAAATCTTTGTTCATTCAATTTATTCAAAAAGGGGTTCAATAGCTCTCGAATGAGAGCTATTTCAGTAGGTATTTATCATATGTTTATGGCCAAGATTTATGGTTTTGATTTGATATTATGTGATTTTGGTCATAAAATGCAGCAATTAGCAAACTTAGCATGCACACTTGATTCAGTCATGTTTTCCATTTATTTTATGCTTATAGATGCTAAATCGAGTGAATTATGTATGTATCAAGTAACCAGTTAAGCATCTAAGTACTGACATTGAGAAGTCTATTCATAGAATCGCGATGTCTACAGAGGACTCAACAACATCTCTCGGGAATTTATAACATCGCGATGTCTGCAGGTAGTATCGAGATGTCTGGACTTAAAGCCTTCTTAGGGCTTTCAGCAACATCGCGATACCTGCAGGTCACATTGCGATGTCAACATTTAGCAGCTTCTCAGGATTTTTAGTACTATCCCGATGCTTGCTGGTCACATTGCAATGTGACCCTCAGAGGAGAAATTCGAATTCCATGTTTTCCCTGACATCAAGATGCTCGACCTGACATCATGATGCGGATACTTGAGGGGTATAAAAGGGACCTGATTTTTTAGGTTAAAGTATCTTTTGCCTTTGCAAGCTGCTACTAGAAGGCTTTCAACAACGTTTGAAGCTGGAGTTGACTCAATACAAGAGGGGGAATCATTAATCTTTTGATCTTTGATGTTTATTTCCTTCTTTTGTAACTAGACATGGATGTATATGTTCATCTTTGCCTCGTTATGAATCTATCTTTTGTAATAGTAGCTAAAATATTTATTCTAGGGTTGTATGGATTCTTTGACTTGATATCTTTAATATCCTATGTTTTGCATTGATTGATTTGTGTATGGACGTGTCTACGACTAGTACTATCTTTAATTGTGTGCCAACGGGTGTCGACGAACCTTGGCTCTCTATGCATTGACATATGCATACGAAAGTAAAATTAGTATCGTAGGGTGGAGGTACAGAGTGATAGCCATAGACCCCATTAGCATAGACATATGCAATGGTCTTCCATGGTGATGATAGAGTCTAGGTCCTATAACATGTCTTTCTACTACAATAGACATATATAGAGGAGTTGATGTGTGTTCCCTAGAAATAGGGAACTTGCAGGTTGCACCCGGAGTGCACACAAGTGACCAGACCTATCATTGATTAACCCTTACCCATGATATCACTATAGGACATAGGAGAATATCTCTGGAAGTTAATAGAACCATAAAACCCTAGAGGCTTATAATTGAGAGAGAAAATCCAGGCAACCTCTGTAATTTCTTTGCATTCTTAGGACTTAGACAACTTCAACCATTTGGATTGACTGACTCTTCGCTTGTGTTTAGTTGCGGAATAACCTAAGTGGGATATCCCCAACATAATTCCCAATGAAATATTTTCCCTCCAAAAGTTTTAATTAATGTTTAAAAATATAATAATGGGCCACCCACCAATGCATTATACCCCATGGCTATCTTATCATTAATACCTTTACTTTAAGATTTCGCTCCAAAAAAATTCAAAACTTTTCAAAAGTTATTCCTAATCCTAAGTGGGATATCCCTTAACCAACTACAAGCTGAGTGACTTAGTACACTTTTGCTCAGTTAGACCTAATTTTACTGTTCCTTGAGGATTCGGTCTGGTACTTATCATATTTTATTACCTATGACAACGTACGCTTGCCTGCGGAAGCTCAAGTCTTCGCACTCGTAGTTAACGGTCAACAGGGTTTAGATCTAAACTAAAGTATACTATAAAACACAAAACTAATAATGGGGAGAATTAGGAAAGACTCGATAGCATGAAACTAGGATTCAATGTCTTCTTGACATGTTAAAGGATTATCATCTATGATTCACATGAGAGCTAGTATTGTGAACATGGGCTATTTGGTGCTCTGATTAGGGATTACAATGCTTGATGTTGGTTAAAATTCATGATTCCTCAATGAATACCTTAAGTCTCTCTAACACCATATTCATATTGGTAGAGTTGGGAGTTCTTCAACCCTAAATACCATACCACAATTGTGGATCTACTATATTGTATTCCTATACCGCAGAACTCCAACTCTATGAGCCTAACTTCCACCTTATAATACATGAACTAACCACAAACCCCATTGATATGAGATTGGGATGATAGATCTATCATCATCTTATGATTAATGATGAAATAAAGAACATGTTCACAAGCACATTCCCAATATCAAGAAATCAAACATGAACCATAGAGTCTATAAATCTACATGTCAAGAAGTCATACAAACTCTAGATAAAGGGATTAGCTCATGTTCATGAAGTTGGACACAAGATTAGGATCTGTAAACACAACATCTATGGATAGAAGTATTCGAGAAAGATAGGAACAGATTGCAAATGATATTGCAAGCCTTTCTCTCTTGTTGAAGCCTAGAAACCCTTAATTTCCTCATGGATGGAGCCTTTCCCTCCTCTTCACAACCTAACCTCTCTAGATTGGAACATAGGGTTGAAACATGGACCTTACGAAAAGATAAAAATCTATAAAATTTGGCAATGTGTATAGGATGGAAATTTGGCATTACAATATCAAAGTTTGGCATCATGTAGAGGAATCTCAGGCTATTACTATGATAGTTGGCGTCACGATGCAGATTCACTAGCAGATTTTAGATCTTTTGTTATTTTGCATCGTGACGTCAATGCGTGGCGTCACGACTCCAACTTTAAGATCGCTTTAGTGTTAAGGATTTGGCTTTCTCATTCAAAGCTTTGCTAAAAAATAATTCTTACCTAATACAATTTACTATGTTAGCCGAAAAATTGGTTGTGCTTGGAGTTGACTCCGGTCAAGGTCAATTGATGATGTCTATGGTTGAAGGACATGTTGAAGGTGCCACCTGAGAGAATCCACTTGAAAATTGGGCATGAACACGATTGTGAGAGGGGGAGGGCCTTGTCGCCCAAATCCCGCTCCGACGGTCAAGTTTGAGGGGAGATCACGAAACTAGAAGAGAAGAGGAAGGAAAGTCAAGAAGAAGTCTTAGTTCAAGTGAGCTTACCCTCTATATCCAAGGTCTTCCCTCTTTTGTGCTATTGGAGCTCCTTAGGATCTGGGTCCCTTCCCATCATCTTTTATCGTCTTGTCAGTCATGATAAGAGTGGGTGTTTGGACGATCCTTTGGTCTTTGAGGTAATGGTGACTTTACCTAGCCATGAGGTGGTATGACAGCTTTGGGGGATCCGCGCCACATTCATAGGGCGCATTGGCATGTAGACACATGTACGGTGAGATTTAAGGTGCATCACTAGCCCCCTCCCCCAAGATCTTTTTGATCTCGGGCAAGGTTGTTGAGTGCATATTTATACATATTTTCTTACTACATTTGCTTTGATCAACACAGCCGTGCTATACTATTTTTGAAGTCTATAAAAGGCCGCCCAATGCAACTTTTCAAGGGGACTTTTGGTGGATCGACTTGGGGCTATTCTTGCTCCATTGGCTAGGGTTTCGGAGAGGAGATTGAAGGCGAAGAAGACATCAATTAAAAGGAGTTTATATTCTTTTATTATATTTTCTTCTTTAGATCTTGTTAGGGTTTCCCATAGTATGAGAGGATAAACCTTCTGTGGTGCCTCGGGTCCTTGAACCCTAAGATGAACTTGTGACTTTTTTCCTTTCTTTTTAATACTAGGGTTATCTTTTTGATTATTCTTGTGAATTGTCTATGTGTGCTTAATGCTTGTGATTTGTTAGTGCGAAAGCACTGATTACATATCTATAGTTGTTTGATGCTTGAAATCTTGATTAAGCTAGATCAGGGCATAGATAATAAGGGGTGCGTGCATACCTAGAGATCTGGTGTCGCGGTGATTACACAATACACTCTCTGGATTGAGCTAAAACCTAATAGTGGGAACCGCATAACACTAATAATAATGATACTGTAATCATATAACGAAGTCACTGTATAGGAATTGGGTTTGGCTGCACGAAGGATTGGTGTCAAGCTAATTTAGGTTTCCTCATTGTCCAGGAATATCTAAACTAGATAGCCAATATTAGGAGATTAGTTAACAAGGGATTCTTAGGGGGATAGATATCCGGGGTGTCGTGTTCTCTTGATTGATAACCCTAGATTTGCTAATTGTTCACTTTAGTTTTACTTCTTCTTTAGATTACTTAGTTGGGATCACAAAACCACAAACATATTTTACGATAGATAATAAAGGATAAATTAGTACTAGGTCTGTCGATCCTTGCAGATTAAACTACCCACCCACAGGGTACTTTATTACTTGAGTGACCCCATGCACTTGCTGGCGAGCACACAAGAGGTCGGGTTGGATGGAGGTGTTTCGTTAGAGTACCCGAGATCTGAGCTGGTGGGGAGATATTGTAATATTGACAGTGCCATATCCTTGGTAGTGTGACAAGGTGGTGAGGTCGGGGTTCTCAGGGACAAGACAGGACTCCAGGAACTGTCGCCTGGGATGAGGACAAGATCGGGTTCTCTATTCGTTCAGCTGAGCCTAGTCTTCGTAGCCGAGAAAAAAAAAATTATTAGCGATTGACAAAGGGGCTATAGGCAACGTGGGGAATTTGGCATATTTGCCTCGAATACTATACCGCAATTATGGCCAGACACATCTTCTCACCTCCTAAAGTATTTTGTCTGTTCATACACAGGGCACGGTAGTTGAGGTAATGATGGGGATGAACCTGATGGGCCACATGTCGTTCTGCCACTGAGGCACCATTCTTGAGGAGGATCTCTGCTATTGAAGCAAGTTGCTAGGGCAAATCTCGACCATTCAAAGGACTTAAAGGTTGTTTTAAACCCAGATACACGGCTAGGGCTTCTTCTTCACATTTACTAACCTACATCCTCAGATTTCTTAGAGCTGATTCCCCCTTCTCCTTACCGTCCTTCGTTTGTATTCTCAAAAGTAATGGTTGGTTCTTTCTTAACTAATAGGACGGGGGAGCTCAAAGTCGGGCCTTTCTTCGCCGTGCTGGAAAGGGCCGACATAGCTTCTGTTGGTAGTTCCTTTTCCTCCGACGAGCTCCGTAGAGTGAGCAACCATTTCCATATTGATTCGCCTCCCAGCTCTTATAGAGTCCCCTCGTCTTCTTTGAAGGCAAATGCTCCTCCCGACGGTAAAATAGCAATTTATTTTGATGCCTTGATCGCCAGTCTCCGACTTCCTTTCCCATCCATATTCTGGGAGATCCTAGAATATCATAAGTTGTCTCCAACCCAACCCAATTGGTTCCTAACTCTTGGAAGATTTTGAGCAGTTTCGTTATGGTTTTCCAACACTTCGAGTATAAACCGACACTTCGTTGGTTCTGACTTCTTTTTTCCCTTAGGTCTCATCCATCCTTGAGTTGGTATTACTTTGCCACTCGGGGAGGTAAATCCTTCTTAGGTCCCGGCTTATAACCAGTTACAAGTGGAAGGATAAATTCTTCTTTGTTTCCTGTTACCGCCCTTGGAAGCTCCCGACATCTTATGGAAACTGAAGGCTTCAAACCTTGCCCGAGACCAAGGAGTCGCTTGAGGAGAAATCTCAATTAGAGGTTCTCCATATATTTCATATGATTCTCCTTGATAGACTCATCACGTCAAAGAGACTCTGAGACCATCATCATTTCTTAGCTCTGGGTAGGAAATCTTGTGTTTCACTATCAGAATTGAGTCATATGTCGTACTAACATTGTTATGTGCTTCCAGGCCCCATGATGGATATCGACAAATTGATGTACTTCCCCAATTTAGAATCAAGGCCGCTTCTCAGTGTTCCCCAAAAAAGAAGACAAATAAGACCACTGGTAGGCCTTCAAAGAAGAGGGAAGCCAAGGAATCGAGTCGCCCAAAGAAGAAAGCCTGGGATTCTTCCCCATGCTTCTTCGAGGGCTAGCTTAACCCCAAAGATTGAGGAGCTAGTGGCTGACTTGGTGCCTCATCCCCGATGTACATGGACGGCGTCTGTAGCGGCTAGGGAGAATGAAGACGGGGTAGTAACATTTTCTCCTAGGCAAATTCACCCAATTCCTGGGGTTTGGAACTCCCAATCGGTACTAGGAGAGGAGTTTAGTACTAAAGAAACACTGCTTCTCAGGGGCCTCGAGAGCGTTTTTTGAAGCTCTCGGTAGACGCTGCGATTCCCTCCGAGGCATTCAAAGCTATGAAATCCTCGACCTTCGAGACCAAACTGTTGGGTCTCACAAAGGAGGTGTTGGTTTATCACCTCTCCTTGCTTAGATTGACTATATGTTCCTCTTTATTACGATTTTCGGTTCTTCATTTGTAAATTTCCTTACGATGTTTTGTGTTGTATTTTGTCACATGTCAGTTTTTTCTTGAATCACACTGCTTGACTCCTTTGTAAGGAGGTAGCTATGGGGAACCCAGTCACCGAATTGTTGGAGAAACTCGAGATTAAGAATGGTAATTTGAAGAAGTCAGAGAACGACCTTCAAGTGGCCTTGACTTCTTCCGAGCTAGATAAGGAGATTAACCAGCTTGAATGCGAGAAGACCTCTGCGGCGCTGGCCTCCTCGGAGAAACTAATTGACGAGGTTCTTGTAAAGGCCGCGATTCTCATTGTCGAGAAGGATAAGGCCGCTAAGGATCTCTGCGCGAACTTCGACCTCCTTAAGACAACACAGAAAGCCTATGATGATGAGGCGGCTTAGTGCAATGAAAACATAAAGGAGAAGGTTGAAGCTGGCATTGCTGACTATGTGAAAGATTATAAAGGGTCCACCGACTAGGACGATAATCTCAAAGAAGCAATAGAAAAACACTTGGACTCCCTCAAGTTTGTTCAATATATCCGACGAGAGTGGAAAATTACGGCCGAGAAGGTGGTGGCCAAGTTCAAGGCCAATGAAGAATTTAAAGGGGTCACTTGGAAGGCAACTGTTGACGAGTTCTCTATCTTTCAGATATTGGCCCAAGTCCGACCCGACCTCAAAGTAACCGAGCTCGACTATATAGAAGCTCTAAAGATTTGGATGGTGATAAGGAAGAGGGTGAAGGTGGAGATTGAGAAAATGAAAAAAGAAAAGACAGAGAAGGGGAGGGCAGAGGGAGCGAAAAAATAAACCTTGGAGGAGTTGACGCAACCTGAAACAAATCCCACTTAGCCTCGGTCTTAGGTTGTTTCTCCTTTTGTGTCTGTAGTTAGCGTTTTTGTAGTTTGAGTAATTTTGATCATTTTTGTTACAATTTCTGTAATCTCAAGCCATTTTGCTAACTCATGAAATAGACAGCTGAACTTTGTTACCTTTCTTTAATCGTTTTGTCTACCATGGTCTTTTGAAACTTCTTTGTGCTTTCATTTCTCCCTCTCGTAGTTCCTGAGGTCTTTTAGAACTTCGGGTGAGGTCCTCAACTAAGGTCTTTTAGAACTTTGGGCCAGGTTATTTCCTTTCTAGTATACACCTGTTTGGGAGGTTCTAAGTTGAGGATGATCCTGTGGAAGTGATGCCGAGGTCAAGGCTAGCCCCGTAGACGGGATGCTAAGTTGAGACCGTTCTCGTAGGAGTAAAGTAGAGCCGAGACCACTCTTGTAGAAAGGATGCCGTGTAGAGGTCGTTCCTATAGGAGAAAAGCCGAGTCGAGGCCGTTCCTGTAGAAGGGAAGCCAAGTGGAGGCCATTCCAATAGAAGGGAAGCCGAGTCGAGACAAGACCCATGCATGAGCTACCACTCTAAAGAGGGCAACCTGCTGTGAGGCCCTTGGAGTCAAGGCGAGGCTCATGCGAGAGCTGCTGAATTCAGAGATTAGATCTAGCGTCAAGGCTCGGCCCTTGTAGCAAAGGGACATTGAAGTGTTAAGAGATTGTCAGAAAAAAAACGAGCTTGGTAGCTCAACTCTTATAGTAACAAAGAGACTTTTAGAGAGAATGAGTTTTGCAAACTCGACCCTTATTGTGAAAGGACTTAGAAAAAATAAACTCATGGAAAAGATGTGTAGTGGAAGCATGAGCTTTATTGATAGTAACGTCTGGGGTGTTCAGAGTGGAATGGTCGGGTAAGCCTCTACTCGTCCATGTCGGTTAGATAGTAGGTTCCCGATCTGATGACTTCTTTTACAATATATAGCCCCTCCCAATTTGGATTTAACTTCCCAACTCTTCTCCTGTTGCCATGAAATGTGTTTTTCCGCAAGACTATGTCCCCGGTTGGTAGATGACATTTTTGGCCCTGGAGTTATAGAACCATTGGACCCTTTGCTAGCATACTATAGCTCTGATGGAAGCTTTCTCCCTCTTCTTTTCTAGGAGATCTAGTTCAGCTCGGAGCTTCTCATCGTTTAACTCTTGATTGAACTCTGAGGTGCGGGGAATCGACAATCTTATCTCTACCAAGATTACTGCATCCACTTTGAAGTTCAAACAGAAAGGTATTTCTCCCGTGGGTGTTCAAGTGGTAGTGTGACGAGCCCATAATGTGCAGTGGAGCTGGTCCACCCAACTATATCTGGCCTACATTACCTGGGTCTTCTGTCCCTGTAGGATGGTCCGGTTGATGACTTCCACTGAACCATTGGCCTGAAGGTGTCTCATGGATATTCACCTGACATTGATCCCCACACCTAGCAGAAGTCTTTGAAGCCTCGATTATCAAATTGGCAATCGTTGTTGGTAATGATGATGACCAGTATCCCAAACCTGGATACTATTGACTTGAAGATAAATTTCTGATGTACCCTCTCAGTAATCGATGCCACCGGTTCGGCATCTACCTATTTGGTGAAGTAATCGATGGCTATGATACGGAAATTTTGTTGTCGAATCTCCATAGGGAATGAGCCTAAGATGTCGATCCCTATATTGAAAAGGATCTTGGGCTAACAATAGGAGTTAGCTGGATGACCAGGCATCTCTGGATCTTGGAATGGAGCTGGCAAATTTCACACTTCTCGGTCAGCTTAATTGCATCCTTGGACAAAGTTGGCAAAAAGTATCCCTGTATGAGGATCTTATGTCCAAGAGCTACTCAGCCGATATGATCTTCACAAATTCCTTCATTTGATTCTCGGATGACATATTCTGCTTCAGAAGAGCGTAGGCATCTTAGATACGACCAAGCACATGAACTCTTATATAAGTGCTTTCCTAGGAGGACGTATTGTGTCAACTTGAAAGTCATCTTCCGGGCCTCTTTAGGAGCAGCTGGGAAGGTTCCATCTTGAAGATATTATCGGATAGGATCCATCCAGCAAGGCTCTACTTGGATGTCTTACACCTGCTGCTCTAGAGGGGCTTTAATGCTTTTGTTATCCAAGTATTAGAGGTTGATAGGCATGTCAATATTAAGATCTGATGACAA
Source organism: Dioscorea zingiberensis (assembly GCA_026586065.1). Lineage (NCBI taxonomy): Eukaryota > Viridiplantae > Streptophyta > Magnoliopsida > Dioscoreales > Dioscoreaceae > Dioscorea > Dioscorea zingiberensis. Next base: position 35,540,889 of record CM048823.1, read on the forward strand.
CACGAGCTTGGACAAAGAATTAATTGCCTCATTCTCTTCGTGGGGGACTTTCACCATAGAGAAATGTCGGAATCTTGATGCCAATCTCTTCACAAGTGCTTTATATTTGACAATATTTTCCCCTCGGGCTTCGAACTCTTCGCTCCAGTGACCGACCACCAGTTAGGAGTCGGTGTGAGCCTGCAAGTCTTGGACTTCGAGGCCTTGGGCCAATCACAAACTAGTAATCAAGGCCTCGTATCTTGCCTCGTTGTTTGTTGCCTTAAACCCAAAACTGAGCGCAGTTGAGGTTTTCCATCCTAATGGTGAATGCAAGACAATGGCATCTCCTAATCCTTTCTCAGAGGCCGACAGATCGGCATATAAATTCCACAGTTCAGGTGAAAGGATGATGTCTTCAGCTTTTTAGACTTCTTCACGAGTGTGCTTTTTGTGGTCGACCATATATACGATGTAGTCGGCTAAGACCTGGGCTTTCACCTTCATCCGAGGTCTATAGTCGATATCGTGCTCTCCAAGTTTGATTGCCCATTTCACTAGCCTTGCTGATGTTGCTGGCAGCTGCAATATTTTCTTTATAGGTTGGTCGGTAATGACCGCGATCTTGTGTGATTGAAAATATGGCCTGAGGCACCGAGCTGAGATGATGAGAGTGAAGGCCAGCTTCTCAACGGGAAGATATCTAGATTCGGGGTGGGTTAGCATTTTACTGGTGTAATAGATGGGCTTCTGTGTTCCTCCCTCTACTCGGAGAAGCATCAAACTGACTATGAAAGGGGTTGCAGCCAAATATAAGTAAAGATTGTCCCTGTGTTGAGGTTTGACCTATAGTAGTAGCGAGCCAAGGTACTGCTTCAGTTGTTTGAAGGTCTCTTCACATTCCTCGATCTTCTCCATCTTTGGTACCTTTGCAATGCTTTGAAGAAAGGTGGGTTCCTCTCCCTCGATCTAGATATGAATCGCTCGAGGGCGGCTAACCGTCCATTCAGTATATGAATTTCTATGACAGTCTTCAGGGAGCTCATCTCTAAAATTGTCTTGACTTTCTTCAGGTTGGCCTTAATGCCATGCTGGGTGACCATGAAGCCCAAAAATTTACCGGACTGGACTCCAAAGGCGGACTTCTCGAGTCCCATGAGCTCGGATTGCTTGGAAGGTTTCTTGCAGATCAACAATATGTTGGTTTCCCTTTTGCTCTTTATAAGAATGTCGTCTACGTACGTCTCGACATTCTAAGTTGCCTCTTAAAGATTCGCATCACAAGTCTTTGAAAATTGGCAACTGTGTTTTTTAAACGTAAAGGTATTACTTTGTAATAGTATGTATCTTTGGCAGTTATGAAAAATGTCTTCTCCTCTTCGAATCACGTCATCTTGAATTGGTTATATTCGAAGAAGGCATCTAGAAATCTTAACATCTCATTCCTTTAGGTGGTGTCGATCTGTTCATTAATTAAGGGGACGGGATAGTAGTCCTTAGGGAAAGCTTTATTCAATTTGGTGAAGTAAATACACATGCGCCATTTCCCCAGGGGCTTTTTGAGAAGTACAACATTTGATAGCCACCGGGATAACGAACTTCTCTGATAAACCTTGCCCTAAGGAGCTTCTCAACTTCTTCATTTGTGGCCTACTGTCGCTCTGGAGCAATGTTCCGTCACTTCTATATGATAGGCCTGGCTGTACGGTCCGTATTGAGATGATGCTTGATGACACTTCGGTCCACCTCTGGAATGTCTTCAGAGGTCCAAGTGAAATTATCACCATTGCTCTTCTGGCATCGCATTAGTTCTTCCTAAGCCTCAGCTTTTAATTAACTCTGAACCTATATTCACCGTCTTCTCACAAAAATTATCAGCCTATGGGATCTCTACTAGGTCTTCGACCGGTCTCGCCCGCTCTGTTTGATTCTAGACTTCAAGCCGGGCTTTGACTGTTAGCGTTTCTGAAGACCTGCCCTTGTAAAGGGCAACATAGCACTGGTGACACGCAAGTTGGTCTCCCCTTAGCTCTCCACACCCATTCTTTGTGGGAAACTTCATGAGCATATGGTATGTGGAGATGATCGCCTCCAGGGTATTCAATGTCGGCCTCCCCAAGATGATATTATAGCTGCAGGAGCATCATACCACTAGGAAGTCGGTTGTATGGTCTTCTGGTGCGGGTGACTTCCTACAGTTACAAGGAGAGTGACCACTCCCTCTTGTTGTATAGCGCTTCCCGAGAACACGAACAACGGAGTTCATAAATGTTGAAGCTGCTCGTATGCATCCATAAATAAAATGTCAATAGAATTGCAGCTGTCGATAAGGACTCTTTTTTACCTCGGAGTCTGCTGTCATCAAGGTGACGAGCAATACATCATCATGGAGATGGCAAGTCCGTCTGAGATCTTCATCAGATAATGAGATTATAAGACCGGCCCTGAAATTCTTCTTTGATTACTGCAATAGAGCCGTCATACAAGCATGTAACTTGCGGGCCGCTGTGCTGTCGCCACCACCTTAGGGTCTTCTTACTATGAAGTAAACTATAAGGATGGGAGTTAGGCCCAACTTAGGGGATGATAGACCTTCCATGTGTAGGTCGCACTTAAGAAATAGGTCGAGGTGCTCCTTCCAGACTTGGTCCTCGATCTCATCCTTGAGATGACAGTGCTCCTCAATGTTGTGGCCGTGTTTATGATGGAAAGAGCAGTATATGATGGTGCCTTTCTGACCTGAGGGATTCTTGGACTTGGTGGGGTACTTCAAAATCCTCTAGCTGTACACCTGCATGAGGATGATGGTCCTGGTATCCTTGAGAGGGGCCAAGTTTTGATATCAAATCGGTTCCTCTGCCTTGGGGCCTCTCGATGCCAGGAGGAACCGCGGCCCCTTCCTGGATTGGGGGTCGGTCTCGAGCACTCCTTAGGGGCTTTCGTCTTATTAGAAGGTATCTCCTTCCCCCTCCCCTTCCATCCCGATTATATCTCTTCCGCATTAATTTACTTGTCGGTGTGGGCGAGAAGATCAGAGCGATCTTTCGGCTACCTCTTGCTAGTGAGAAATTGAATAGAGCTTCATGCAATCCTTCCATGACCGCCGTAACAACAATACAATTGTTGAGGTTTGGGGTTGACAGCGTCTCCTGGGTGAAGTAGTGTATATATCTGTAGAGGCTTTCTCCCTCCTGTTGTTTGACGCTCATCAAGGTGGTCGAGGTCTTCCTCCACCTCTTAATGCTAATAAAGTGGTTGACGAAGAGATTCGAGAGCTCATTAAATGAGGCTATAGTGTCAGGAGGGAGGCTTTCAAACCATATCAATGATTCTCCTCGTCAGGTGGTTGGGAAGAGCCGACACATCACAGGGGTCGTCAGATTTGTGGACGAGCATCAATGTCTAATGATAAGTGTTCAAATGAGCATAATTGATATATGAAATTCATGCATATTACTATAAGTTTTAGAGGAATATTGGCCCGCTTGTACTCAGAATGGCTTTGTTTCTGTAAACAGGGCAGAAAATAGAGATTCCAAGAGAAGGGAAGGGTTTTCAAGAGAATGCGGGCCAAAACAGGGAAAACAGAGCAATAGAACCATCCATACGGAGTCCCATACGGACTCGTATGGACCTGGAAAATTATACAAACCCCTGAACGGACTGACAAGACTCCGTATACGGATCCCAGAGAAATATATGACCCCGTATGGGAGTCCGTATACTGGGTCGTATGGGTCGTATACTGGGTCGTATGGGTTGTATACTGGGTCTTATATCGTAAAGCTGCAGCTGCGGTTTTATTCGAACCGAGGGTAAAATCGGGAAATAAACCCAAAACCCTAGTGGGGGATATAAATACAAAGCTTAGTGAGGGTTTTGGGTCATCTTGGAGCATCTTGGAGCTAAAGAATCAAGGTTTGTGGGAGGTTTTCATCATCTTCTCCACCACCAAGGAGGAGAAGATTGGAGGAGTTCCCCCCCGAAGAAGGGGCAATAGAGAAGCAAGGAATCCACCAAGAATCGCCATTAGGGGTTTTTCTCTCAAACTTTATGATTTCCTTCTCTTTTAGCATGGATTGTTGCTCTCCATTAATGAAGTGCTAATTTCTTGATACTTGGGGGTTGATGAACCCTTGGATGATGTTTAATTGATATTTTTTTTCTATGTTAATTGCTTGGTTGAATGCATTATGATCTATTGAATGTTTTGTATGGTGGTATTAACCCCTCTACGTTGCGAGAGCCCGGAGAGGTTTTTATAGTCCATATGGGGGAAGATGCGACCGCCTCCTGTTGTGTAGACAAACTTCAATAGAAAGGGCTATGAGTACACCGGGAGCCCGGGTACTAAGGCGAGTAACTCCTTTAGATGTCTTATTCCCTTAGCTCTTCTAAGAGATAGGTTCCCTAGAGCATAACTAGTAAGGGCACTAGGTTGAGTAATCACCCTCGAGCGAGGGGATGAAATCACATTAGGAACCTTTGGCCAATGATTCACCAAGAATTAGCATAGATATCATTATCCATCTCTAAGAACATCCAAGGGGATTCAATAACCCGAGTATCCCCTTCATCGATTGATTGTCTTCAATGTCAATTTTACTTGTTAATTTGCATTATTAATTTTAGAGTTAGGTCTAGTCACCACCAACCAATCTTGATCGACTATATAATAGATGAATAGCCACTACTAGTACTTCCTTTCTCCCTGAGGATCGACAACCCGACATTAGTCCACTTTAGTACTTGATTTGACCCGTTCACTTGCGGATTTAGCGCATCAAGTTTTTGGCGCCGTTGCCGGGGAGAGATTTAGGACTACTAGGAAAGCTAGGAGTTTATTAATTTAGTCATTTACTTTCAGTTTTTATTTTGTTTTAATAATTGTTTGATCTCTTGGATATTAATTTTTCTCACAGCCTTTTGTGTAAGGGATCACATGGCAAATCTCAAGGACATAATGTTACGCAAATTACACCTACTTGAGTAGTGGATGGAGGAAAAGTTAGCAGATCAGTTGAGAGATTCGCAGCAAGATTTGTTTTTCTGAGGTGAAGAGTGTATTCACATGTCAAAGGAAGCATCTCCAGAAAGTGTTTGTGATGAAATGCAATACTACTATTCCGATCATCTAGGTGAAATTGATTTACTCAATTTGACACCACAACGTATGAGGAAGAAAATGCCTTATCAATTTCGGGTGCATTGGTTGAAGGTCAACAATGGGAAGATCATCAAGTTCTTCAAATAGAAGGGGAAAGTGAGGAAACAACTGAGAGCATGAGTAAGTTGAAGCCTTCAACAGAGGAACCCCCGAAGCTTGAATTTAAAGAACTCCCCGATCACCTTGATGAGGGTTCACAGCTCCTAGTTATAATTGCTTCGAGTCTACCAAGCTCACAGAAAGGAAAATTGTTACAGGTGCTCAAGAGGCATAAAGGAGCTATTGCATGGAAAGTTTCAGACATCAAGGGTATTAATCCATCCTTTTGCAGCCACAAAATCTTGCTGGAAGATAATCACTGACCATCAGTGCAGCACCAAAGGAGACTGAATCCGAACATGCAAGAGGTTGTAAAAGCAGAGGTCATCAAACTTCTAGATGCGAGGATTATCTACCCTATTTCCGACAGTGCATGGGTTAGTCCTGTACAAGTAGTCCCAAAGAAAGGAGGAATGACCGTGGTAACGAATGACAAGAATGAGCTGATTCCCACGAGAACCGTTACCGGATGGAGGGTATGCATTGACTATAGGAAACTGAACGATGCTACAAGGAAGGATCACTTCCCACTACCATTCATTGATCAAATGTTGGAAAGGTTGGCCGGACACTCGCACTATTGTTTCCTTGATGGTTTTTCGGGCTACTTCCAAATCCCCATTGCCCCGGAGGACCAAGAGAAGACTACATTCACTTGCCCATATGGTATGTTTGCTTACCATCGTATGCCCTTTGGGCTTTGCAATGCCTCAACCACCTTCCAGAGATGCATGTTAGCCATTTTCTAAGATTTTGTGGAGGATATCATAGAGGTATTTATGGATGACTTTTAGTTTTTGGGGACTCATTCGATCAGTATCTTGAGAAACTGGACAAAGTGCTGGGAAGATGTGAGGAAACCAATTTGGTTTTGAGTTGGGAGAAGTGTCACTTCATGGTTCAAGACGGAATTGTATTGGGGCATAAGATCTCAAACAAAGGGATTGAGGTGGATAAAGCAAAGGTCGATACTATTGAAAAACTACCACCACCAAATTCTGTAAAAGCCATTCGGAGTTTTGAGGGACACGCCGGGTTCTATAGGCGATTCATTAAGGATTTCTCCAAAATAACTAAACCTCTCACCAAGTTGTTGGAAAAGGATGCCCCATTCGAGTTCGTCGAAGAATGCTTGAATGCCTTTAATACATTGAAGGACAAACTTGTACAAGTACCAATCATGACAGTTTCAGATTGGGGGCTGCCTTTCGAGCTTATGTGTGATGTAAGTGATCATGCTGTAGGTGCAGTTTTGGGACAGCGGAAGAACAAACATTTCCAACCAATTCATTATACTAGCAAGACCTTAACAGATGCTCAAGCAAACTACACCACAACTGAAAAAGAATTTCTTGCAATAGTCTTCGCCTTTGACAAATTTCATCCCTATCTGATATTGTCTAAAGTGGCTGTCTACACTGATTATTCGGCATTACGTTACTTACTAGCCAAACCGGATTCCAAACCGAGGTTGATTCGCTGGATACTCCTCCTTCAAGAGTTTGACTTAGAGATTAAGAAGGGCGCTGAAAACTTAGCAGCCGACCATCTATCTCGGTTGGAGAATCCTGGAGGAGAACGTTTGAACGAGGAAGACATTCATGACAACTTCCCAGATGAGCACCTGTGCAGTCTTCAAGTAATCCCGGAGGAGTTGAAAACTACCGATGAAGGGAAGGAAAACCCTTGGTTTGCCGATATTGCTAACTACCTTGTGGCCGGAATCCTTCCTGCTTCCTACGATTATTCACAAAAAAGGAAGTTCTTTGCGGAGTTGAAATACTATACATGGGATGATCCGTATCTATTCCGAGTTTGTGCAGATCAAGTGGTAAGGAGGTGTGTCTCAAGAGAGGAAGGAATGAATATTTTAGAGCATTGTCACGAAGGACCTGCAGGGGGGGCATTACAGTGCAAATAAATCAGCCCGGAAGGTCTTTGATCGGGTTTTTTTTGGCCGACGCTTTTCCAAGATGCGCTGAAATACACCCAGTCTTGCGATAACTGTCAGCGATCTGGGAATATATCACAATGCGATGAAATGCCGCAAGGGTCAATGCAAGTATGTGAGTTCTTTGACGTGTGGGGAATAGATTTTATGGGACCATTCCCAAATTCGCATGACAATAGATTCATTTTAGTGGCCGTCGACTACATCTCCAAATGGGTTGAAGCACAAGCTATACCCACTAATGATGCCAGAGGAGTGGTTAAATTCCTAAAAGAATTATTCTCTTAGTTTGGGACACCTAGAGCCATAATAAGTTACCGAGGGACACATTTTTGCAACGCCCAGTTCGCTAAGATACTCAAGCTATATGGCGTTGTACACCGCTCATCTACGCCCTATCATCCTCAAACAAGTGGCTAAGTGGAAGTGTCAAACCGCGAATTGAAGAAAATACTTGAGAAAACAGTTTCTCACAGCAGAAAGGATTGGGCCGATAAACTAGATGACGCACTATGGGCCTATCGCACTGCCTACAAAGCACCAATCGGCAATACCCCCTATAGATTGGTTTATGGTAAATCATGCCACCTACCGGTTGAGCTCGAGCACAAAGCCTATTGGGCAACAAAGTTTCTCAATTTCGACACAACTCTTGCTGGCAAGGAAAGGAAATTTCAATTAAATGAGCTTGAAGAATGGCGTTTATCGGCATATGAGAGTTGAAGGTTATACAAAGAGGAAATTAAACGGCGGCATGATCAAAAATTGAAGCACCAGAAGCAGTTCACCAAAGGAGATAGAGTGTTACTATTCAACTCAAGACTCAAGTTATTTCCTAGGAAATTGCGATCAAGGTGGTCCTGACCCTTCGAAGTAACAAATGTTTTTCCTCAAGGTGCGGTAGAGATCCTCCATCTTGATAGAGGGCCGTTTAAGGTAACTGGTCATCATCTCAAGTTGTATCATGATACATGTTTTAGTGGAAAGGCCGATGGAAGCTCCAAGGTATTTGAGCCCCCATAAGGTAAAATGAAGGTACGTCAAGCTAGTGACGTTAAACAAGCGCTTCTTGGGAGGCAACCCAAGTTCTAAAACTCTTTATTATTATCTTTTGCAATTTTTCTTCTTGACTAGTTAGTGATGTTTGGAATAAATGAAAGTTGTGTTTCCGTCCAATTCCCTTTATTCTTGTACTGGATGTTGTGATTAGAGGTAGAATACTGATCTTTACCAGGCCGTGCAAAGAGAGAGGCATGAATGAACCTTAGAAAGGCTGTATAAGCCTCAACCCATGTGTATACGGGGTCCCATATGGACTAACAATAGTCCGTATACGGAAGACAGAAGGCCATACGACCTCGTATAGGAGTCCGTATGGAATTTGAAAAGGGCACGAGTTCATTCGTGGACATACCGCCTTTGCACACCCTCCGCCTTCAACACCAGCCGATGATGAGCCCGCGCGGGACATTTGAGACACCACTTTCATATTTTATTGTTTTTATTTGGTCTTATGTTATTTGAACTTGTTATTTCTTTACTTTCGTGCATCATGGTACACTGAGCAAGGGCATCGCCCTGCTATACTTTATTTTCGTTATGTGGATTATCTTGGTTTACATTTTATTGGAGTTGATGCCTTCTCTATTTTCGCAGAATTCAACTTTGGATTCCCAACCCCCGATGAGCAAAGCACTCCTCCACCCACACGAATCATTCTTGGCAACTACAATTAGGGGAATATCGTTCACCTTTCTTCACTAATTACATACTCTAAATTTGATTTTCTTGCATTGAGGACAATGCAGAACTTTAGAGTGGGGATGGGTGGCTACCTATCTCTTCTTAGGGTTATTGCAAATCTTTAAGTGTGGAGATAGGTAGCTATTAAGATCATTTATTGTAGATATTTTTGTTCAGTATGTTTGATAAGCATGATAACCTTGTGGATAGATAAATGTGACATGAATTTTTTTTCTAGTACACCATCTGTGATTTGAAATGTTTCCATTTGAAACACCATGGGCATATAGAGACCATCCTTGTGACAATTATGATTGTGAAAGACAATAGATAACCCATTGCCATGTTCTTTTGACTTGACTAGCTAAGTATTGTTTTCAATGACTCCAAGAAATTTCGTGGCACTAGTTCAAATCTGTTAACCCCTCATAATATACGTAGTGGACAAGTACAATGAAAATAAAATAGTTTAGCACATAGTGTAAATTAAGAAAGACAGTGTTCCGCTGCTTATGGTGATGAACTAGTTTGGAGTTCTGGCTCCTAACCAGAGTGTTCTCCATTTCGAAAAATCACTACTTAGCATGAACATCTACAGGTAAAGTTGTAACCACCTAAGTAGCTAAGGGTTCGGGTGCCTAATCAGCATGGGCCCTCTGCAAAAGGGGGGAATTATACTCTACCTTGATCTCTAGCACGGGAAAGTCGGATCTAATAAAGATGCCCTACCAAATTAAAAAAAAAAAGAAGTATTATTGTTGTACTTGTCCACCGTTCATCTAATAGGGAAGTAACTCTTTTGACCTTAGGGCCTCAACGATTTTCTAGAGTCCATTGAGGGCATGCTTGCCTTGCTAAGACTTTAGAACATGCATGTGGAGTGAACAAGCTTTGTCTAGGGCTTTATCGAAAAAAAGTTACAGGATCAATCTAAGCCCTGGTGTGGAGATAGGAAAACTTAATGAGGTGGTACACTTGGACTAGAATTCATGTATAGTATGTAGAGCCCAAGGTTGAACACTTATCTTCTTTTGTTAATTTCTTTTCTTTGCTTCAGGACAAGCAAACCTTTAAGTGTGGAGATACGTGATAAGTGTTCAAATGAGCATTACTTATATATAAAATTCATGCATATTACTATAAGTTTTGGAGGAGTATTGGCCCGCTTGTACTCAAAATGGCTTTGTTTCTGTAAACAGGGCAGAAAATAGAGGTTCCAGGAGAAGGGAAGCAATTTCAAGAGAATATGGGCCAAAACAGGGGAACAGAGCAAGAGAACCAGTCCATACGGAGGCCTATACGGACCTGTATGGACCTGGAAAACTATACGGACCTTGAACGGACTGACAAGACTCCGTATACGGACCCTAGAGAAATATACGACCCCATATGGGGGTACGTATACTGGTTCGTATTGGTCGTATACTGGGTCATATGTCGTAAACCTGCAGCTGCGTTTTTGGTCAAAAATCGGGAAATAAACCAAAAACCCTAGTGGGGGATATAAATACAAAGCTTAATGCAGGTTTTGGGTCATCTTGGAGCATCTTGGAGTATCTTGGAGCTAAAGAATCAAGGTTTGGGGGAGGTTTTCATCATCTTCTCCACCACCAAGGAGGAGAAGATTGGAGGAGTTCCCCCCCATCAAAAGGCTCAAGAAGGAGAAGAAGGGGCAATAGAGAAGCAAGGAATCCACCAACAGTCGCCATTAGGGGTTTTTCTCTCATGAACTTTATGATTTCCTTCTCTTTTAGCATGGATTGTTGCTCTCCATTGATGGAGAGCTAATTTCTTGATACTTGGGGGTTGATGAACCCTTGGATGATGTTTAATTGATATTGTTTTTCTATGTTAATTGCTTGGTTGAATGCATCGTGATCTATTGAATGTTTTGTATGGTGGTATTAACCCCTCTACGTTGCGAGAGCCCGGAGAGGTTTCTATAGTCCATATGGGGGAAGATGCGAGCACCTCCCCGTGTGTAGACAAACATCAATAGAAGGCTATGAGTACACCGGGAACCCGGGTACTAACGCGAGTAACTCCTTTAGATGTCTTATTCCCTTAGCTCTTCTAAGAGATAGGTTCCCTAGAGCATAACTAGTAAGGGCACTAGGTTGAGTAATCACCCTCGAGCGAGGGGATGAAATCACATTAGGAACCTTTGGCCAATGATTCACCAAGAATTAGCATAGATATCATTATCCATCTCTAAGAACATCCGAGGGGGATTCAATAACCTGAGTATCCCCTTCATCGATTGATTGTCTTCAATGTCAATTTTACTTGTTAATTTGCATTATTAATTTTAGAGTTAGGTCTAGTCACCACCAACCAATCTTGATCGACTATATAATAGATGAATAGCCACTACTAGTACTTCCTTTCTCCCTAAGGATCGACAACCCGACATTAGTCCACTTTATTATTTGATTCGACCCGTTCACTTGCAGATTTAGCGCATCATCTGGAAGGCCCCAAGGTGGTCATTTGGATCTCCACTACCATCGTATGTTTCCATAGACGGAGCATTGAGACTACGAGGGAGTCATATCTCTATGATTTCTCGCATAAAAGGAGAGGACGCACGACGACTACCCCTTGAGTCCTCTTTCCTTGAGCGTTCTCTTCTCGAGTCTTCTCTTCTCCCTCGGAGAGTGTGTCATGTCGTAACAGCGTTAAGGTTCTTGATGGCTGCCAAGTTGGGGGTGACCCCGAACTACTTGCTTCCGGAGACGCCGTGCTCTTCCCCATGCTCGACCTGTTACTAGGTCTCCCCGTATGGGCATCTAATCTCTCTCTTCCTCCCAAAGAGTCCGGGAGGGTTTGAGGTGGTGAGGTGTGCGAGACATGCTTCTTGATCCTCAACAGGTCTTGCGTTAAGACTATGACCTCCATCTTCTTCTCCAGGGCGAAACATTGCTCTTCCTGGGCGTTTGCTTTAGGGTAATAATTTTTATTTTTGTTGGCTTATTAGTGAACATTGAGTGATAGCTCTCGAAAGAGAACTATTTAGTAGGCATTTATTATATGTTTAGGGTCAAGAAGTCTAGTTTTGAGTGGATATTATATGACTTTGGTCCTGAAATACTCTAATTGGCCAAATTAGCTGCCACACTTGATTTATGCGTGTTTTCCATAAGTTTTATGCTTATAGATACTGAATCGAGTGAATTGTGTATGTATCAGGTGAAAGTTGAGCATCTAAGTATTGATATCTCAATTCTTGCAGGTGCCGTTGCGATATCTTTAGAGGACTCAAGCAAACTCTCAGGAGAACTTGGGCATCACGATGCCAGCAGGACACATCGCGATGTCCATAGAGGCTACAATTACACTTCTTGGGAATTCGGTGACATCGCGATGCCTTTAGGTAGTATTACGATATCAAGATTTGGAGCTTTCTTAAGAATTGGACCAACCTCGTGATGCAAGTAGGTCGCATTGTGATGCCCGAACTTGAAAGCTTCTCGGGAATATCAGTAACATCGCGATGCCTGCAGGCGATATCGCAATACTATTATTAGGGATTCCAAGTTTCCCTTACGTCGCCATGCTCAACCCGACATTGCGACGCAGATAACTGAGGGGTATAAAAAGGACCCAATATTCAAGGTTTTGATATCTTTTCTCTCCACGAGGGGCGGCAAGTAGAGTAGGATGATCAGAAAGGCTTTCAACAGCGTTTGAAGCTGGGGTTACTCAACACATAAGGGGGATTCATTAATCTTTGTTCTTGGATGTTTATTTCCTTCTCTTGTAACTAGACATGGATGTTTATGTTAATCTTTGTATCGTTATGGAACAATCTTTTGTAATGGCATCTTAAATATCGATTTTAGGCTTGTATGAACTCAATAACTTGATATTTTAATTATCATGTGTTTGCATTGATTGAGTTGTTATGGATATGCCTATGTCTAATACTATCTCTAATTATCACCGATAGGCGACGACAAATCTTCGTTCTCTTTGAATAGATATATGTATGTGAGAATTGTATTTGATTCTTAGAGTGAAGGAGCAGAGTGATAGCTGTAGACGCCTTCAACTTAGACATAGGCATTGGCCTCCCATAGTGATGATAAAATCTACGTCTTATAATTCTACACCCACCACATAGACATATGGGGAGGACGTGAAGCATGCTCCTTAGACATAGGAAACCCGTATCTATAGCAACAACATCATTGTAAAACATAGGAGATCTTCTCTACAAGTCATTAGAGCCATACACCCCAAGAAGCTTATTATCAATAGATTCAACCCAAGCAACCTTAGTATTTCTTTTGCGTTCTTAGGACATAACAATCATCTAAATATTGGATTGACTGACACTTTGAGCAACTTAGTATGCTTCTAGTTAGTTAGACCTAGTTCCACCATTCCATGAGGACTAGACCCGGTAGTTACCAAAATTTTATTACTTGCAACCACATACGCTTGCATTCAGTGGCTTGAATTTTAGCTCTTATAGCATGTGGTTATCATCGAGCTTCCCCACCGGCTCTTTATTGTTTCTCTGGGCTGAGCTGCGGGTTGTCCTCCTCATGGTGTATACAGTTTCTAGTGCGACGCCAATCTGTTAGCCAAAAAATTGGTTGTTCTTGGAGTTGACTCTGCTCAAGGCCAAAAGATGATGTCTTCTACGATTGAAGGACGTGTCGAAGGTGACTTTTGGGAGAATCCACCTGAAAATAGGACACGAACATGACTATGAGAGGGGGGAGGTCCTGGTTGACCAAATCCTGCTCTGACAGTCAAATGTGTCTGGAGATCGTCGGATAGGAGGAAAAGAGGAAAGAGAAGTCAAGAAGAAGTCCTAGTTTAAGTGAGATTACCCCCTATATCCTAGGTCTTCCCCTTCTTGTACTATTGGAGCTCCTTGAGACCTGGGTCCCATCCCATCACCTTTTGTCGTCTTGTCGGTCATCATCAAAGAGGGTGTTCGGACAACCCTTTAGTGTTTGAGGTGATGGTGACCTTACCCTGCCATGGGGAAATATGGCAGGTGTTGATGCTCAAATCAGTCACGGCTGAATAGGCCTGTTTCCGGCAGGAGTTCAACTGAGAGTGAAGGTTTTGTGGGAGTTGAAGGTGATAAGGAACACGAACTTCTGCAACCTGTAGTTGCATGATGGTCTGGAGAGGTGGAGGGTTCTTGTCGGGAGATCTGCTTCCCCCTGTAAACCAAAGAAGTCCAAGGGATCTATCCCCTCAAACCCTCCGACGCTCAAGTCAACTTGGGTGGAGATTTTTCATGTGGAGAAGATGATAGGGTGTATGTGTAGGGAGAGCCCTCTCCCAGAGACTTAAGTCTACTCCAACCTGGATTGGAGCCCTTGGGCCTCCCGACATGCTTGCTTGACACAGCCTCCATACCGGGTACTTCGTTAGATGCTTTCCGTGATGGACACGTCTCCTGTCACAGGCGACCCTTGCTAAGGCAGGCGCGTCTTTCGAGATATGGAACGGAATCCCACCCCCTCTTTTTTGATGGAGCCGACTTCCTATCCAGAGTGATCATGATTCCCGCCAAGTGACAGGAGGGGGGATTTTCCTCCTTAACACTTGCCTCTTAGGTTACTGGCCAAGAGGGTCTTTCCCCTTGCGGGCTCGGTAACCTAGTCCCTAGCCACGCGGGTCAAATTGGAGTACTTGGTTGGCGGCTCGGGCCCTAGGTCTTATCTGTAACCTGTCCCGGCCCTAAGTTGGAGGGTGATGCAGACGTCCCCAGGCCTGCCGCCTCACGGCGGACACCTGATTTCGACCCAATTCACTACTTAAGGGCCTAGGAAGGTCGGGGGTCTCCGACGGGACCATGAAGAGCAAGAGGGGGATTTGATTTGATCCCCCACAGAGTTATGGGCCTTCATTAACGCGATACGATTGGACGGTGTAGGGTGCCCTTCACCAAGTCCACGTGGCCATCATCGGGATTGTGAGTGATGGCGGCGGTCCACATGGCCATCATCTGGATTGTCATTCCGCGCATCTCGGGATCCTTGCCTACCTGGATGCGGCGCCGATACACATTCCCTTTCTCTTTATATGGGTCCTTTTTAGGTCTTTTTGTCCCCTATGAGTAGCATACTTCGCATGCGATAATGATATCCAACTATGTCTACCATAAGGAGGAATAAGATGCCTCTGACGCTGTTCTGGCCGTGCTTGTCAGTGAGATAAGGGAGTCAAACTTACCCAAACTTTCGAAGCGTTTCGGGGTTCCTCCCCTCTTCAATTTTCATCCATTGGGTCTCACATATAGGCGGATCATCCTTGCTAGGGGAAGATTACCCTGTACCGGGAGTCCTTCCTGGCCGGGCTCCGCCTTCTGATTTTTGAGGTCTTCGGAGGATCTTCAACACCTTCCAAATTAGCCCCGGCCAGATGCACCCTAATGGTTTGCGGACTCTCTATGGATTGACCATCCTTTTCAAGAGGATGCGGGTGGAGCATACCCTGCGGTACATGCTGCAGCTTTTCAACCTGAAGAGAACTCCTGGGTCCACAAATGGTTGGATTTATTTGTCATCACGGGAGAGGAAGTCCTCTTTCCTAGGTCCCCTGCCTTCTAAATGGGAGAAGTGGAGTTACAATTTCTTGTTCCCATCCTGCGATGGCTAGTCGGATGTACCCACAGAGTGAGGCTCTCCTTTCCGGGACCTGACTTTTATATTACCCTGTCGGATGTGAAGGCTGGCCAGAAGGAGATCCTCGAGACGTATGCTCCCCTCGACCTCAAAAGGGTATTCCCCGAGTCTGACCTTGCCTTCCCGGGGCTCTTGCGAGGGGGCAAGCTTCTCATTCTTTCCATTTCTCCCCGTAGGGTATGCTCGTCGTAACTTGTCTTCGCCATATTTGCAGGGACTGCTTCCCATGACGCCCTTCTCCCGGAGATGGTAGTGGGGGATACCCAAGGGCCAGAGGCTCCGACCGCAAGAGTGTCCTCCAAGAGGAAGTCCAAGCGACCGGGGGAAGACAGTACGCTTCCCATGAAAAGGTTTAAGAGAACAGAGGACCCCGCGTCCTGGGTCCCTTCACCACCAGCTCTCGCGAGGGCTCCTTCATTTTTGGCCTCTCCCTTGTAGGCTTCTCCGGCACCGGTGTCTTAGTTGCAGGCTTCTCCGCCACGATAGTCTCCGGCGTCGGCATCTCCATTACCTGCGTCTCCCGCTCCGGGGCCCGGAGTTTTCTCCAGGATCGTGCCAGGCTCCCCCACAGGCGCTTTTTGGGCTCAGTCCTCCCCCCCTCCCTTCCCGACTCCGCTGGAGGTCGCGATGAGGCAATTTCCCTAAGGCCCGCAGACGAAGCGGGGCCTGGTGCGCCATCTTCGGGAGACGCTCTTGGCCCATCTCAGAGCCCCTTTGCTGCCTCATTGTTTACCGATACCCTCTCCGCAGCTACGGCCTTCTTGGGTGTCTACATTGACCCCGCGAGGGTCGTCTTTAGCCTCCTCAGTTAGGGGGAGCTGGTACACCATGTAATGATGGTCGAGGCCGAGGTAAGCACGTATCCTAGAGTTTTCCAATCAACCTTGTTCCTCCTCACTAACTATCTCGCTGCCTTGCGTAGTTCATCCTCCTGGCGACCATCTCAATCCTCAAGCTCAAAGAGAGCGTTACATCTTCAAGCGCTATCCATGACACCCTGGGGAGGTCCACTAGGAGTTGATGTGGCGAGGAGAGTTAATCGAGAGCCTGGAGAAGACTCTGGTCGAGTTCTCTTTGTGTCAGGTATGTCTCCTCTTATCCTGGTCATAAAGGAGTGAGTGCCTTGTTAGTTCATGCCTAACCGCTACTCTTCGCAAGCCAACCTCTCGGGGGAGGTTCGCCGTTGTTTGGGGGTCCTCCGGGATGGTGCGGACTAGTTCCGGTGAGAGTTTTCTGCAGACTACGAGTGACTACAGGAAGCCGTCGGTGCGGAACTCAACCATCTCCAGGACCGCGAGGCTAAGATCGAACGTTTGAAGGTGGAACATAGAGACTCGATCGAGCGCCTGAGGGGGGAGCACGCGAGCTCCCTGGAGTTGGCCTAGAAGGAGGAGGTGGAAAAGTACAGGAGCTCTTACTCCTCCGAGATGCTTGTCAACTACCAGTCGGAGGCCGTGGTGCGCTTCAAGGAGGGGCCTGAGTTCAAGCTTCTGATCTGCAAGGTGACTTCGGCCGGTTCATGAAAGAGCTTTGAGATCCTCCGATATTTCTTTTGCAGTAGGCCCACCATATATCTCAATGCAATCGATTATAACAAAGCGGTGAGGCTTCTCTGTGGTTAGGAGGAGGACAGCAGTGAGGGGTTAGGCGAGGCTGAGAGCAGCTCGGAGCGGGAGCCTTTCGAGGGAGAAGGGAACGGCTATAGAGAGGATGGATGGTCCGGCGCTCCTCAGGATGGATCCCCGGGTTCGGACGCGGGGTCCCCTGAGATGCTCCCCAGCCTGTAGACTTAGGCACTGTTTTTATCTTCCGTTTTTGGCCAAGTGCGGGCCTGTGATTGTAAAGAACACTCTTAGTCTTTTCCAGATTAAGGGGTGTATAACTGGATTCCCCCCTTACCGCCTTTTTATTTCCTTGTTTGTTGCACCATTTTGAATGAGACTTCGCATCGTGACCTTACCTGTTTATGAGGGTTCCTAGAGAGTCGCAGTGAATACCATCCGCTTTTTCGAGGCGTCGTGCAAATTTCCCGTTGCCATTAATTTTGCCATGTGAAGGGGTTGTTCGCCTACCCCCATCCCGCCTATAAGAGGTCATGGGGGGCGGTCTTGCCATCAACTACTTTTATGCAAGCATGTGCACAAGATTAAGTTGATTAAATACTCTTTCGAATATATATATATATATATATATATATATATATATATATATATATATATATATATATATCCTCATCCTCCTTGAAACAGATGGTAATATTTCATTTTGTTGTATACTCAGAAATTAAGAAAGGGGATCACCAGTCCAATCCAATACAATACCAGAACAACACAGGAAAGAAACAGTTTAGCTTTAGATGAGGGAGGTGTTGATGAGGCCATCAAGCCTAGAAGAACAAACTCGGTTAATCCAACAATCTCTATTAGCATTCAAGTCATTAAACTGCCACTGAGTCTTAACAGAGCTTTGCTCTCACTACCATAGATGACTTCTTAGGAGCCTTATAAAGGACTCTAAGTTTGCATGGACTTGGGTATCTTCTTTATATTCAAGCGTTGATCATAACCTTCAGACTCAATTTTGCCTTCTCTATATTATAGTCTTGTTTGTATGTATGCTATTAGATCATGACATAGGTGACTCTCTCTACGCATCAAAGGTGAAGGGCTTCTTACGCTCCTCATGTGGCATGGAACATAAAAAATTTAATGCTTATGTATTTGTAAAGCAACTCTAGTTTATTGATGCATTTAATCAAACATCTTGCATTGAATGCATTCAAAAAAAAAATATTACAATTGCTTTCTAATAACAATATGAATTCTGTAACTTCGCCATAATTCTAAAAGCTATTTTTTCTCATTCATAGCATCCATAAAACTTTATAACACTCAGAATATTCAAAGTTATTTCTGCAGCAACCCCATAATAATTCTGCAGCAGCTAATAACCTACATAAAATGCCAAAGACTTCTAAGTCTAGCGGCAACACGGTCGCGTGCCTCGACACCCACCCGGGTTCGAGACCACGCTGAGGGCCACGTCTGTGGCGAATCTTCTGCTCCTAGGTTGGAACCCCAGTCTTCGGATGGGCAATTCCTCGTGGATGTCAGGATTCGAACCCAGGCGCTGGCACGCCCATGGGACTTAGCAGAGGGTCGCTGACCGATATGCTCTTATATCCAAAAAAAAATAACCTACATAACAATTTATTCTCATTCATTTTCATAATCCTGCAGCTTGCCTTGGACATGAGCCTTATTTGATTCAATTGAAGCATCATTTATGGATGAAACTCCCGTATCATCTTTCAAAGAATGAAGTTGTTGACTTTCTTCAACTATTCTTCATGCTATTACTTTACAAGTATAACTTTGTTATTGGCATCTACATATCTTCAGACATTTGTTGATCAAGATCTCCAAGTGCCATTGATCCCTGTGATATATTAAATTTATTGATTATTCTCCTATTTACTTGATGTTGTCATTGAAGCACTATGCAAGCTATCTTCAGAGATGGTTTTCCTTCAACTTGAGCTATTTTGGAATGAAGGCATTGATCTAGCATTATTTCAGTAGCTGAACTTGTTGGAGGACATAAGCTGGAGCATAAAACCTTGGAGCTAGCTGCACTCCAGCTCGTCGTCAAACTCGCAGGTGAACCGTGGATCCGGCTTGGTCTTCTCCATGAGATGCGACAGAGCCAAGACAGTGCTATTCTTCTTATTCTCTTTTCTTTTACCTCATCTTATTTCTTCTTCAACATCTTCGTCTTATCTTCAATTCATCATCATTTCTATCATCTTCTTTGTCTTCTCAGCACCTTTGTCAACTTCTCAGCATCTTCTTTGTATTATCTTCATATTCATCGTCATCTTTAGCAGCATCATCTTTAGTATCTTATCCATCTTAATAATCTCACCTTCTGTTGAATGAATAGCAGAGCCCAAGACATTTGCCATGGACTTGAAGTACTCCAGCCTTGGTACAATCCCATATTACTTGACTATGTATCGGAAGAGCTCACAACCCTCACTGGTCATGCTTGCTCTCGCACAGGTGCACAGTACTCTGAAAAGTATGATTTAATTAGGCTTCAACTTAGACTTTTCCATCTCCTTGAATAGCTGAATGGCTTCATAACCATAGTCGTTTGGCCAAACTGGAAATCATAAATTTCAAGTGGCCAAGCTTCACACAAATATTTCATCAAAAACTTTGACAACATCCTCTATACTACATTGTTGTAATAATGTAGTAAAGAATTGACACCCTCTGATTCACATTGTTGTAATGCTTCATAGCATATTCCATCACAAAGTTGTGAAATAGCTTGTCCCTGTTTGTGGTGGAGAAGAAACAATGCATCAGACCACATTAGGATAATCGACAGATTACATTAGTTGTAGCTCACAATCCATATATCCCTTATCTTGCAGAGCAGTCTCGCTGGTCTCTCAGCATTTGGCTTAAACCCATTCTTCAATATAACTGATTGTCCTCTTAGCTTCATCATTCTCGTCTCCATATGCTGTAGAAATGATACTCCCATCCAACGGCAGCCTGTCATCCAGCTTCGGTGGTCTAGACACAGGATAGCAAGAGCGTAGAACTTGGGGTCACCACCATCGTAAGAATAGGAGACTTTATTGCCCTTCAAGATGAGGTAGCGTCATCAAAGGAAATGTGGATTCATCGGTGAAGGGGTGTAGAGGCCTCCACCTCTTTTTCTTTATATGTATATGTTCTCCGAGGCTCATCGGGCTCGGGCGGTGATCAGCCAGGCTTGGCGTCTAGGCGATGATAAGCCGGGACATGGCAGCTAGGCCATGATCAGCCAAGGTTTCACCAACTCGTTGACGAACGGAAGCAACATGGCCTTTTTCTTCATATAATAATATTATATAATATATTTCACTCTTTTTTATCTCTCTTTTTTAATGCATCTCACTTTTATTTTTCTTTTTTGTCCATCTCTCTCTCTCTCTTTTCTCTGCTTATGACTCTCGACCTCACTCTCCCTCAATTCTAAGGTTACATATGACCCCTGAATATCCAAGATGACAAAGGTAGGGTTCTAAGTCTATAACATACTTATGTAGATAATATATTTGTAGAAGAGCATCATTCTTCTCTGCTTCTTTTCTGTGGTTTGATGGATTTGTTTACTGAGATCCTTTTGCTTGCGTACTCCGGCAGTATTGATGATGACGAAGAGGAGACAAGAAAGGGGGCTTGATCCTTCTTCTTGGGGCTGCTCACTTTTCTTCTTCTCCCCCTCTCCACATTCCAATCTCCTCTTTTAATTAACAATGGTAACCTCTTAACTGAGTGGTTCGCGATTGTATGGATTACATCGTTGGACCGGGTTGTGGCAACTACCAGATAATATAAAAAATTATATTTTATTTTAAAATTTAAACATCACGGGATGGAGATAAACCGCCGAGGGATGCATTTAAATTTAATTTAATTTAATTTATCTACCCTGGGATTTGCAATCTTTGATCACGTTAGGACTTATCCCCTTTAGACCGCCTGGAGATACATCTTTTCAGGATGTCTCAGTATTTGTATTTTCTAGATTGCCTCAAGATTTATGTTCTCAAGCCATCTTGAGATTTGAGATCACCTCGAGATTTGTGTTCCCGGGCTATCTTAGGATTTGTGATTGGCTCGAGATTTCTATTCTTGGGCTATTTTGGGATTTGAGATTGCCTTGAGTTTATGTTCTCAGACTATCTTGGAATTTATATATATTTTTTAGATTGCCTCGAGTTTATGTTCTCAAGCTATCTTCGAATTTGAGATTGCCTTGAGATTGATGTTCTCGAGCTATCTTAGGTTTTTTATATTTACCCTGCCTCTGGATTTGTGTCCTTAGCATGCCTCGGGATATTTTAGTTTAAACCAAAATATTTTAATTTCAAGATATTTCAAGATATATATTTCATCATAATATTTTATGATTGGCCCCATCAAATATTGGTAGCTGGTATTTTTAATGTATATATATATATTTATATATATATATATTCATTTTTTATATATAAACAGTATGCACCTTATCAAGAGGCACATATGAGTACACCTGGGTTGGGTGTAGAAGCTCTTACAGTAGGTCTTTAGGATTACATCTTGTACCCATTTGGGAGGGGTGATTTAAAAGTAAAACAGTAATTTCTAAAAAACCACTACCCATACTTTTTCGGAGTATGGTAGAAGGTGTTCTATCCCTTGGAGGCATCCGCACATGCATGACACAGATAGAGGAAATAGAACAATACATATGTACATCTCGAAACGAGCATAAATACACACACAAAAACAGATATACAGAAAACAGATGTGCATAGACAAATATAGGCCTTGTTTGGATTGGCTTTTGAAAGAAGCACTTTTTTTCAAAATCTTAGGACTTCTGAAAAAAATGCTTCTCATAGTAAGTTAAGTGCTTCTATTTATTTTGTATTTGGATTGGGTAATTCAGAATTACTTTTTTATTTAAGAAGTTGTTTGGATGTGTATCTCCAAAAGGGCTTTTTGAGTAACAAATTACAAAAGTAGACATTCATTGAATTATAATAATATTCTAAATCTTATACCTTTGTCATATTATTTATTACTATTAATAATTATTTTTGTTAATACTATTATTATTATTATTATTATTATTATTATTATTATTATTATTATTATTATTAAGTTGTGGGGCTCATCCATCCTTCAAAAACCCGATTAAAAAATATTAACAATAACAATATTTTGTTACTATTACAACAATAATTAACAATAACAATAATAATATTTTCAACATCATAACAACCATAAAAAATAGAAACCATGCCCTACAGTCATACTATGCAGTTAAAACAAAATTAGCAGTAAAATACTTGAAAGTTCTTGCTGAGCTCCTTACTTTCCACCAATACAATTCCAGACTTCTATGCTTCAATACAATTTTCTATCAATTAATAAATTCATGAAACATGAAGTAACACATCAAGCCAAAACTCAGCAAGAGAGCATAGCTTACAATTCAAGCAAACATTGAAAATTTTGGACTCTTAAGAAGTCAACAAAGTTATTCAGTGTGTAATCCTCATACAAACAAACGAGCTGTAAAATCCTCATATCTCGACAAAATTCTCAAAAAAATAATAAAATTTTACTTGAAATCACAAGATTCACAAATAAGTAGATCATGATAATTTTGTGCATTGATGCAATTCACAAATGGAAACAGGTAATTAGATGTTGTTTGGAGAATGCTGCTTCAGTTGCAAAGACCTTTTCTCACATCAGATGTAGTTGTAATTCCACAATCTGAGTTTTCCTGCAGTTTGAGACATTCAAGCTAAAATTAGAATGTATAGCTCGAATTCTAGTAACTCTAAGAGCCCATTAAACTCAATCTATAAGTATAAATTATATTGTGCTCATCTAAGCAATTTCTGACAATACGACTCAAATTTCTCAGCTGCCAAAAAATAAAAAAATAAAAAAATGTTCACAAAAAGTGTTTTTATTTTTCTTTTCTATTCCATATAAAAAATGTATTGCAGTTATGAAGCCTAATAGTGCAAAATATGGATACAAAACATCACACAAAGAAATGGAAACATGAAAAATACTCGTCCATCACACGCCAACCTTACTGAACTGAGCTACCATTCTACCAACCAAACATTGAAAATTACAAAAATCATTCACCAAGGAAAAACTAAATCTAAATCACTACAAAAAAAAGGCTGACTTTTCACTCAAACCACAAGAACTTAGCAAACTTCATCAAATCTGAATGTCAAAAGTACCACAGGATCAATAAGAATCATATAGATACCAACACTGGATGCATTGCACCAAACAAAACCACAAGAAGAAGAAAACAATGCCTGCTTGAGCTGGAGGAGAATGGACGAAAGGGATTGTCGGGCGCTAAGGGCATCATCACGTAGGTGAACAACATCGCGACACGCGATCAGGACATGGTGGAGGGCATCGGTGCTCTCCCTCTTGAGAGAATCCGCGACCTTTTTAGAGGCTGATCGGAGGCTCACTTCGAGGCGCTCGCCGGGGTCCTCCAGGTGGCGCGTCTCCAGTGCTACATTGATCCATCTCTTGGAGAGAACCGGATCAACCCTCGCCGATGATAAAGGTCTTCGGATCTTAGAGGAAGAGAAGAGGCGGAGGAATCGTGATGGAGATGCAAAGATGGGAGAGAACCCTATAAAAACCCTTGTCATTACTTAATTCGTAAGGGTAGTTTGGTAATTAACGTCGGGCAGGGTAGTGATTGACCTGTGGGCGGTGGTAAACAGGGGGGATTGATAAAATAGCAAGAAAAAATGAGGACAAACAGAGAAGAAAAGTCTCTGAAACTTTAAAAGAAAAATGAACCTCAATAATCAATGAATCAAATTCAACCCACAAGCCGGGTTTAAATAGCTAAAAAAAACTAACCTAGATAACCTAGAAATTCTATCTTCTTATCCAAGTTTGCCCAAATCAGCAAATTATGGTCCAATAGAAAAACTTATCTAATTCTAAAATAACTAAAAAAAATAGATAACTCCTAAAAATCCGAGTTCAAATCGGATTTATATCCTATCCTAAATTGGCATACGAACTATTGCCAAAAATGGAAAAAAAACATCGAGAAACGAAGAAACGACGGGGAAAACAGTGGAATTTGAGGATGAAGGATGGGTCCATCGAGCAAAGCTGGATGGATTCCACGTGTGCGTTGAGATGAGCTTTCCAAATTGGGGTTGAGCGCGCGAATCCGATATTGGTAGCCAAAGTTATGGCCAAAATACCGAAACGTGTCCAAAGTGCTCCCCAATTCCGGACTTGGCTCGATCACCATCCGCCTTTACGTCGGTCCACCAAGTCGTGGTGTGTCAAAGCTCTCATGGTGCAATTAGACAGCTTGGCATCATTTGACTCGGGCTCTCCTGCATCAGTAATTGCCTAACCTTGAAACTACTTCTCCAACATTGCTTTATTCAGAAGCACCACATGACCAGCTTATGAAAAAAGCTGTGTTTGAGCTTTTTTTGCTGCTTCTGCTTTTCTGGAGAAGCTCATCCAAACAAACATTTTTGAGCCCAGAAGCGCTTAACTTATTAAAAAGTGCTTCTGGCTTCATAAAAAGTCAATCCAAACTGGCCCATACAGCGGTATAACATATATTGATGAGGTTAGGTGTATACTTTAATAATTAATATTGTTAGCTATGTATGTAGTGTTTGATGTAATGTCGTGTTTTATAGTATATTTTATCGAGTTTTCAGCTTGATTGGCATACTACCTAGATTCAAGAGACATGTCATGACTGCATTTACATTTAAATTCATAATAAGACAGACCAGTATACATAACAGATTTATTCATACAGAACCAACATGCTTCCACACAGATATAAATATGATACAGTCTTTAGAAATCCTATTTGAGTATGTTAACCAAGTTGGGACAGTTTCTCTAACTAAGTTTATTTAAGCTCACTACTCACTCTCTACATAGATTTCAGGTACAACCCCAGCCAACATACCTAGACCTTGAGGGGTGCTAGCAGCAGATTATACAACATGAGTTAGGGATAATAGAGGCCTTGAGTAATGGTTTAGAGGGAGTCATGTGTATAAATTCTTATATGACTCTTGTGATATTTTGATGCTTATGTATACAGGTGGTGTTTCAGTAGAGGATGTACTAGCACTCCTCGTGAATCTTAAGATTTTAGTTTTGATACAAATATTCAGATATTTCAGTTATTATGACTTCAAATTCTAGATTATAATGCTTGAATAAATCAGTACATAATAGATAGATTAAGTGTGCTGGTCTAATGAGTCTGTCTTGGTATAGGTTAGTTGGTGAGGGTTGTGGGGACAGGGCATTGCAGTTTATCATAAAATTTTCATCAATTAAAGAGTTAAAAAAATATAATTAATTAGAATTTATATGATATTTTTAAATATTTTTAATAAGTTAAAATAAAATATTACCATCGACATGGGTATTCATATATTGTATTAGTTCAAGTAAATGTGAAAATTAATTATTGTAATAGTTAAGAAAAAAGATAAAGTTAACTTTAATATTATAATAAAATACTACTTCACAATAAATAAACGTAAAAAAAATCATTTGTTTATGAAAGCCTCAAAGCATATCATTTGTTTCCTTTCCATTACTAATATACTACTTATATTGTGTTTCAATCATACAAGATGGCATGTTTGAAGGAAGACCTATCATTCATTTTATATCTTTAACTTGGACCACTATATTTCAAGAAAGAAAATCCTTTACATAGGAAATGATATGAGTTTATTCTTTTTTATCAATATATTTTCTTATCTTAAAAAACTTGATTGTGAAATTAGAAGAAACCAAAGACAAATATATATGTAACATTTTTTTCTCCATTAAATTTTATTATTTTTATTATTATTTAATAACTATTTGATGTTAATATACTAGAATCGTGCTTCCGATTTCACCGTGATCTTCGGCACCTCGCGGAAGCCAACCCAGAGTTAGGCTCACGAGAAGCAACTACAACATGCCACAATATTTATGCCATTGATTTGATTAATTCTTATGTATTCTGTATCTTGTGTGTAGAATCAGATTCTCTATACATTTGGTCTGGTTGTTTATGGATTGTAAAATTTTAAGATTTTTTTAAACATTTTCAAGTCAATTTAAGTGTTTTTGTTTTCCCTCTAGAGGAACGGGTATGGCGATTTGGAGTTGCCAGAAAAATTCTTGTTTTTGTTGGAACTAATGATTCCGGAAAGTTTAAGATGTTTCGATTGCAATTTGACTGCTTGAATACTTGAATACTATTAATTTTTTATTTTTCCGGAAGAGTTGAAATGAATGAAAAATTTTGCTCCTTTTGATGAAAATGAAATTTTGTGTTGCGGGGAGGCATCTTGAATTTTCTTTTAAGTTTTTATTTAGTTTTTATGAGAAAAAAGCCTCAGCGATGCGACTCGTTTGAGTCTGCGGCAGCGATCACTGAAGACAGATATGGCGAGAATTTTGCTATGTAAGATGAACCCTAAAGGACCTAACTGAAACTCGTGCGCTCATTCAGTAGAAATGGAGTCGATAAGGGGACACCCACCCCCTTGCCGGTGTCTGTTGCACAGGCCGGGAACCACATATGCCAGCGCAGTAACTGGCTCGATGGAACAGACGAGACTTAGCCTCACCCAAACCACCTGAGAGTCACCACTGTCGTCCCGGGAGGATGAGTGGACCAAGGAGCTCTACAAGAGATGTTGGCAACAAAATGCAGCTCCTAGAAGACCAGCACCGGCACAATCACGAAGGTCCCCTCCAACCATCTTCACATCTTCGTGACTCACGAAGATGTGCGGGCAGTGTCTCAGGAGAGGACACAAGTCGAAGGACTGTCGGAGAGCGATCACTTGCCGCAACTGTGGTAGAGTCGGCCACCGCGGCACAGAGTGCAGGCGATCGAAAACCAACAAGCGGAAGTTAGGCCCAGAGAGCTAGGAAAAGTCTGGGAAAAGCCTACGGAATATGGTCGAACCGAAAAACCAAAGATGTCCATCCCCACCGAGACATACCCCCTGGAACTAAAATTCGACCTACATCGCCGGAGGGTCCACTATAGGAGATGAAATTTGAGTGATACTATCTCTCGCTCTACTTGTACAGTGACATGATCAAAGGGAAGAAGGAGATGTGCCACTATATAATTGCGACAACAGCGGAGGTACAAAATGGCTTCATTACAGGAAGGCATTTCGTGGCGGTGCTATCAAAGATCAGTGGAGAAGACTATGCATTGAAGTGCAGATCTTCAGAGATGGCCTGTTTCTGGTTGAGTGCCTGTCGATAAAAGATGACCAGACACCTAGAAAGGCAGGGGTACATCAAGATGCTGGAGTTCAGCTTCTGGTGCAGCCCTTGGTCACCGGACCTGTGGAACCTAGAGCAAGCGAACGGGGCCACCCATTAGATGGAGATTCTCCAGCTTCCACACTTCTGCCAGTGAAGGCAGACGGCATCCCGCATCTTGAAGCCAGTCGGTGAGTTGATACATGTGGTTGAGAAAGGTGTATGATTCGCGGATGATGCACAGGCAGTGCTGAGGATCCGGCAAGGCTGATGCCTCTCTTGCACCATCACCTGCAATGTCAGAACCCGGAAGCATGTGATGTGGGTCGTTATGGAGCCCAGGCAGGAGTCGCTTCCATGGGGTTGCTGGAGCAAGGGGAATAGGAAGAGGAAGGAGAAGACCTTCAAGCCCCCCAATGCAGTAGTGGCTCACAAGGTGGAAGACTTTTGTACCCGAGAGCATGAATCAAAGGCGCAAATGACTTCTTAGCTTTGGCTCCATACGCGAGGAAGAGAGGACAGCCACCTCGGCGTCAATCGTGGAGACCGGCTCCAGTCGCGCGAAGGCTGTCATCAGCGGGGAGAAGTGGAGGAGAGGGGGACCGGAGGTCGCATAAGCGTGTGCGCGAGGTTGCTCAGGGGGATGAAGGAGAAGATGGGGAAAGAGGCGGTGCTTCCTCGGGAGAGAAGAAGAAGGTAAAGAAACAGGAAAGTATGAAAGAGAGAGGTAAATAATTTCCTCTGATCTATCTTAATAAAACAATTAAATTATTAAATACTTTATCAATATACTATCGTGTCACATGGATTTACTATTGAGCTTTAAACCCATTTGTCTTCTTTTCATTCGGGAAATCCAGCTTTTATGATTTCCTTTGACTTCACCTTCGATCAAGATCCGATTTTTTTGGCTTTTTATCAAACTAGATCGACCTCTCCTAGGACTCAAACCTTTGTCTGTTTTCTCCGAATAACTTGCCTTTTTGTTAACCCTAATTAATTATCGTTTAGTACAAATTTAACCTTAATTATCGGATTTAGATATTTTATGCCTATAATAGAATAGGTGAAAGAGGCCTGGCCTATTAAGGCCTTCCCTTGACCCCATTAATTACGAGGCTGGATTTAAGCCCATTAAATTATAATTTTCATTTATTTGAGGATTTAAAATGATTAATTTTTTTTCGTGACTAATTAACCTCAATAAAATATTCAAACATCATATGGTAATTTATTGAGAAAATTTGGGGTGTTACAATTCTCCCACCCTTAGAAAATTCATCCCTGAAATTCCAATACATAGATAAGTAAAACAGGAGAGGGTACTAAACCATCAATTAGTTCTCTCTCTCCCAAGTGGCTTCCTCCACGTGGTGATTACTCCATAACACTTTCCCCAAAGATATAACCTTATTCCTCAATACTTGTTCCATTCTATTGAGGATACGTATCAGTCCCTCCACGTATGTCTAGTCCTACTCAAGCTCTATAGACGATGCCACCAATAGATGGCTTAGATCCGGCATGTACTTCCTGAGCATAGATACGTGAAAACATTGTGGATCCTCGACAGCTCCTCTGGTAGAGCAAGTCGATAAGCCACGGGACCCATTCTGTCCGTGATCTCATAAGGTCCACTAAAACTCAGACTAAGATTTCCGCACTTGTGGAATCTCAGCATTCCTTTCCATGGGGATACTTTCAAGGATATGTAGTCTCCTACTTCAAAATTCAAGTCATGGCGACGGTTATTGGCATAACCTCGATGTCTATCTTGTGTCGCTCTTAGTCGCTCCCTGGTGAGCATGACTTTCTTGAGGTCTTCTGGATTATCTCTGGGCCAATTATTTTCCTTTCATCTTCTTCGTCCCAGCACAACGGAGTCCTGCATCTTCTACCGGAAAGTGTCTCATATGGTGGCATTACAATACTACTCTGGTAACTGTTGTTATAAGAAAACTATAACAACACCAGATGCTCATCCCAACTCTCAGAGAGTTTCATAATACAGGCTCAAAGAAAGTCTTTGTGTATTTTTATGGTCATCTCGGATTGACCATCTATTTGTGGGTAGAATGTCGTACTGAAATTCAACCTTGTTCTCAAAGCCTTCATAGACTCTAGCAGAAGTGAAAGGTGAATCTCTGGTCCCAATTGGATAGAATTGACACGGGTACTACATGTAGCCTCACTATCTCATCTACGTATAACCGTGCCAACCGATCCCAAGAGTATGTTGTCTTAATCGAAATAAAGTGAGCTGACTTGGTCAACCTATCAATGATAACCCATATAGCGCCCTTGCTCTTACTTGTACCAGGTAAGCCAATAATAATATCCATCGCTATTAGTTCCCACTTACATTCTAGAATTTCTAAGGGCAAAGTAACTCAAGTGGCTTTTTGTGTTCTACCTTGATCTGTTGCCACATACTCCATAATCTCTTTCTTCATCTTCGTCTAGATAAAATTTTTCTATATGTTTCGGTGTATTGTGGTGCTCCCTGGATGCATAGAAAAAGCTGAGCAATAAGCTTCCTCCATGATCTATTCCTTGTTGCTTGACGTTCTCATTGTTTGGTACGTATATCCTGGTACCTAGCATCACTGCTCCGCATGACAATAGGGAGAAATCACCAGCTTCTACACTCTGCAGTCGTTCAGCTAATTTAATCAACGTGGAGTCTTATTTATGTACTTCTTTGATTTAAGAAATCAATGTCGTTCTTAGATGGAAGTTCGCTAGTAGTACCGCTAGAACATCTACTAAAATCAGGACTCTAGTGGATCTCAAATTATGTAGTTGGGCAAAGTTGGTGGTTCCCAACCATGCCATAGCTTCCTGCTCAAGGCGTCTGCTACTACATTCACCTTTAATAGGTTGTACTCAAATGTGCAATTGTAGTCCTTCAATAACTCAATCCACCTCCTCTGCCGCATGTTTAGTTCTTCTTGACTCATCAGGTACTTCAGGCTCTTGTGGTCAGTGAAGATTTTACAGCTCTTACAATAAACAAAGTGTCGCTAGATCTTCAGGGCAAAGACCACTACTTCTAACGCCAGATCGTGTATAGGATAGTTCAAGTCATGAGTCTTGAGCTGCCTAGATGCATATGCAATCACCTTGCCCTATTGCATCAAGACACAACCCAATCCTCGGTATGAAGCATCACTATAAATCTCGTAACCAAGCCCACTTGTCGGCAAGGTCAGAACAGGAGAAGACACTAGACGGTTCTTAAACTCCCAAAAGCTCTGTCCACACTCCTTTTGTCCAATGAAATCTTGCATTCTTCCTCAGCAGCTTCATCATTGCTTGGACGATTGCATAAAGTCCTTCTATGAATGGTCTATAATAGCCTGCAAGCCTGAGAAAACTTCTGATCTCCGTAAGAGTGGTAGGGGCTTGCTAGTTCACTATTGCTTCTATCTTCTGGGGATCAACATAAATCCATGTTGCTGAGACAACATGTCCCAAGAAAACTACTTCCGCCAACAAAAACTCACATTTGTTGAGTTTGGCATAAAGTTGTTGGTGCCCCAAAGTTTTTGAGGTGTTTCACTTACTCCTAAACAATCCGGAAGTACACCAAAATGTCATCGTTGAAGACCACAACAAATTTGTCCAGATAGGGTACAAACACCTTATTCATCATCTCCACGAATGCTGTTAGTGCATTGGTCAACCCAAAGGGCATTAACAAGAATTCAAAAGTGCCCATACCTGGTCCGGAATGCTGTTTTGGGCACATTTGCCTTCCTCACTCACAACTGATGATACCCCGACGTTAAATCGATCTTCGAGAAGACGCTAGCTCCTTGTAGTTGATCGATCAGATCGTCGATGCGGGGTAGTGGGTATTGATTTTTAATGGTGACCTCATTCAACTGCCTATAATCGATGCACATCCTCATATTGTCGTCCTTCTTCTTTACAAGCAGTACAGGTACACCCCTGGGTGAGACACTAGGTCTGATATACCTTTTCTCCAGTAACTCGTCCAGTTGGACTTTCAATTCCTTCAATTCCACTGGAGCCATCTTGTAGGGTGCCCTAGACATCAGAGTTATGCTTTGGAATAAATCGATAGTGAATTCTACGCCCCTAGGTAGGGGCAACCCAGGCAATTCCTCCAGGAATAAGTCTGCGAACTCATAAGCTACTCGTATTCCCTGTATGTCTTCCTCGGAAGTTATAGCATCGACCATACTCGCCTAGCAAGCTTTCTCCATCTAGGCTCACCTCCCGTAGAAGAGAATCTCCGCCTCTCCTAGTCGTTGGAATCTAATTATCTTCATAAAGTAGTCCACAGTAGCATGATAGACAAACAGTCAGTCCATCCTTAGAATCGTATCGAAGTCCAGGATCCTCATAGGGGTCAGATCTGCTGTGAGCTCCTAGTCATTTATTCTTACATCACACTCATTAGAAGCTACTTTTACAATCATGGAACTACCTATGGGGGATGCCACAATCATTGGTTCAACCAACCTAGTAGCATACACAATCGTTGGTAATACAAAAGAAGTAGCAATATACGAGTGGGTAGAACAAGGATGAATCAAAATGTAAACATAAATACCGAAGATCTATATCATACCTACTATCACGTCGCGAGAGTTCACATCTTCGTGCTATGCCATAGCGAAGGCATGGGCTTTCAGCTATGATTGGGCCCCATGGCCACCTCCTTTGGATCTTCTTCTAGAAGATCCTGCTCGGCTACCTCTAGTGCAATCCATCGTTGAGAATCCCAACATCTAGTGCGCACTCTGGCCTCCAGCACTGAACTGAGGAGTTGTTCCGCTCCCCTAAGCTAACAGCAGACACTCCTATTTATAATGCCACTTCTCATAGCAGTAAAAACATTCCACTATTCTTGTAGGGTTGTTATAAGCTCTGTAATGGTACTTAGTACAAACTGGGCATTGAGGCTTCCCTTGCCTGTTCACTCCTAACGAGGAACTGCTATTGTTCCTATTGTTGCTCTT
Organism: Dioscorea zingiberensis; assembly: GCA_026586065.1. Taxonomy (NCBI): domain Eukaryota; kingdom Viridiplantae; phylum Streptophyta; class Magnoliopsida; order Dioscoreales; family Dioscoreaceae; genus Dioscorea; species Dioscorea zingiberensis. Next base: position 35,573,360 of record CM048823.1, read on the forward strand.
CTTAGTGGGTCTGGAGCTCACGCCTACATGAGAGCTCGGGTTGTTCCTCTTCTTCCATTTTTCAAACCTCTGCTTCTGTCTCTCCACACTCTGTTCCACTCGTAGAGAAGACTCTATAATGTCACCATAATCATCAAAGCCCAGAGCTGCTATGGTGGTGTGAATCTCCTCTCTCAACCCTTCTTCAAACTTATGACATTTTTCCCACTGATCTGGCACCATTGATGATGCATAGTTACTAAGCTTCTTTTCATCGCCTATCAACTTGCATTCTTTCCTCAATGGAGCTAACACTTCTTTGCCTGAATAAATCCTTATTCCATCCCTAGAAAGGGGTCTGTTAGGAATGGTTAGTTGGTTTTGTGGTTTCTGCAAATGTGGCTTGCCCGTGGAACCGTGCTGCGGTTAAGTCCTCGGGTCTTTCCAAATCTTGAAGAACAGAAGAGGGAGAGAACTGCCCCTAACCGGGGACTTAGTCAAAGCCCTTCCCACGGTGCACCTTCCCAAAGCTTCATGGGTGATGCTCCTGTTCCGCCTTTGCGCGTGCTTTCTTTGCCATCACCTTGGTCAGGGTGTCCTGCAATTACCTTGACTGATCTGGAGGCCGTAGAAAAGGTGGTGCTCTTTCCCCTTCACGAAATTTTTGACGTCATCACACTGGGGGCATTCTACTTCCCAACGTGGGTTTGTGGGGTTGAAGGCTTGCCTAGGTCGTCGACCCGAGCTCGTCATCGCAAGCCTTAAACATCACAAACTTATGCCTGGTAGCCAACTATCTGATCCGGAGACTTTTGTACCCAACTTTAAAGTGTTTTTGCTTGTAATTCAACCCCATTTATGGGATGAATAAAACTGCTAATTTGTTTTAATCTACGTCTCATTTCTTCAGTTGCCAACCCTCCTTTGGACTTATCTTTCTCCCCATTCCCGCGTCCAGTTATGGATCCTCATCAAGGGTGATACGCTCAAGCGCATCCCCTTTCCTATCCCCCTTTTTCTAGAGGAGGATTGGCCTACGCTGGCAAGGTGGAATGTCCGTATAGGGCACAACTTTTTGGGAGACGTCATTACAACGGGATGTTATCCCTTGGGAGCCGTTGCCTTTTTTGGGATGTTACGTTCCCCTATGGGGGATGAGCCACTTGTCGATTCTTGACGGGTCGCGCTCCCCCCAGGCTTCTTAGGGATGTCACGTTTCGTTAGGTTTACTTTAAAGCGAATAGTTTGACGTCTCTTTTCTTCATTAGCTCTCTTAGGGTTTCTTCTCGCTATGGATAGTGAGCGTGCATTGAGGACCATAGATGAATATTTCGGCCGCCGCTATGGTGCCTCCAAGAGGCAAGGAAAGGAGGGCTTTGGGCCAGGTAGACCGGTGGCTGCTTCCTCCTTTACACCATATTCAGATGAGGTGGGATCTCTCACAGTTTCCTCGGAGGAGGTTCCTTCTCCGCCGTCTTGCTTTCCGACAGAGGTGTCTGCTCCGCGCACCCGCTTTCGATCAGTAGAGGCCGAATGCATTGAGTTGGAATAGTTGGGTGTCGAGGTGCAAAGAGCTAGGGCGGAGGTGGTTCAACGCGACCTCGCCATCCACCATCTTAGGGAGGCGCATTCCAGCAAGTTGGATACTTTGAGGTTGAAGAAGGCGGAGTACAGCAACGGCTGGAGATAGCCTTCAGTGCCGCGATGGTAGCGGAACAGGAAAGTAAAAATCCTATGGAGGCCTTTTGCACGTTGAAAGTCTACCAAGAGAGTTTGGAGGACGTGGCCCAGGCTGGCGCCTGTCAAGGCTTTAGAATCTGGTAGGAGGTTGCTCGCCTTAGCCCGGACGTGCCCCTCGACTCCCTAACTCTGTCGTTGGCGTTCCAGTACATTCCTTGCGATTCGCCTTCCTCTTAGTCGTTTTCATGTCGTTTTCTCCTGCATGCTTATTTTGTAATGTTTTCATGGAATGAAAGTTTATATTACCTTCCTTTATTTTGCTTCCTTTTTTTCCCTTCGCACTCCCCTTTCTCGTGTGCGAGGTGTGGTCATACTCTTGGAGCCCGACCCCGAGGTCGTTTATCCTCGTGCGGGGTGCCCAGGTCTAGGAATAGTCATTGGAGGCCCCGGTCCTGAACAGGATTGGTGGGTGACACCGAGGTGTCTGACCCAGAACAGGTGCCGTTGGAGGCCCAAACCCTGAAGAGGACTGGCGGGTTACACTCGAGGTGTCCGGCCTTAAACAGGTGCCATTGGAGACCCCGTCCCTGAAATGGACTAGTGAGTGACACTCGAGGTGTCCGGCCCTGAACAGGCGTCGTTGGCTACCCCGACCCTATAGAAGACTAGTGGGTAACACTCGAGGTGTCCAGTCAGGAACATGTGTCATTTGTAGTTGGATTGATAATGAGAGAAACTGGTTCATGGGAAAAGGCCTTAATTTCATTAGGGAGTTAGGAAGTTACTTCTAAAGGTAGTATTTTATGAGGTGGTATGAATTGAAAGGTCTGTCGATCTTTCTCCCTTCCACATCGGCTAGCCGATACGTACCGGGGCGTACAACCCCTATGACAACATATGGTCCATCCCAATTGGGAGCTAGCTTCCAGGTTCGGCACTCGTTTCCCCAGAACTTGTTCCTTCTCAATATCAGATCCCCCACTTGGAAAGTGACGTTACGCACCTTGGAGTCGTAGAACCGCCGGACGCTCGGACGCTCGCTCGCTCTTGTTTCTTCTCGAGGAGATCGTGTTCTGCCAGGAGACCTTCTTCATTATTCGTCGAGTCAAAACTTTGTGTCCGGAGGGTCGGTACCAAGACCTCGGCCGAGACGACCGCCTCAGTCCAGTAGGCTTGGCTGAAGGGGGTTTCTCCTATAGGGGTGCGGCTGGTGGTCCGGTAGGCCCAGAGGGAGTTAGGGAGCTCATTGATAAGTGCATAATTGTACATATTTTCCTTATCATATTTACATGCACTTATCTCATTTCTTGCATCTATTTCTCTATTTTTGTGCTCCTTTGGGTATGCTTATATGATTGGACAGGTACAAAGGTACCTGGAACAAAAGGAGTGAAAACTAGACAAACCATGATTAAATCAGCTGAAAAAGGCCTTTACAGAGATGTGAACAGCCTTAAACACGGTCGTACTCCAATGCGTGTAACTCTCTATACTAAAAAAGCATTGAAAACATGTTGCATGCTCGTGCATATACTAAACATGCCCATGCTTCCTAAAGCCGAAATCTTTGAACGAGCTACAATGTTCTAGAATTTATTGTTAGAGATCTAGGATACCAAATCAAATCTCCATCGTTCAGATTGAAGAAAAAGGAGTTAGGAACACCAAGTTAAAATTTCATGTCAATCCGAGGTTATTCGTTCATTTGATCGAACGATTGATCCTGATCGAAGGGGATACTGAAGTGTACAATATGTGGAAGTGGAGTAGCAGAACACTTATCACTAAGGTTGTCTTCAACAAAAACACATCCATTATGAAGTGTGCATGTTTAATGCTAGAGTCATGTGGTTTTCCTTGCAGACATCTTCTCGCGGTTTACAAAATTGCTGGCTTGGCATATATACCACTTGATTTTATTTGGCCGAGGTGGTCAAAGCAAGCAAAGGCGTCACTCGGTGTCCATATAGATGTTGCTAACTTAACAAATGAGATGGTGAAAATGGTCCCTTATGGGTCAACGACGACGAAGTGCCGGAGCATTTGTGAGCTTGCTTCTACGAGCGATGAGTCCTTCCTGTTATTTAACAATGAAATTTTGCGTTTAGGGGACACATTGCAGCAGTTACAAATGAATTCAATGCAGAAACCGGTCGACCAACCATATGCGGAAGTCCGTGATACGGACATAGGACCGAAGAAGCCGACCACCAATATCACAAACATAAGTATTCCGCTCGACGGTGTAGAAACTGTCGTGAAGTGGGACATATCAAAACAAATTATCCTCACCAAAGTGTTGATATGGCCAGATCCATCAGGATCTCCCCCATGATTTGTGACAATGAAATATTGGGTGATCTTGATGCGGGTGGTGGATCTGAAGTCGGTATGGTGAGTTTTCTTCCTCTCGTAAAACACGTTTTTTATATGATTATGAAGTAGTTTTATGTGATGGTGTTGTATCTATGTGAATTGTTTAGATGGCCATGCACCCTGCGACCAGTTCACAGTCGACACATTCACAGCTGGGCCAATGGGAGAGCCATGCTTCCTTATTTGGCGATGGTGTATTCATATCCAGTTTTAATTACTACCTAACTTTTTGTTTTTAGGGTTGGTGAGTATTTAACATTAGTTATGACCATAAACATGCCATCACGTTGTCTAATGGCAGGTCTAGGATCGACGGGGGCATCCCTCAATTCTGAATAAAGCACTAAAAGCAACTTGTACGTCAAATATGTGACGGTATTCGGTGATACTTGTACGTCATCAACAAGTAGCTGGGTCCGTTGCTACTTGTGGAGACCTGTTTGAGATTTGGCCTTGAGTGGGTTTTGTTGGGCCTCATGCCCGACCCATATTCAGCAGCCTAGAGTTGTCAAGCTCCATGAGATCATGTTCATTTTTTTGAGTTTCTGTGGGTCCCACATTTTCTTTGACTGTGGCTGGTGTCTTTGGGATTATGAGTTGGATTTGCACCTATATGCACTGGGCTTGGTGGGACCAGGTTTTCTGGTGACCCTACCAAGCCGCATCCATATAGGGGTCAACATCTAGTTCAGCGCCACCCTGGGCTCCCACGAGGCCTAGCTGGTCGGTTGTAGGCGATCCCATCACCCTACCTTCCGTCACTTCCGTCATCTGCTCCGCCTGCGCCGCCCCATCTCTGCACAGGGTTGTCTCCATCAACGGTTGCGTCTGGAGCATCTGGTTCTGGTTTTCATGGCTGCTAGCGGTATTGTAGTAGCTTGCGTGGTTGGTGGTGGTCCTGTAGTTGTTGGTGTTCCGACGAGGGTCTCTGACAGGCAGTCCTTCACTTATGATGATCCCTGAAGGTCGTCGAAGAATGGCCCTCACCTGTGCTGTCTCCTCTTCCATCAACGTCACCTTGCCTTTATCCAATCTCTTCACAAGGTCTTGCTCCGGCGGAGGCCGCAGTTTGTCAGTCGAGGCTCTTTCTCTCCCCATAGTCCTTTGGGCCGTTATCCCACGACAACGCCGGCTGGCCATCGTCGAGCTCAAAGGTGTAGGTGAACTGTCGTACCCCCATGTTGCAGTGGATGCTCGACGGAAGCTTTCGTGGCAATTTGATTCTGAGGAGGAGCCGGAGGTCATTGCCATAGTACCTTCTTCGTCTGTCAACGGCCACCAGGTCGCCAGCGGGCTTCAGAAGGGGCGCCTCCGCGTCACGACTCCAGCAATCCATAGGGAGATTCTTTACTATCACCCACCGTGTAGCCCCGTCCGCCTTGCCGGTCTGCCAAGATCTGGTGTCCATGGCTCGAGCTTGAAGTTGAATGCCAGCACACGCAGAGAACCTCCGTTCTCATTCTTTTGCTCCAGCTCCGCTATCGGAAATGCCACGATGAAGCATCCGTAGAGGAGCGACTTCACCTCCCATTTCCATTCTTCATCAACAAGGCATGATAGGACGCCTACTATCTCCGAGACTTGCACCGGTCCTTTGCGGCTTTCAGTGATGGTGATGATGGAGAACGCCTTCATGAGCTCTCTTTCTTCAACAATATCGGTGTCTAGGGCAACCAGGTGAAGAGATATTCCATGCCATCGTTTTCTATTTCCCTCCGCCGCCCTGTGTTGTTTTTCGCCGCCGGTCGCGCCTGCTCAGGTAAATGATTCGCCTTAGACTTTTTAGGTTTCTCTTTTGGGGGCTTAGTTGCCTGAGTTGTAGCTTCATCTAGGGTTTTATCGTTTGCGGGGGTATTATCCCGTCGCTCAGTTGGTGTTTTACCTGCAACGGTGGTATTCCGTCGATCTCCTTGGCATGCAATGCCCTTGTGGCCCACCCCACCGCACCCCCTGCATGTCACATCACGTCGACATTTGTCAGCCCGGTGCCCCGGCCTTAGGCACTGCCCACACACGTTAATCGTGCCGGCGGGGGTGCGTAGCGTGTGCGGCAATCGCTTTTGGGATGCTCGTGGCTCTTGTCCTGTTGACCGGTGTATAGTAGTACTCTGGCGCTGAAGCTTAATGCTGTAGATCTTCCACACTGCTTCTTCTTCAGTACGACGGTCCAGCGGTGGAGGTGGTGGCTGTGGTGGGAAGTGGGTGTCTTCGAAGACTCCCTTCACTACTGATACGTACGAGGGAGATCCCTACGATCCCATTGGGATCTTATAAAAGAATCACTTATCTTGCTTGTTCGCCCTCCGTTTGCAGGTTTCCGGATCGTATTCCCCGTGCGTCGTAGTGGGCTTCAGGTGACCATTGTGCCGGTGCCAACAAGACATCTCTAGAAAAACGAAGTGATTAGAGGTGGACCATCTGTTCAAAGAGTCGTAGAACCCAAAAATCACATCTTTTTCAAAACTTATTAAGGTAGCGTTTGGTTGGATGTAATCCCAGATACATAGAATTTCAGTTACTATGTATTTGCTTGGTTTTCAAAATACAACATATACAAATCTCATGCTTGATTATATGTGACTGAGAATCCAAATTATAAAATTTTGTATTTGGTTGTAAGAATTTAAAACTCCGGATTTGAAAAACTAGTGTTTGATTAGATGTATTTAAAAGATATATGATCATCTTCTTTTATATTGGTGAACTTATCCTCTAATATAAATTTATGTTATATATATGTTGATGCCAAAAACTGATCCACGTCACGCATTGGCTACTGTTGCCTCGTGATTTAGCCTCAGCTTTTGACCAACGGTTAAAATTTATAGTTGGTGTGGACGCTTACTTCTGCTTACGAACAGGGAGCGCAGAGAACATCCTGAAACTCCGATCGGAATTACCCATAGGCGAACATGTAAAAAGGAGAGGGCAGTGATCGGAATTGGGCCTCTCTGCCAGAATTCAGCTCCGATGCTTAAGTCAAAAAAACTTGAGTAAAGAGTCTTAGATTTAGACAGTTCTTTGTGTGATGAGTTTTTCGGGATCCCCTTTCTTCTATTACCGCTCTCCTTTTATAGCACCTTAGAGGCGGTTCGGGAAAGGCGGTGGAATAAGGCGGTGAATGAGAACACATGAGGTGGCAAGAAAATATCTTGAAAGGCGGTGGGGTAAGGCGGTGAGTTAGGTAAATATCTCCTAAGGCGGTAGGAAAATATCTGCTGCCTAACGTGTAGATGCCATGTAGGTAAAATAGAATAAATATCTGCCCACTGTAGCAAGTGGATAAGGCCTACTCACTGTAGAGGCGTTAGATATTTATCTCTCTTTCCCCACCTCACGCCCTGTATAAGAGGGTTGCTACAATTCCGACGGACTTGTTCGTAGGATTGAATCCTCACGTTATTTGCCGAACGGAATTGTGCAAAGGTGGTGATATTGCCATGTGGCCAAAGGAACGGGTAGTCCTTTAGGTCAATGACACCTGTCTTCACCAAATATATTCGTAACAATATATTTGTATTTAATCAATTTTTTTCACAAATAACATTCATATTATATTTTTTTATTAAAATTAAATTATATCATATTAAATAATATTCTGTTTTAATGTGGTGGGAAAAAATATATACGTTGTGTAATATATTGATCTATGATGCATTTAATGGTTCTCAACATGAAGTAATTGAATCCATTGTTTGTTTTGTTGTTCCACTGAGAATAAATTTATGGGGTTAAAGCCATTTTTGATCCTGAAAATGGGACCAAGATTCATTTTCATCCCAAAATTCAAAAATTATTCAATATGGTCCCTATGTATTGCATATTTTGACATTTTGGGTCCCTATATATTCCGTATTTTGACATTTTTGGTCCCTATTGCTAACGTGACGGTCATGTGGAATACCAATGAAATACATATAATCTTTTTATTATTATGTTTAGGTCGTTATTTTGTTGATGTGGAGTGATAGGTGGCAGTATATGCTGATGTGGATCGTATTGAACAAATTTTAAATTTTTTGGATGGAAATGGACATTGGCCCTATTTTTAGGGACCAAAAATGGCTTTAACCCTAAATTTATGTGGTATGCATAAGGGATAAATCACTATTTGTCCCTATATTTTACCTCAATGTTCATTTTTATCCCTATATTTTACGTATTTTGTTCAAAACTACCCCTGATGATGATGTGGCAGCACAGGTGGCATACATATGAAATACGACTTATTATTTTAAAATTTTTAATTACACTTGATCGTATTTTGCTGACATGACATTTTTTAAAATGGTAAAATAATTTTTAAATGGGAATTTAATGCATACTGACTTGACAACTGTTTTAAATCAACATGCTTTTAAATTTACATTTAAAAATCATTTTATTATTTTTTTTAAAATGTCATGTCAGCATGCTATGTCAGCAAAATACAAGCACGTGTAAATAAAAAATTCAAAAAAATAGGCCGTATTGCATATGTATGCCACCTGTGCTGCCACGTCATCATTAGGGATAGTATTGAACAAAATAAGCAAAGTACATTGACTATATTGAACATTTTTAAAGTATAGAGATGGATATGAACATTGGGGTAAGATACATGTATATGGACAAATAATGGATTTATCCATATGCATAATGTGTATGTTTATGTGTGTGAGCTTTTGCTGAGCCTGGAGACTATTCCTGTATTGGAACTTCAAAAACTATTGGCTTGAGACATTTTTATAGATCTGGATTTGAAAATAAAGTTTATTATTTGGATACAATTCAAAACAAACATATTAACAGTAAAATGAAGAAACGAAATCAGAGATGACAAGGGACTTTCAAGCTGACAACACAAACCAAAGATGATATTAGTTAGTTTTTACTTTTTTATGCTTAGATAAGAGGTACTCAATTCCAACATTGTTTCCTATTGGTAGAATACCCAAATTGATCCATGTACTTTTCTCTCTCTAACCTTTTAGTCCCTTTACTCAAAATTGGCAGAATTTAGTCCTTGAACTTTTGAAATTAAGTAAATGTAGTCCAAAATTCAACCGCCGTTAAATCTCCTGTTTACTTTCGTTGATGTGGCATTTTTGAGATTAAAATATTATTAAGAAATCAAAAGAAATAACTAAAAGTAACTTACTTAACTTAATTGTCTGCCTAACTAAAACAATATTTTAATTAAACAAACCCTAATCCTATCCTCTCCCTCCTCCCCCGCCGCCCCCCTCCAAGTCCGGCGAAGAGTTTCTCGTCCTCCATGTCCAGTCCCCCGGCAAAACATGCCCTAAACCTAACCCTAAAATTTCTTGTTGTGCCCTTCATTCCCCCGCAGCACCCACCTCTATATCCCCGAGAAGGAGATAAAAACCCTAGATCGGTCGGAGATCTATTAATGGCGATGAAGAACCACAACACCCCGAACCTCGAGTGTCGGATGTACGAGGCCAAGTACCTCGAAGTCCAAATGGCCATCATGATCCAGGTGAAGATCATCGCCGACATGGGCACCTACGTCTCCCTCCACGAGTACAACAACATCGAGGGCATGATCTTCTACTCCGAGCCCTCCCGCCGCCGCATCCGGAGCGTTAGCAGTCTCATCAAGGTCGGCCACCTGGAGCTTGTCATGGTCCTCCGCTTTGATCGCGAGAAGGGGTAGATCGATATCTCCAAGCGCCATGTCTACGAGGAGGGCATCCAGGCCTGCGAGGAGAACTACAACAAGAGCAAGCTCGTCCATTCTATCATGCGCCATGTCATCGAGACCATGGGCCACGACCTCAAGGACCTTTAAACCTGACTTCCAGGTTGGCTATCGTGATGGTGAATTCATCATGCCCTCAATTTGATTCTTTGACTCCGCAGCCGTTGTTCGTAGTGGTGATAGGGGGTGCTCTGGGCTCCAGATCTTGGATCGCAATGTCGAATTCATCTTGCGATGGTTTCAATTTAGGGACAAAATCAAGGGACTGGCACCGTGGAAGGAAGGGGAGTCGGCACCGTGCCGGCCAGTGAGGCGACAGGGGAGATGGAGGCTCGGGAAAGGAAGTTAGGGTTAGGGTTAGGTTAATTAGTCTAATTATGTTAAACATTATGTTTATATTGTTTGTATCAGTATATTTATGAATTTTTTAATAATATTTTAATCTCAAAAATGCCACATCATCTAAAGTAAACTGGAGATTTAAAGCCGATTAGATTTTGGACTACATTTACCTAATTTCAAAAGTACAAGGACTAAATTCTGTCAATTTTGAGTAGAGGGACTAAAAAGTTAGGGAGAGAAAAATACAGGGATCAATTCGGGTATTCTACCTTTCCTATTTAAAATAGAATTAAAATGATTGATTTCAAGCAAATATAATGTGAAAATATTGTGATTGCAGGGCACAACATTAGTTGAAAGCTTTTATTTGTAGCTGATGCAAGAAAGCTCAACCCTTACCAAAGGACCATTGGTCTAGCGGTATCTTGGGTACCATGTGTTGGGTAATTCTTTTGAGTGAGCATGCTCTCAAGTTTGAGTCCCTGCCTCCGCAAATGGGGCGAGCAGTTTGGGTAATTCACTTGATGAGCACAAAGCTTAAATGACATTAGAATGGGACCAAATGAACCCTCTGAGCTCTGTAAACTTGAGAAAGAAAGCATTAAACACTTATTTCTTCAATGCAGATGGGCCAAACTAACAAGGAGAGAGATCAAGTCAATGGGCTATCTGACAAAATGGAAAATTGAATCAGGAAACCTCCTGGAGGGCAACTAGCTAGCTACTCAAAAGAAAACTTGGTGCACACATACTGTCAAAAGATAAGATAGCAAATTAATTTTGGGATTGTCTTGTGGTTCATATGGAAGAGTAGATGTAATTATACTTTTAGGAAAACAAAAGTGGAAGCAAAGAAAACAACCAACAAATTAAAGCAGTAGCAGTGGCATTGGAATTCCTTCAACATAGGACCAACAATGAAAACATATCAAACATGGCCATGAGAGCTACAAATAGAGTGTTCTTTATGTGAAATAATCCAAAGAAACCAAAAAAGAACAAAGGAGAGAGAAGAAAGAGAAGAAAGAGAAAAGAATGCTAGGTTTTATTCAACTAGTATAATGCAATCTGAAAACAAAGTATAGCAGAAATCCTAAATACAAAGGAACTATATATAGGCTAAAATAAAGAAAACAGAAAAGACTATTATATCCTTAATAAAACAAAATAACAAAACCCTAATAAATCCCTAAATATCTCAACATCCCCCTCAAACTCATGATGCGGCAGCTACAAGCATCGAGAGTTTGCCAACTAAATAACGAAAGCGTAAAATGGGATGTGACTTGGTAACGAAATCTGCAATAATCTACGAAGAAGAAGAAACAAAGGGCAAGGTGATGGTGCCATGCTTGAGATGAGGACATGTAAGGTGGCAATTGATCTCAATATGGTTGGTTCGTTCATGAAAAACTGAGTTGTGAGCAATCTGAATAGCACTCTTGTTGTCACAATATATAGGAGTGGGACGAGAAAGAAATACTCCCTTATCCGCAAACAACCAACGTAACCAAACAACCTCTTTGGTAGTAGATGCCATAGCACGATATTCCGCTTCAGTTGAAGATTGAGAAATAATAGATTGTTTCCTGCTTTTCCAAGAAATAAGAGAATCACCCAAAAAGATACAAAACCCAGTAATAAACTTGCGATCTGTGAGATCACTGCCATGATCAGCATCGGAGTAGGCACGCAACTCCAAGGAAGAGGTGGACGAAAGTAGAAGGCTCTGAAAGGCTGTACCTCGAAGATACCGCAAAATACGAAGAACAACTGCCCAATGAATTGTAGTAGGAGAAGCTACAAACTGACTAACAATATGAACATCATATGCAATATCTAGACGAGTAATAGTAAGATATACCAAGCTCCCAACAATAATATGATATAATGTAGGATCCGACGAAGGTGTACCATCAGAAGAGGAATACTTTGCATTAACCTCAATCGGAGTATCAACAGTTTTATTATCAGTAAGCCTGGCCCACTCAAGAATATCTGCAACATATTTTGACTGAGAAAGAAGATAACCTCTGGGCGAGTAGGATACCTCAATACCCAAGAAATATCGTAGAGAACCCAAATCCTTCATTTCGAACTGTCTAGCTAACTCTGTCTTCAAAACTGAAATGCCATCAACATGGTATGTCATCTATTTCTGCTCTGGTTTGAATATGAATTCCGGTGTATAACCGGTTATATTATGTCATCTGGATTTTTCTTTAGAGTGCTGTAAAATCCGAGGATTTTATGGAGTAAATTTTTTTTCTTGATTTAGTCAACTAAAAGGAAGGTTCCCTAAGTATTTAGTGATTGAATTAAGAAGGGAAAATAAGGGTTAAAAGGATTAAAACCCTTATTAGGGTTAATGTAGGGTCAGAAGGACCTTAATGTAATTTCAAAAATATTGAGGACCTAAGATGAATTGACCTCTCTCTCAGAGAAAGGACTTATTTGTAAATTAATAAGGATTAAGGGCTCTGGGAAATTGTCCCAGAGAAAACCCTTATTGAGGTAATGGATGGTTGTGATTAGAGGATTGATGGAGTGGAGCTGATCTTGAAGCAAAAGAAGAGCATCACTGAAGCCATGTGGCGCGTTGAGATACACTCACCCAGATCGCCACTGATCGCGAGGGATTCGTAGATGATCCAGGGGGGCCACGTGGCGGATTACGGTGCGCCCATCTGAGAGAGTCCTAGATGCGAGGCATATACGGTGGATCGGACCGTTGAGATAGAGTCGATCTCGACCGTTGATCTGGGGTGCATGCATTCTACCTCGCTTCGAGTTCACCGGAGAAGAAGGAGGAACCGGTCTGGACGATGGGACTCCAGAGAAAGGTGGTGAGCATGCCACCTTCCCGAGTGGAGTTCGACGTGAGCCGGTGGACCGGTGTGTCCTTCAGGAGGAGTCCGGAGGTTGCGGCTCTCGTGGGTGAAGCTCCCGGTGGTGATCGGCCGAGAGAGAGAGAGAGAGGGGGGAGCGAAAGAAGAAGAAAGGGAAATAATTAAAATGCAAAACTTAATTAGTTAATATTAAGTATAGGTAAATTAATCATTTAATTAATTAGTTGGTTTGATTGAAAATTCATTGGGTTTAATCAAGTAAGATGTTGGGTCATGTGTTTGGGTTTGACCAGGTATTAGGTGAATAGATTGAGCCCAAGTGTTGGGTTTAATCAGAAATTATAGGAGTTGGGCTAGGATCCAAAAATTTATTTGGTTGGGCCCGATTATTCGGTCAAGTCTAATTGATTTAAACATAATTCATAAATTGATTAGACTATGTAACTAAGATTAGTCCAATTGACTAGATCCAAATTTGATTGATTTGAGTAATTTGGACCAAGGATTTGGATAAAGACCCAAGTAAGGTAAATTGGGTTTGGTAAATTATTAGGGCTAAGTTATTGGGGCCTAAATTGGAATTTAAGTAAAGATGGGTCCAATAGGGTTTGGGCTCAATGGGTTAGACAAAGGGAATGGGTCAGGTAGATTTGGATCCAATCTAAAATAATCAATTAAGCAATTTGAGTAAGATGTGATTAGATTAATTAAGTAAGAAGACTAAGATTAGTCAAATAATCAATTGATCTAACCCAAATCTAGGAATGTAGGTTTGATTAACTTTATTAAATTGGACCAAGGGCTTGGACCAATTTAAGATAATCAAATTTGATTAAGTTAATTTAACTAGATGACTGGGATTAGTCTATTGGATAATTGATTTAATCAACTTGATTAAGTTGAACCTTGGAGTTGGATCAAATAATATAAATGGGTTAGGTTAACCCATTAATTGGATTAATTAGTTAAAATTAATCAAATGAACTCTGGTTAAGTTGGATCTTGGGTTTGGGTTAAGTGGTGTAAGTGGATTAATCAAGTTAAGTGGGTTAAGTTTAACCCATTAATTGAGCTAAACGGTTAATTAATCAAATAAGTTTGATTAAGTTAACTTAGTTATGAAAATTGGATAATAGGCTAACCAAATGAAATTTCTTAACTAGATGTGGCCAAGTTGGATTGAGTCTAATTTAGTTGGGTTAAGAAGTTAAGCGGGTTAACCAAGTAAAATGGGTTTGGCTTTGTTCATTTAGTGAACTACTTGGTTAATTAATCAAATGTGGTTTAACTAAGCTGGCTCAAGATTGATGATTGGATCAAATTGGTCAAACTCAAATAATTTATTTTCTATCCATGGTGTTTTTACAAGAGAGATAGAATATGAAAGGTTGGAATTATTTGGGTGTTGTCTTGGGGTTTATGAGGGAGGTTTAGAATGGGAAGGGTGCCATGGGGGTTATAAAAGTTGAAAGGTTCGAATTATTTGGGTGTTGTCTTTGGGGTTTATGAGGGAGGTTTAGAATGTGAAGAGTTGTAGAGGTTACACTTGTGAGGCCTATATAAGGCATGTAATCTTGAAGCTTGGCATAGAACAATAGCAAGTTTGAGAAAGTTTATGGGCAATTGGGAATCAAGAAGAGAGGTGAGAGGAAGGAAGAAGAGAGAAAAACTTGAGAGACTAGGATTTTTTTTGTTCAAAGGTGTGTTGAGCATGCTCAATGTCCATTGCAATTCCGATCTTTTTCACCGTTGGATCGTGCTGATTTTTAGTGAGATTGTTCTTTACTTCTTATTCTGCATTTTGAACGGTGAAGATTGTTTTTGGTGGTCGGGAGAGTAAGGTTCTGGGGTGTGAAACAGAACCTATCACTGCTGGTTTCCTTTACCGACCAGTTTCATCATCTATTTCAATCGGATAATCATTCCTAGTCTGATCGAGCTGATTTTTGGGGAGATCGGTTAAGACTTGTCCTGCTCCAATCTGAACGGTGGAGATCGTGTTTGGACGGTCAGTTTGTCTTCAGTATCTATCGACATCTATACTCGGTGAGTTTCTTTAAATTCCTGCATCTCAGTTGTGTGTGGTGATAAATATGAGGATTCATATATGCATGGATGCATGGGTTATAAGGATAGATGGAGAATAAATGAGTCAATAGTTGGTCCAAGGGTTGGAGTTTGACCTCCATGGGTGGTTTCATGAATTGAATTTATATACATGATCATGAGAAGTGTAAAACCAATCTATCCCTATTTTTGAAGGTTCATGAAAGCATGGACATGAGTAACTTGAGGTTGCTGGTTTATGGGGACGATTTAAGGATTAGCATAGGTGTTGTTTGATAAGAAGGCTAGAGAACTTAGTGGGCTTGACGAGTGGGCCCAAATTGTCAAAGTGACCAAGCATGAACGAGCTATATGTTAGGCTCACGAATAATAGATTGTCAAGTTGAACAATGGACTAGTTAACCAAGTGAAAAGTTAAGGGCCGGTAACCAAGTAGAAGGTCTCCGGGACCCGTTTAGTTGGGCCTAAGCCCACTGAAAGAGAGAGTAATGCGTGTGCACCTAGAGATGTAGTATTTGTTAGCATTTCTTTCATTAATAGAGGTTTTATTACCAGATATCGACGAGGAGGCTTTGAGACACGACAGGAGGAAACTAGGGAAGTGTCCAGCTCTTCTTAGAGGTAAGTATTTCTGCCTAGTACCTTTATTATTGTTTGATCTTTGATACTTGTGTAAGTGCTTTTGCCTCTTACCTTGGATAATTGTTTCCTTGTTTCATTGTTGGTCATGCGTATGCATGCCTATTTGATCTCTACTTCTTGATCTCACGATTAAGCAAGTTTGTAAGTACTCTTGCCTTGTACAACTCTTTGGAGTTTTTCTTAATTCTGGATTTTGCTATTTGTTAGCATGCTTGCTTGAGTCATAAGGATCTATTGTTGGTTTCATACACATTCCTGATTCTTTCGTTGAGTATGTGTATAGTTGATGAGCTAGAGGTCGTGTTTACTGAACACAATCATCCGTTGATCGGCACGTGGCCGTGGTGACATGTGAGCCTGTGCTCCGTCCGGATTGGAGTGTGTAGTCTCACTAATTCTTTGTTGATGCTCACTGAGCATACCAACCTGTGACCGAGCCGATACTGTGGAGGTTCGTGGTGCTTGTGTGCAGGCAGGGTAGGGAGCGTCAGAGGAGTATGCGTACTCAATGAGCATAG
Organism: Dioscorea zingiberensis; assembly: GCA_026586065.1. Lineage (NCBI taxonomy): Eukaryota > Viridiplantae > Streptophyta > Magnoliopsida > Dioscoreales > Dioscoreaceae > Dioscorea > Dioscorea zingiberensis. The sequence continues at coordinate 35,589,517 of CM048823.1, forward strand.
CCGCCCATTGTCTAGCACTTGACCATGAAGGTACACGGTGCTTGTGTTGGTCAGGTGGGTGTGTGTAGGTTGAGTTTGTTCTACTGCCCGAACTCAGTGGAGCGTGGGGGCTCCGATAGGGAATTGTTCAGGGACAGGACCCCTAGCATTTCTGTCTACCTTGCCAGAGAGGCAATTCTCTGGTGGTCTTACTCGTCAGTGGGCATGGTACGCTGACCGTGTTAACATGTAAGAGAGGTAGTTCTACCAATTTGCGACCGGAGGGTCGAACGACCAGAAGGCCGTGCTCACAGCAAGTAGCTGGACATACTGGCCTGGAGTGATTCTTGAGTTTTATTGAAACTCGACACAGAGCTTGAGGTAGGGGTCGTACCGTTGATTTTACTTGTGGTAGACTCCTAGGCTTTTGACTATGCGGGGCGTAGCCCATTTGTTGTTGCTTGATGATTCTTGATTTGCTCATTTTTGACTTATCATATATCATCTGTGCTGGTTCGATTCTCATTGAGATTCTAGCAGGGTACTTACTGGGCTTTCCTTTCGAAAGCTCATGCACTTGCTTCCTTTCTTTCTGTTTCAGGTTCCGAGGGGTAGGTGACTCGGTCTCGGGAGCTGTGCACGGGATTGGGTTGACTAGTTGAGGTTCGATGACCTCATTCTTATTATGAGAAAGATGTTTATATTGTAGGACCCTTATAGAGCCTTGACCACATGTAGGGCATGTAGACCCCTATTGATTTTATTTTCATTGTGACTGCGATTTTATCTAATTATTAAATTTGAGTTATTTGTTATCTGCTATGATTTCATTAGGCCTTGTATCCGAGTAGGGCTTGTCTCTACTTGAATACGGCCGATCTGTTTACGCGCTCGAGGTCCCGGGATTCGGGTCAGGGCGTGACAAGTACATAATCATTTTCAGGTTTAAAGTACACAGCTTATGGGCTGGGTGCACTCCCAGCTCAGCTGGTGTGACATCTGTCTCATTAGCGAGATGGGTGTTACAGAGAGAGGTAGGAGGGGCGTCGAGCGGAGCTCCGAAGACCACCACGTCCTTCGTGTACGCGATGAAGGCGAGGGAGTTGAGAGGCACGCAGCTTTTGGGCGGCTGTCAGGCGCCAGTCCAGTAGCTCACCGGTGAGGGCTTGAGAGAGTCAAGAGAAGGGAAGAGATGGTCGTGGGTTTGAATCTGAAATTTCAGAGATAAAGTATCTTTACTCTTTATAATAAACTAAAGTTCCTCTCCTCCTTTTTATATATATTATCCTTTATACTTTGTCACATGGCTCTTAATCACTTTGATTTCAATCAACTCTACTGTGACCATATGTCCACTTGAGCTCGTGAGAATTAATCATTGCTCTGACCGAGCTCAATTATCCTCGCTTAATTATTAAACTCATACCTACTTTATATTTAAAAATTAATATTGTACCGGCTGTTGTAGCATTAGAGTCAGATGGTTGCCCGACCGAGATCCACATATCCTGGCTTTTATCATTTAGTCTTCCATGAGCCTATTATAGCCTCACGGGGTCTGTCTCTCGTCAGACCAGATCCTCGAACATTTGTCTAGTTCTCAAAATTCAGGGTGTAACAAAACAACCACGCCGCTCTTCCTAAGCTTATTAGAATTCAGGTTTTGTTATAATTTATTTTGGTTAGTTTTTCTTCAGAAAGCTATTAACTAAAAGTTGATCTGACTGTGTTAATTTTTATGTTTACATAATCAGTCTGATATGACTGTATAGCATCCAACACACACGAAATTCATCCCCAATTCATATCCCAAAGAGTAAAAAAAAATAAACAAAAAAAATGCACGTCATCTCCATATATATATGTTAATTTTTAAATTAGATCTAAAAATTCCACATCAGCCCCATTCATCGTTAGATAGAGGAGAAATTTTGAAGAAACAACCACTCCGCTCTTCCTAAGCTTCTTAGAATTCAAGTTTTGTTATAAATTTTTTTGGTTAGTTTTTCTTCTGAGAGTTATTGACTAAAAGTTGATCTGACTGCATTAATTTTTATGCTTACTTAATCAGTCTGATTTTCCTACATAGCATCACATCACAAACAAAACTCATCCCAGTTCATATCCCAAAGAGGAAAAAAACAAACAAAAAAAAATGCACGTCATCTTCAAATATAAATTTTAATTTTTAAATAAGATTTAAAAATTCCACTTCAGCACAATTCATTGTTAAATAGAGGAGAAATTTGGAAGAAACAACCGCTCGGCTCTTCCTAAGCTTCTTAGAATTCAGGTTTTGTTATAGTTTTTTTTGGTTAGTTTTTTCTTCAGAGAGCTATTAAGAAAAGTTGATCTGACTGCATTAATTTTTATGTTTACTTAATTAGTCTGATCTGACTGTATAGCATCATATCACACACGAAACTCATCCCCAGTTCATATCTCAAAGAGAAAAAACAAACAAACAAACAAACAAAAAAATGCATGTCATCTCCATATATATATTTTAATTTTTAAGTTAGATCTAAAAATTTCATATCAGCCCCATTCATCATTCAAAAGAGGAGAAATTTTTAAGAAACAACCACTCCACTCTTCCTAAGCTTCTTAGAATTCAAGTTTTGTTATAGTTTTCTTTGGTTAGGTTTTTTTCAGAGAGCTATTGACTAAAAGTTGATCTGACTTAGTTAATTTTTATGTTTACATAATCAGTCTGATCTAACTGTATAACATCACATCACACACAAAACTTATCCCTAGTTCATATCCCAATGAGGAAAAAAAACAAACAAACAAAAAAAATGCACGTCATCTTCATATATATATTTTAATTTTTAAATTAGATTTAAAAATTCCACATCAGCCCCATTTATCGTTAAATAGAGGAGAAATTTTGAAGAAACAAACACTTCGCTCTTCCTAAGCTTTTTAGAATTCAGGTTTTGTTATAGGTTTTTTTTTTTGTTTAGTTCTTATCTCTGCAAAGACTGTAGCTATGGTTCACGTTGGAGACATTACCTCCTCGAAACTGGCTGGCGTCGACCTGCTGGAGATCATATCATGTTTACTTGGGGTGGGCATTCTCCTGTACTTCATCAAATGCATTTTTAAAAAGATCCAGGAAAGGTATAATATTGAACTTTGTTTCAAGTTCAGGCCATAGAATTCCGGCGTTGAGGCAGGTCAGGCAGCAAGGGAGGTTGCTGCCGCCCCAGCAGCCACTCTAGTGACCCTTGCCGCAGCCACTCCAGTGACTAAAAGTTGATCTGATTCCGTAAAGTTTTATGTTTACTTAATTAGTTTGATCTAACTGTATAGCATTACATCACACACGAAACTCATCCCCAGTTCATATCCCAAAGAGAAAAAAAAACAAACAAACAAAAAAAAAGGCACGTCATCTCCACGTATATATTTTAAATTTTAAATTAGATCTAAAAATTCCACATCAGCCCCATTCTTCGTTAAATAGAGGATAAATTTTGAAGAAACAACCACTCCGCTCTTCCTAAGCTTCTTAGAATTCAAGTTTTGTTATAGTTTTTTTTTTTTGTTAGTTTTCTTCAGAGAGCTATTGACTAAAAGTTGATCCCACTGCGTTAATTTTTATGTTTACTTAATATGTCTGATCTGACTGTATAGCATCACATCACACACGAAACTCATCCCCAGTTCATATTCAAAAGAGGAAAAAAAACAAAAAAAAAAAAATGTACGTCATCTTCATATATATATTTTAATTTTTATATTACATATGAAAATTCCACATCAGCACCATTCATCGTTAAATAGAGGGGAAATTATGAAGAAACAACCACTCCGCTTTTCCTAAGCTTCTTAGAATTCAGGCTTTTTTATAGTTTTTTTTTTGGTTAGTTTTACTTCAGAGAACTATTGACTAAAAGTTGATCTGACTGCGTTAATTTTTATGTTTACTTAATTAGTTTTATCTGACTGTATAGCATCACATCACACGAAACTCATCCCAGGTTCATATCCCAAGGAGAGAAAAAAAAGAAACAAACTAAAAAAAATTCACGTCATCTCCATGTATATATTTTAATTTTTAAATTACATCTAAAAATTCCACATCAGCCCCATTCATCGTTAAATAGAGGAGAAATTTTGAAGAAACAACCACTCCGCTCTTCCTAAGCTTCTTAGAATTCATGTTTTGAGTGAAACCCAAGGGTTTTAAAGGATTATTTTAGTATTTTGCTATTTTTTAAACTATTATTCTTATTTATCTCTAATTTGGTTTAATTGGAGAAAGAGATTAGATGCAATTAAAAGTTTATCTAGTCTAAGTTCTAGATTTTTTTTTGATTTTAAGATTTAAACCCATGGATTTGGGAAAATCCTAAATAAAGATTTTGGGTCTGTCTGGGATCGGAATGCAATTATAATTATCGAAGGGACCAAAGGAAAATTTTCCCCGCCTCTACGAGGCCAAGGGCGTAATTGAAAATATTCGTAATAGAGGGACCGGGAGAGAATTTTGTAGTTTACAGAGATTTGAACTGCGATGAATTAACAGAAAGTTAGGGGCTACTTAGGATAAAGAATAACGCCCATGCACGTGCACGATTCGCGATAGATGAACGGACGAGATCTTGAGATGATAGTTCAACCATGAGCATCGGACGGCTGTGGTTCAACGACGGGTTCCGGAGGGGCTCTGCCGCAGGCGTCGCCACCGTGAGCCGTGCGCTTCCACGAGTTATCCAATCTGCAAATCAAAACATAGACGAAGTAGGAGAGAGTCAAGATAGACTCAAACTATAGGGATTATCCAATCGATAATCCATTATATAAACATAGGGACAACCGGGCTCCAAGAGATCAAGAATGACAACACTCGATCTCGGAGAGGCAGAGGGGCGAAGGAGAACAGAGGGACGCAAAGCTTCGCATCCAAGGCGTGAGAACCCCCTTCGGAGAACCAACGAGCGAGAGGGGAGCCCTGTCTGCCAAGAAGAGGCGACGAACTCCGGTAAGCGCCTCTTTCTCCGATCAGTCCCTTTTAGTTTTCTTTATGGCATGGGAGGGTAGACTTTGATAAATAGGACCTTATCCGAAGGGAAGGTCACCTGGGGTCCGGGGACCGGTCGTGATCGACTGTACCCCGACGAGGGACAGGAGAAACCTCGGTCCTCCGGCCCGGGTGCGGCCACGGTGCAAGTCCCCTCCCAAGGCCGACGAGATACACGAGAAAGAAGGCACTGCCTGCCACCACCATCGCCGCCGGCCACAGCTCAGGATCGGGCGCCACCCATCTCTCGCTGGAGTACGAACGAGAGGTTGAAGACGACGCGCGGTAACGGGCTGGCGGGCGTTTAAAGAAACAAACGGGTAGAAACCCGTTATGGTGAGGATCTGATAAGACATATGAATGGAAATTATGGATATCGGGTTTGGATTCAACCGAAACGGGTCTGGATCCAATAAGGCTATAAACCCATAAAATCTAGAATTAGCCTAAATAAATAATGAGAATAACGGGTTTATAAATAAAATTGAAAAGGGTGCTCGAACCCGATGACCCGTTAAATCATTGAGAATATGATTAGCGAATTACCTTGGACTAATTAAACAAGAGAATTGTTAATGGTGATTAATGGAATTTTCTTCATGAAATAATGAGAATTATCCATTTAATTTGAGCATGCATTATAGAGTAAAGAAACTTACGATCACGTGTACTATTGTTGAGTATGAATCCATGCTTATCAGATATCGACGGGGAGCGTTGAGTTCCGTTGGCATAGTTGCGTTTGACCGGTTAGTTGCACCAAGTTGGTTGCGATTAGAGGTAAGTTACTCTTGCCTTGTTTCCACCCTTGTATGGGTTTTCTTGATTTGACATATGCTGTTTTTGGCATATTTTCTTTATTTGTGATATCTATTTATTTGATGCATACACATACTTGTTTTTGTTGTCTTTCTTCCTTGTGTGTGTATGGTTGAGCGTTAAAGGTAGTGTTTACTGATCACTAGGATCCGTTGACCGGCACGAGGCCGTGGAAACGCGTGAGCCTGTGCCCCGTCCGGATTAGAGTGTAAAGTTTCACTACTTGTTTGTTGAATGCTCTTTTGGACATACCCACCCGTGGGCCGACACTTGATCATAGGCCATGAGTGGGTATCTTGGCCGGGAGGTATGTGGTGAGTTACGTCTTCTTCCGCCCGGTTATGCGTGGAGTCACGAGGCTCCGTTACCTGTCGATGGGGTTGATGTCTTGGCCAGGTGTCGACACGTGAAGGTGGCTCTACCCAGACCACGACGGGTTAAATATTTGTGAAGCTTATTATTGGCGATCGAGGTGCATCATTACTCTGATGGGATGGTTGGTTGTCCCGGGGATGTTTGTGGAGCTGTTGTTTGAAATTCCTATCCAGGGCTCTGAGGGCCGTAGCTGAATTCTAGGATCTGATTGTGTGGGGGTGTAGCCCCTTTGCCTGATGATTCGTTGATTGTTGATATCTTGTTTCATCTCTCTCGTTGCTTTGAGATCCTTACAGGTACTTACATCGGGCTTTCCTTTCAAAAGCTCACTTACATTTTTCTTTCTCTCATTTCGTGTCCCGAGGAGTAGGTTTACCGAGCTTTCAGGGGACGTATGAGTTAGGGGGATTTCTTGTCGAGGGCGGAGGATCTCTCTAGGATTCGTTGTGTGAGGACACTTTTATTTTATTAGTAGGGCCCTTGTAGGGCCTGGACTTGTGTAGGGCCTGTGGCCCCTTTAGGATGTATTTTATTTCCGCTGCGACTATCCTGAGGATATTATTTGCTGTTAATTGAAACATTTGATTATTATTTATTATCTGCTTTGATTACTTAGGCCTTGTATTCAGGAGGGGCCCGTCTCCAATTGGATACGGTCATCGACGCGATGCGAGGTCCCGGGATCTGGGTCGGGGCGTTACATTTTGTTATAGTTTTTTTTGGTTAGTTTTTCTTCAGAGAGCTATTGACTAAAAGTTGATATGACTGTATTAATTTTTATGTTTACTTAATCAGTCTGATCTGACTGTATAGCATCACTTCACACAGGAAACTCATCCCCAGTTCATATACGAAAGAGGAAAAAAATGCATGTCATCTTCATATATATATTTCAATTTTTAAATTAGATTTAAAAATTTCACATCGGCCCCATTACTTGTTAAATAGTGGAGAAATTTTGAAGAAACAACCACTCCGCTCTTCCTAAGCTTCTTTGAATTCAGTTTTTGTTATAGTTTTTTTTTGTTAGTTTTTCTTCAGAGAACTATTAACTAAAAGTTTATCTGACTTCATTAATTTTTATGTTTACTTAATCAGTCGGATCTGACTGTATAGCATAACATCACACGCAAAACTCATCCACAGTTCATTTCCCAAAGAGAAAAAAAAGACAAACAAACAAAAAAAATACACGTCATCTCCATGTATATATTTTAATTTTTAAATTAGATCTAAAAATTCCACATCAGCCCCATTCATCGTTAAATAGAGGAGAAATTTTGAAGAAACAACCACTCCTAAGCTTCTTAGAATTCAAGTTTTGTTATAGTTTTTTTTTTAGTTTTTATTCAGAGAGCTATTGACTAAAAGTTGATCTGACTGCGTTAATTTTTATGTTTACTTAATTAGTTTTATCTGACTGTATAGCATCACATCACACGAAACTCATCCCAGGTTCATATCCCTAGGAGAGAAAAAAAGAAACAAACTAAAAAAAATTCACGTCATCTCCATGTATATATTTTAATTTTTAAATTACATCTAAAAATTCCACATCAGCCCCATTCATCGTTAAATAGAGGAGAAATTTTGAAGAAACAACCACTCCGCTCTTCCTAAGCTTCTTAGAATTCATGTTTTGTGTGAAACCCAAGGGTTTTAAAGGATCATTTTAGTATTTTGTTATTTTTTTAAACTATTATTCTTATTTATCTCTAATTTGGTTTAATTGGAGAAAGAGATTAGATGCAATTAAAAGTTTATCTAGTCCAAGTTCTAGATTTTTTTTGATTTTAAGATTTAAACCCATGGATTTGGGAAAATCCTAAATAAAGATTTTGGGTCTGTCAGGGATCGGAATGCAATTATAATTATCGAAGGGACCAAAGGAAAATTTTCCCGTCTCACAGGCCAAGGGCGTAATTGAAAATATTCGTAATAGAGGGACCGGGAGAGAATTTTGTAGTTTACAGAGATTTGAACTGCGATGAATTAACAGAAAGTTAGGGGCTACTTAGGATAAAGAATAACGCCCATGCACGTGCACGATTCGCGATAGATGAACGGACGAGATCTTGAGATGATAGTTCAACCATGAGCATCGGACGGCTGTGGTTCAACGACGGGTTCCGGAGGGGCTCACCAAGCAGCGCCGCCACCGCGGAGCCGTCGCGCTTCCACGAGTTATCCAATCTGCAAATCAAAACATAGACGAAGTAGGAGAGAGTCAAGATAGACTCAAACTATAGGGATTATCCAATCGATAATCCATTATATAAACATAGGGACAACCGGGCTCCAAGAGATCAAGAATGACAACACTCGATCTCGGAGAGGCAGAGGGGCGAAGGAGAACAGAGGGACGCAAAGCTTCGCATCCAAGGCGTGAGAACCCCCTTCGGAGAACCAACGAGCGAGAGGGGAGCCTTGTCTGCCAAGAAGAGGCGACGAACTCCGGTAAGCGCCTCCTTCTCCGATCAGTCCTTTTAGTTTTTCTTTATGGCTGGACATGCTTGCATGGGAGGGTAGACTTCGATAAATAGGACCTTATCCGAAGGGAAGGTCACCTAGGGTCCGGGGACCGGTCGTGATCGACTGTACCCCGACGAGGGACAGGAGAAACCTCGGTCCTCCGGCCCGGGTGCGGCCACGGTGCAAGTCCCCTCCCAAGGCTGACGAGATGCACGGGAAAGAAGGCACTGCCTGCCACCACCATCGCCGCCGGCCACAGCTCAGGATCGGGCGCCACCGATCTCTCGCTGGAGTACGAACGAGAGGTTGAAGACGACGCGCGGTAACGGGTTGGTTGGCGTTTAAATAAACAAACGGGTAGAAACCCGTTATGGTGAGGATCTGATAAGACATATGAATGGAAATTATGGATATCGGGTTTGGATTCAACCTAAACGGGTCTGGATCCAATAAGGCTATAAACCCATAAAATCTAGAATTAGCCTAAATAAATAATGAGAATAACGGGTTTATAAATAAAATTAAAAAGGGTGCTCGAACCCGATGACCCGTTAAATCATTGAGAATATGATTAGTGAATTACCTTGGACTAATTAAACAAGAGAATTGTTAATGGTGATTAATGGAATTTTCTTCATGAAATAAATGAGAATTATCCATTTAATTTGAGCATGCATTATAGAGTAAAGAAACTTACGATCACGTGTACTATTGTTGAGTATGAATCCATGCTTATCAGATATCGACGGGGAGCGTTGAGTTCCGTTGGCATAGTTGCGTTTGACCGGTTAGTTGCACCAAGTTGGTTGCGATTAGAGGTAAGTTACTCTTGCCTTGTTTCCACCCTTGTATGGGTTTTCTTGATTTGACATATGCTGTTTTTGGCATATTTTCTTTATTTGTGATATCTATTTATTTGATGCATACACATACTTGTTTTTGTTGTCTTTCTTCCTTGTGTGTGTATAGTTGAGCATTAAAGGTAGTGTTTACTAATCACTAGGATCCGTTGATCGCCACGAGGCCGTGGAAACGCGTGAGCCTGTGCCCCGTCCGGATTAGAGTGTAAAGTTTCACTACTTGTTTGTTGAATGCTCTTTTGGACATACCCACCCGTGGGCCGACACTTGATCATAGGCCATGGTCAGGTATCTTTGGCCGGAGGTATGTGCCACCGAAGTTCGCTCTTCCGCCCGCATTATGCTGGAGTCTGAGGCTCCGTTACCCTGTCAGTGGGGTTGATGTACTGACCGTGTCGACACGTGAAAGGTGGCTCTACCGACCACGACAGTTCACCGCCACAGTGAAGGGCCGTACATTATTGGTACCGAGGTCGTGATCATTACTTTCATGTACCGGATGGTTGGTTGTCCCGGGGATGTTTGTGGAGCTGTTGTTTGAAATTCCTATCCAGGGCTCTGAGGGCCGTAGCTGAATTCTAGGATCTGATTGTGTGGGGGTGTAGCCCCTTTGCCTGATGATTCGTTGATTGTTGATATCTTGTTTCATCTCTCTGTTGCTTTGAGATCCTTACAGGGTACTTACTGGGCTTTCCTTTCAAAAGCTCACGACATTTTTCTTTCTCTCATTTCAGGTCCTGAGGAGTAGGTTTACTCGAGCTCAGGGACGTGCGAGAGTTAGGGGGGGATTTCTTGTCGAGGGCGGAGGATCTCTCTAGGATTCGTTGTGTGAGGACACTTTTATTTTATTAGTAGGGCCCTTGTAGGGCCTGGACTTGTGTAGGGCCTGTGGCCCCTTTAGGATGTATTTTATTTCCGCTGCGACTATCCTGAGGATATTATTTGCTGTTAATTGAAACATTTGATTATTATTTATTATCTGCTTTGATTACTTAGGCCTTGTATTCAGGAGGGGCCCGTCTCCAATTGGATACGGCCGGTCTGTCGACGTGCCCGAGGTCCCGGGATCTGGGTCGGGGCGTTACATTTTGTTATAGTTTTTTTTGGTTAGTTTTTCTTCAGAGAGCTATTGACTAAAAGTTGATATGACTGTATTAATTTTTATGTTTACTTAATCAGTCTGATCTGACTGTATAGCATCACTTCACAGGAAACTCATCCCCAGTTCATATACGAAAGAGGAAAAAAATGCATGTCATCTTCATATATATATTTCAATTTTTAAATTAGATTTAAAAATTTCACATCGGCCCCATTACTTGTTAAATAGTGGAGAAATTTTGAAGAAACAACCACTCCGCTCTTCCTAAGCTTCTTTGAATTCAGTTTTTGTTATAGTTTTTTTTTGTTAGTTTTTCTTCAGAGAACTATTAACTAAAAGTTTATCTGACTTCATTAATTTTTATGTTTACTTAATCAGTCGGATCTGACTGTATAGCATCACATCACACACAAAACTCATCCACAGTTCATATCCCAAGAGAAAAAAAAAGACAAACAAACAAAAAAAATATGCACGTCATCTCCATGTATATATTTTAATTTTTAAATTAGATCTGAAAAATCAACATCAGCCCCATTCATCGTTAAATAGAGGAGAAATTTTGAAGAAACAACCACTCCGCTCTTCCTAAGCTTCTTAGAATTCAAGTTTTGTTATAGTTTTTTTTTTAGTTTTTATTCAGAGAGCTATTGACTAAAAGTTGATCTGACTGCGTTAATTTTTATGTTTACTTAATTAGTTTTATCTGACTGTATAGCATCACATCACACGAAACTCATCCCAGGTTCATATCCCTAGGAGAGAAAAAAAGAAACAAACTAAAAAAAATTCACGTCATCTCCATGTATATATTTTAATTTTTAAATTACATCTAAAAATTCCACATCAGCCCCATTCATCGTTAAATAGAGGAGAAATTTTGAAGAAACAACCACTCCGCTCTTCCTAAGCTTCTTAGAATTCATGTTTTGTGTGAAACCCAAGGGTTTTAAAGGATCATTTTAGTATTTTGCTATTTTTTAAACTATTATTCTTATTTATCTCTAATTTGGTTTAATTGGAGAAAGAGATTAGATGCAATTAAAAGTTTATCTAGTCTAAGTTCTAGATTTTTTTTTGATTTTAAGATTTAAACCCATGGATTTGGGAAAATCCTAAATAAAGATTTTGGGTCTGTCAGGGATCGGAATGCAATTATAATTATCGAAGGGACCAAAGGAAAATTTTCCCGTCTCACAGGCCAAGGGCGTAATTGAAAATATTCGTAATAGAGGGACCGGGAGAGAATTTTGTAGTTTACAGAGATTTGAACTGCGATGAATTAACAGAAAGTTAGGGGCTACTTAGGATAAAGAATAACGCCCATGCACGTGCACGATTCGCGATAGATGAACGGACGAGATCTTGAGATGATAGTTCAACCATGAGCATCGGACGGCTGTGGTTCAACGACGGGTTCCGGAGGGGCTCTCACAGCGCCGCCACCGCGGAGCCGCGGCGCTTCCAATGAAGTTATCCAATCTGCAAATCAAAACATAGACGAAGTAGGAGAGAGTCAAGATAGACTCAAACTATAGGGATTATCCAATCGATAATCCATTATATAAACATAGGGACAACCGGGCTCCAAGAGATCAAGAATGACAACACTCGATCTCGGAGAGGCAGAGGGGCGAAGGAGAACAGAGGGACGCAAAGCTTCGCATCCAAGGCGTGAGAACCCCCTTCGGAGAACCAACGAGCGAGAGGGGAGCCTTGTCTGCCAAGAAGAGGCGACGAACTCCGGTAAGCGCCTCCTTCTCCGATCAGTCCTTTTAGTTTTTCTTTATGGCTGGACATGCTTGCATGGGAGGGTAGACTTCGATAAATAGGACCTTATCCGAAGGGAAGGTCACCTAGGGTCCGGGGACCGGTCGTGATCGACCGCAATTCTCGACGAGGGACAGAGAAACCTCGTCCCTCCGCCCGGTGCGCCACGGTGCAAGTCCCCTCCCAAGGCTGACGAGATGCACGGGAAAGAAGGCACTGCCTGCCACCACCATCGCCGCCGGCCACAGCTCAGGATCGGGCGCCACCGATCTCTCGCTGGAGTACGAACGAGAGGTTGAAGACGACGCGCGGTAACGGGTTGGTTGGCGTTTAAATAAACAAACGGGTAGAAACCCGTTATGGTGAGGATCTGATAAGACATATGAATGGAAATTATGGATATCGGGTTTGGATTCAACCTAAACGGGTCTGGATCCAATAAGGCTATAAACCCATAAAATCTAGAATTAGCCTAAATAAATAATGAGAATAACGGGTTTATAAATAAAATTAAAAAGGGTGCTCGAACCCGATGACCCGTTAAATCATTGAGAATATGATTAGTGAATTACCTTGGACTAATTAAACAAGAGAATTGTTAATGGTGATTAATGGAATTTTCTTCATGAAATAATGAGAATTATCCATTTAATTTGAGCATGCATTATAGAGTAAAGAATCTTACGATCACGTGTACTATTGTTGAGTATGAATCCATGCTTATCAGATATCGACGGGGAGCGTTGAGTTCCGTTGGCATAGTTGCGTTTGACCGGTTAGTTGCACCCAGTTGGTTGCGATTAGAGGTAAGTTACTCTTGCCTTGTTTCCACCCTTGTATGGGTTTTCTTGATTTGACATATGCTGTTTTTGGCATATTTTCTTTATTTGTGATATCTATTTATTTGATGCATACACATACTTGTTTTTGTTGTCTTTCTTCCTTGTGTGTGTATGGTTGAGCGTTAAAGGTAGTGTTTACTGATCACTAGGATCCGTTGACCGGCACGAGGCCGTGGAAACGCTGCGGAGCCTCGCCCCGTCCGGATTAGAGTGTAAAGTTTCACTACTTGTTTGTTGAATGCTCTTTTGGACATACCCACCCGTAATAGACACTTTGATCATAGGCCATGGTTAGGTGTGCTGTCCGGGTGGTATGTGCCAGCTGAGTTATGTTCTTACGCCGGGTGTACAGTGGAGTCTGAGGCCCGCTACCTGTCGATGGGGTTGATGTAATCGACCGCGGTCGACACGCGTGAAAGGTGGCTCTACCGACCACGCATTGTGTCTGCCGCCACGTTGTGGTAAGGGGTCAAGTATCGGCCCGAGGTCGCATCATTACTACATGTACCGGATGGTTGGTTGTCCCGGGATGTTTGTGGAGCCGTTGTTTGAAATTCCTATCCGTGGCTCGAGGGCCGTGAATAATTCTAGGATCTCGATTGTGTGGGGTGTAGCCCCTTTGCACGATGATTCGCTGATTGTTGATATCTTGTTTCATCTCTGTTGCTTTGAGATCCTTACAGGTACTTACCGGGCTTTCCTTTCAAAAGCTCACGACATTTTTCTTTCTCTCATTTCAGTGTCCTCGAGGAGTAGGTTTACTCGAGCTCGTGGACGGCATAGAGTTAGGGGGATTTCTTGTCGAGGGCGGAGGATCTCTCTAGGATTCAAGTTGTGTGAGGACACTTTTATTTTATTAGTAGGGCCCTTGTAGGGCCTGGACTTGTGTAGGGCCTGTGGCCCCTTTAGGATGTATTTTATTTCCGCTGCGACTATCCTGAGGATATTATTTGCTGTTAATTGAAACATTTGATTATTATTTATTATCTGCTTTGATTACTTAGGCCTTGTATTCAGGAGGGGCCCGTCTCCAATTGGATACGGCCGGTCTGTCGACGTGCCCGAGGTCCCGGGATCTGGGTCGGGGCGTTACATTTTGTTATAGTTTTTTTTGGTTAGTTTTTCTTCGTGAGAGCTATTGACTAAAAGTTGATATGATCGTATTAATTTTATGTTTACTTAATCACCTGACCGATCAGAGTAGCATCACTTCACACAGAAACTCATCCCGGTTCATATACGAAAGAGGAAAAAAATCCATGTCATCTTCATATATATATTTCAATTTTTAAATTAGATTTAAAAATTTCACATCGGCCCCATTACTTGTTAAATAGTGGAGAAATTTTGAAGAAACAACCACTCCGCTCTTCCTAAGCTTCTTTGAATTCAGTTTTTGTTATAGTTTTTTTTTGTTAGTTTTTCTTCAGAGAACTATTAACTAAAAGTTTATCTGACTTCATTAATTTTTATGTTTACTTAATCAGTCGGATCTGACTGTATAGCATCACATCACACACAAAACTCATCCACAGTTCATATCCCAAGAGAAAAAAAAAGACAAACAAACAAAAAAAATATGCACGTCATCTCCATGTATATATTTTAATTTTTAAATTAGATCTGAAAAATCAACATCAGCCCCATTCATCGTTAAATAGAGGAGAAATTTTGAAGAAACAACCACTCCGCTCTTCCTAAGCTTCTTAGAATTCAAGTTTTGTTATAGTTTTTTTTTTAGTTTTTATTCAGAGAGCTATTGACTAAAAGTTGATCTGATCAAGCGTTAATTTTTATGTTTACTTAATTAGTTTTATCCGACCGTATAGCATCACATCACACCTAAACTCATCCTGTGTTCATATCCCTAGGAGAGAAAAAAGAAACAAACTAAAAAATTCACGTCATCTCCATGTATATATTTTAATTTTTAAATTACATCTAAAAATTCCACATCAGCCCCATTCATCGTTAAATAGAGGAGAAATTTTGAAGAAACAACCACTCCGCTCTTCCTAAGCTTCTTAGAATTCATGTTTTGTGTGAAACCCAAGGGTTTTAAAGGATCATTTTAGTATTTTGCTATTTTTTTAAACTATTATTCTTATTTATCTCTAATTTGGTTTAATTGGAGAAAGAGATTAGATGCAATTAAAAGTTTATCTAGTCCAAGTTCTAGATTTTTTTTTTGATTTTAAGATTTAAACCCATGGATTTGGGAAAATCCTAAATAAAGATTTTGGGTCCACAAAGGATCGGAATGCAATTATAATTATCAAGGGACCAAAGGAAAATTTTCCTGCCTCACGTGCCAAGGGCGTAATTGAAAATATTCGTAATAGAGGGACCGGGAGAGAATTTTGTAGTTTACAGAGATTTGAACTGCGATGAATTAACAGAAAGTCAGGGGCTACTTAGCATAAAGGACAACGCCCATGCACGTGTACGATTCGCGATAGATGAACGGACGAGATCTTGAGATGACAGTTCAACCATGAGCATCGGACGGCTGTGGTTCAACGACGGGTTCCGGAGGGGCTCAGCCGCTGGCGTCGCCACCGTGAGCCCCGAGCTTCCATGAGTTATCCAATCTTCAAATCAAAACATAGACGAAGTAGGAGAGAGTCAAGATAGACTCAAACTATAGGGATTATCTAATCGATAATCCATTATATAAACATAGGGACAACCGGGCTCCAAGAGATCAAGAACGACAACACTCGATCTCGGAGAGGCAGAGGGGCGAAGGAGAACAGAGGGACGCAAAGCTTCGCATCCAAGGCGTGAGAACCCCCTTCGGAGAACCAACGAGCGAGAGGGGAGCCCTGTCTGCCAAGAAGAGGCGAATTTAACTCCGGTAGTTTCCTTCTCCGATCACCCTTTTAGTTTTTCTTTATGGTCGGACATGCTTGTATGGGAGGGTAGACTTCATAAATAGGACCTTATCCAAGGGAAGGTCACCTAGGGTCCGGGGACCGGCTGCGGATCGACCGCACTCGACGAGGGACAGGAGAAACCTCGGTCCTCCGCCCGGCGCGCCACTTGCAAGTCCCTCCCAAGGCCGACGTAGATGCACGGAAAGAAGGCACCGCCGCCACCACCATCGCCACGGCCACACCGTGATCGGAAGCGCCACCGATCTCTCGCTGGAGTACGAACGAGAGGTTGAAGACGACGCGCGGTAACGGGTTGGCGGGCGTTTAAATAAACAAACGGGTAGAAACCCGTTATGGTGAGGATCTGATAAGACATATGAATGGAAATTATGGATATCGGGTTTGGATTCAACCGAAACGGGTCTGGATCCAATAAGGCTATAAACCCATAAAATCTAGAATTAGCCTAAATAAATAATGAGAATAACGGGTTTATAAATAAAATTGAAAAGGGTGCTCGAACCCGATGACCCGTTAAATCATTGAGAATATGATTAGCGAATTACCTTGGACTAATTAAACAAGAGAATTGTTAATGGTGATTAATGGAATTTTCTTCATGAAATAATGAGAATTATCCATTTAATTTGAGCATGCATTATAGAGTAAAGAAACTTACGATCACGTGTACTATTGTTGAGTATGAATCCATGCTTATCAGATATCGACGGGGAGCGTTGAGTTCCGTTGGCATAGTTGCGTTTGACCGGTTAGTTGCACCAAGTTGGTTGCGATTAGAGGTAAGTTACTCTTGCCTTGTTTCCACCCTTGTATGGGTTTTCTTGATTTGACATATGCTGTTTTTGGAATATTTTCTTTATTTGTGATATCTATTTATTTGATGCATACACATACTTGTTTTTGTTGTCTTTCTTCCTTGTGTGTGTATGGTTGAGCGTTAAAGGTAGTGTTTACTGATCACTAGGATCCGTTGACCGGCACGAGGCCGTGGAAACGCGTGAGCCTGTGCCCCGTCCGGATTAGAGTGTAAAGTTTCACTACTTGTTTGTTGAATGCTCTTTTGGACATACCCACCCGTGGGCCGACACTTGATCATGGGCCATGGTCAGGTATGCTGGCCGGGAGGTATGTGCCAGCTGAGTTCTGTTCTTCCGCCCGCATGCTGGAGTCTCGAGGCTCCGCTACTCGCTGCTGGGTTGATGTACTGACCGTGTCGACACGTGAAAGGTGGCTCTACCGACCACCACGCATGTGTTCGCCGCCACGTAAGGGTCATTATTGGCCGAGGTCGCATCATTACTTTCTGGATGGTTGGTTGTCCCGGGGGATGTTTGTGGAGCTGTTGTTTGAAATTCCTATCCGTGGCTCGAGGGCCGTGAAATCAATTCTAGGATCTGATTGTGTGGGGGTGTAGCCCCTTTGCCTGATGATTCGTTGATTGTTGATATCTTGTTTCATCTCTCTGTTGCTTTGAGATCCTTGCAGGGTACTTACTGAGCTTTCCTTTCGAAAGCTCACGACATTTTTCTTTCTCTCATTGTAAGTCCTAAGGAGTAGGTTGACTCGAGCTCAGGGACGTGTGAGAGTTAGGGGGGGGGATTTCTTTTCGAGGGCGGAGGATCTCTCTAGGATTCGTTGTGTGAGGACACTTTTATTTTATTAGTAGGGCCCTTGTAGGGCCTGGACTTGTGTAGGGCCTGTGGCCCCCTTTAGGATGTATTTTATTTCCGCTGCGACTATCCTGAGGATATTATTTGCTGTTAATTGAAACATTTGATTATTATTTGTTATCTGCTTTGATTACTTAGGCCTTGTATTCAGGAGGGGCCCGTCTCCAATTGGATACGGCCGGTCTGTCGACGTGCCCGAGGTCCCGGGATCTGGGTCGGGGCGTTACATTTTGTTATAGTTTTTTTTGGTTAGTTTTTCTTCAGAGAGCTATTGACTAAAAGTTGATATGACTGCATTAATTTTTATGTTTACTTAATCAGTCTGATCTGACTGTATAGCATCACTTCACATAGGAAACTCATCCCCAGTTCATATACGAAAGAGGAAAAAAATGCATGTCATCTTCATATATATATTTCAATTTTTAAATTAGATTTAAAAATTCCACATCGGCCCCATTACTTGTTAAATAGTGGAGAAATTTTGAAGAAACAACCACTCCGCTCTTCCTAAGCTTCTTTGAATTCAGTTTTTGTTATAGTTTTTTTTTGTTAGTTTTTCTTCAGAGAACTATTAACTAAAAGTTTATCTGACTTCATTAATTTTTATGTTTACTTAATCAGTCGGATCTGACTGTATAGCATCACATCACACACAAAACTCATCCACAGTTCATATCCCAAAGAGAAAAAAAAGACAAACAAACAAAAAAAAAAATGCACGTCATCTCCATGTATATATTTTAATTTTAAAATTAGATCTAAAAATTCAACATCAGCCCCATTCATCGTTAAATAAGGGAGAAATTTTGAAGAAACAACCACTCCGCTCTTCCTAAGCTTCTTAGAATTCAAGTTTTGTTATAGTTTTTTTTTTTAGTTTTTATTCAGAGAGCTATTGACTAAAAGTTGATCTGACTGCGTTAATTTTTATGTTTACTTAATTAGTTTTATCTGACTGTATAGCATCACATCACACACGAAACTCATCCCCAATTCATATTCAAAAGAGGAAAAGAAAACAAACAAAAAAAAATGTAAGTCATCTTCATATATATTTTAACTTTTAAATTAGATTACAAAATTCCACATCAGCCACATTCAACGTTAAATAGAGGAGAAATTTTGAAGAAACAACCACTCCGCTCTTCTTAAGCTTTTTAGAATTCAGGTTTTGTTATAGTTTATTTTGGTTAGTTTTTCCTCAAAGAACTTTTTACTTAATGTTGATTTGACTTCTTTAATTTTTATGTTTACTTAATCAGTCTGATTTGACTCTATAGCATCACATCACACACAAAACTCATCCCCAGTTCATATCCCAAAGAGAAAAAAAAACAAACAAACAAACAAAAAAATGCACGTCATCTCCATGTATATATTTTAATTTTTAAGTTAGATCTAAAAATTCCACATCAGCCCCATTCATCGTTAAATAGAGTTGAAATTTTGAAGAAACAACCACTCCGCTCTTCCTAAGCTTCTTAGAATTCAAGTTTTGTTATAGTTTTTTTTTTTAGTTTTTCTTCAGAGAGCTATTGACTAAAAGTTGATCCGACTGCGTTAATTTTTATGTTTACTTAATCAGTCGGATCTAACTATACAGCATCACATCACACACGAAACTCATCCCCAGTTCATATTCAAAAGAGGAAAAAAAACAAACAAAAAAAATGTACTTCATCTTTATATATATTTTTTAATTTTTAAATTAGATTACAAAATTCCACATCAGCCACATTCATCGTAAAATAGAGGAGAAATTTTGAAGAAACAACCACTCCGCTCTTCCTAAGCTTCTTAGAATTCAGGTTTTGTTATAGTTTATTTTGGTTAGTTTTTTCTCAGAGCACTTTTGACTTAAAGGTTATTTGTCTTCGTTATTTATTTTTATGTTTACTTAATCAGTCTGATCTGACTCTATAGCATCACATCACACACAAAACTCATCCCCAGTTCATATCCCAAAGAGAAAAAAAAAACAAACAAACAAAAAAAATGCACGTCATCTCCATGTATATATTTTAATTTTCAAATTAGATCTAAAAATTCCACATCAGCCCCATTCTTCGTTAAATAGAGGATAAATTTTGAAGAAACAACCACTCCGCTCTTCTTAAGCTTCTTAGAATTCAAGTTTTGTTATAGTTTTTTTTGTTAGTTTTTCTTCAGAGAGCTATTGACTAAAAGTTAATCTGACTGCGTTAATTTTTATGTTTACTTAATCTGTCTCATCTGACTATATAGCATCACATCACACAAGAAACTCATCCCCAGTTCATAATCAAAAGAGGAAAAAAAACAAACAAAACAAAATGTACGTCATCTTTATATATATATTTTAATTTTTAAATTAGATTTCAAAATTCCGCATCGGCCACATTCATCGTTAAATAGAGGAGAAATTTTGAAGAAACAACCACTCTGCTCTTCCTAAACCTCTTAGAATTCACGTTTTGTTATAGTTGGTAACACCCATCTCAGTAATGAGACAGATGTCACACCAGCTGGGCCGGGAGTGCACCCAGCCCATAAGCTCTGTACTTTAAACCTGAAAATGATCATGTACTCTAAAGAAAAATCTATTTGACATAACATAACCGGTTATACGCAGGAAGTCATATTCAAACCATATCAGAAATAGAATACAACACGCAGAGTTATGGGCAACTACGACCCCAAATACACCGGAAGAAAAAACCTAATCAACGTCTAGTACAATCCAACGTAATAAAATTCAAAGTAGGTACACAAGAGCCAGCTAGACTTTGATCCCTGCTCGAAACACGAGCTACTATCCAGATCCAAGTCTAGGTCCTGGAACAGAAAAATAGTAATCGAGAGGACTGATCTATACAAGCTCAGTGAGTAAAAACTTCTCTGCCAAGTATTATACATACCTGTCATCTGTACTAAAATACTAGTACAAGAACAATGCAAGTATAAATCATGAAGATCAGAAATCCGAAGAATCACACAAAAAATCTCATATCATGTCCTGCATATAATAAACATATATATATATATATATATGCAAAAGCCTCGTATCGTAATCAACATGTAACCCTTGTTCAATACTCTGAAAGAAACCAGCTATCATCAGCCAGACAACCGGATCCTGTTAATCGGGAGACAGCGGAATAATCTAATCCAGTACTCAAAGCCTGACGACCAGTGATATAATCAACCAACTGTATCAATCGTAACGCATCTCATATCCGAGACCTGACGACTAGTGGTATGATCAACCAACTGTATCAATCGTCACGCGTACATCCTTGTATCAGATTCGGGCACCAAAAAGATTTCGGAAGGGGTTTTAATAGAAAATGATTTCGCAAACATTTTATTTAAGAAAAACATATTAAAACAAATCCCTTCCTTAACCCGAGATTATCTATAATTTATTATGGGCTCTATCCTGAGCCCGCTGGATCAATCGTCTATGTCTACCTAGGGAGCAGTCACGACAAGGTGAATATCGAAAGCATAACCTAGAACCTTGTGCTACTTGTTCTCATGAGCCTTCCAATTAATGGACTCACTTGTAATGCGATTTTACACACTTTTAAAAGATCTAGATGATTGGTTATCGTGTTCTTCTATATCCATTCTATTTGTACTATATACTATACTGCTTGCTTGTTATTTACATAAGAAACACATATATTCATTTAGTCATCTTTTGGTTGTAGCTCGTCGTTTTTCTATCTGGAAGATTGACTTCTTTTCAACACCTTAAGTACACCACGGTTCCGTTGGAGTTTTAAACTTTGAACTAATTACCGTTTCTGCAGGTAATACATCTCTATCCTATGGTTTTATGTTTTCTTTCTGATGTTCCTTACGTGGCTTTAACTTAAACATAGCAACTGCACTTTATCTTTGCGGTATTAATTTTCCTTGCAATATCCTGACAGCCCACACGAGTAATTAAATGTGTTCCTATCTCATTAACTCCATGCTGGATACGTTGTTTATAGGAATGAATGCGAAAGGAAAGAGTGTGAAGCAGGAACCAGACTACATCCAGGAGCCAAATTGCATGTACAATCAGATTGATGATGGTTATTTTACAGATAACTAACCTGATTCTGGTAATCAACAGTGAGCTGCAAGCATACCAGCTAGGCCCACAACCAACGCAGAAATGCATGGAGTAAATGCAAATATTGCATAACACGTTGTAAATGCAGATATTGTAAAGTCCATGGTCTTCGAAAGTTGGGAAGAAGCTGAATCATTCTTTTGTTCTTATAGTAAACGGATGGGTTTCGGTGTTCGCAGGCGTGATCGTAGGAAGTCAGTGAGAGGCAAAGTGTTGATGTACAAATGGGTGTGCTCGAAGCAGGGTGTTCGATATCATTCATACTTGAACAATCCATATCAGAAAAGGCAGCCAATGGCAGAAACACGGGAACGGTGCCAGGCCATGTTCCAAGTCAATCACAACAGGAATACAGAAAACTTTTATGTGAGGCATTTCATAGCAGACCACAATCATGACCGTGTGCATCCATCGCATGTCCAATTCATTCCAACCAATAGGTGTACGCGAGATACTGATCAGATGGATGTCAGTGCTATGAGGAGAGTTGGTGTGAAGACCTCCCAGATTGTTGATTATATTGCCCTTCGAAGTAGTGGTTACGGTAACATGGGGTTTACAAGAAAGGATATGTAAAACCACATTGACAAACAACGGATGCAATTGGTGCATGAAGGTGATGCGAAGTCAACACTCGGGTACTTTGTAGGTTTAAAACGAGGTGATCCATCATTTTTTTATGAGTAGAGTTTGGATAGCGCTCATCGGTTAACACGCCTGTTCTGGTCTGATTCGACGTGTCGTCTTGATTATATGTGCTTCGGTGATGTGATGGCATTCGATACCACGTACAAGAGAAATGTTTACCATTTCCCATTGGTTATGCTCATTCGTGTAAACCATCATCACCAAACCATCGTTTTTGGGTGTGTGCTACTAGATAGTGAGACGACTGATGATTATTCATGGCTTATGAACATTTTCCTTAGGTGTACGGGTATGAAGAGCCCGATTTCTGTTGTAACCGATGTAAACAAGACTATGCAGGCTGCAATAAGTAAAATTATGCCACATGCGAAGCACCGACTGTGTGCATGGCATTTGGAAAGGAATGCCCTTTCTGAGGTGAAAGACCCCCGCTTCCTCGGTGATTTCAAGTGGTTGTTGTTCGATCGGTGGGATGTTGACGACTTTGAGCAGCGATGGGCTGATTTAATTGATACATATAATATGCACAACAACACATGGGCTTCAAGGTTGTATGATTCTCGACATAGTCGGGTTGAAAAGTACCTGAAGGGCTATGTCTTTTTCGGTCTGAGGACGACGTCTCGATGTGAGGCCATGTACTCATTTATCAACCATTTTGTAAACAGGAAACTGAAATTGTTTGAGTTTGTTGGGCACTACTAACGTGCTCTGAGCAGGATTCGTTATTTAGAGACTGAGGCCGACCATAAGTCGTTATACTTGCGCTCAGTTTGCTTTCATGCCCTCCGGAGTTACGAGATTAATGCGGTAGAAGTTTACACTGCCAGGTCTGGCGGAGCAGTCTTGAGCAATTCTCGCTCTGACGGCTAGGGTTCTAGAGAGGAATTTGAAGGCAGAGGAGATGATAGAGCCAAATGCTTCTGCTTAATACCACAAGTGCACAGGTCATACAAGTAATAGAGTGGACTATAAGAAGTTGGGTATCGAATCCTTAGGGACTGTAGAAGTACTAGTACTAACTGCTTATCTATTATCTAACCTCAGAGAGTGATGATGGTGTTACTAATCTAAGTGTTGGGATTAAGAAAAAGAGATTGCAATCACTGCAAGGTAAAAGGTGATGTGAAATCAGGAGATAATCAGTCAGGAGAAAAGATACTCGGGTATGAATCCCTCTTGGGTTCTTAACAAAAGATATAGACAATGCCTCCTACTTGATGATTAATTGGGATTGGACTAAGTGTTCCTATATCGCTTTTACTCCCGCTGTCGCAGCTGAGTTACTAACAATGAGTCGGGCTTTAGGAAACCTGCTTCTTAGAAAGAATGCGGGAATAAGAGATATGAAGGAGTCGTTCTCCTTAATGCCCAAGTTTTCGGTACATTCAGAGTCCTTTCTATTGAGGTAATTCTAATATGAGGAGGCGTTCGCTTCTTCCCTCGTATGAACATATTGAACACTAGGACTGTCGCAACGTAAGTATTCAATGAATAGAATGCACTCAATAGATCTCAATCCGCATAATTTAATCAAACAAACAAGAAGCATTATCATACATTAAATCTAACCCAAGAGTTCATCCATACCCAAGTATCTAAAAAGTTTGTTCCTCATTAAGGAGGAACACATGATAAATATAATGATAACAACTAATGATAACATAAGATAGTGATACGCTATTCCATCTCTTTCTGCGAGGACCGTTGCGTATACTCCCTTAATGTTCTGTTGTCGTCCAGTGATACTCCAAACTCCGATGTACCCTTTTTCAATAGCTGATTCCTTCCAGTTGTGGATGGCGGTGATGATAATGATGAGAGCCTCCAAGGGTGATGAATGGAAATGAAATCTGCTCTCAAAACCCTAATCTTGAATATTTATAGCCCTCAGCTTCATCAGGGTTGGAATTCAATTTACGAGGTACTTAGACTCAATAGATCAACATTAATGTCATGAGGGCTCATTATAGACCTAGTCTTCTGTTAGAGGATGGGTCCATCTCCAAGAGTGAACGACCCCGTTGAGGCTTCAAATAACCCCGTTTATGACCTCATTGAGGGGTTGTACTAGGTCATTTACTGGGTTGGTTCCAAATTCAATAGTCAGACGGTCTCGTCCAAGTCTTGGGTGGGTCCGTCTGCATATTCCAACGACCCTGTATATGTTTCCAACGACCCCATTCGTGACCTCGTACATAGCCTATACAAGGTCGTTTGCTGAAGGGGTTTGAACCCTAGGTTTCTAACCTTATAGAAGGCCTTGTTTATGAGTTGGACGGAGCTGTCTAGCACTCGTGCACTATAGATGATATCGTCTGTTACCAGATCGGTTCGTTTGAATCTCTAGTATTCAGCTTCTTCTACTGAATCTGCTTCAAATTCCTAACTTCCTCAACGAGTTACCCCGGTTTGTCCTGATTCACAAAAATAACATATTTTAAGTACCGGCGGCCTGCAACTCATCGAAATTCCGTGCTAGGTGCAAACAATTATGATACTCAAATATAGCAATTTGAAAACTTATCAAATATCCCCACACTTAAGCATTTGCTTATCCTCAAGAAAATATAAATTCAAAATAAAGAGATAATAAGTGTTCAATCTTTGGCTACAAAAGAATAAGTTCGACTCTACTCAAAGTTTACTATCAACATGTGTATTCTCCTATTTAAATTCAGGACTTTGATTGATCCCATGCTTGTTCAACATAGCTGTAGACATAGCTTGTTCAGTCCACCTGCCTTGTTTCTAAGTCATACAATGGCAAGCATATCTTCAGTGAACTCTAGAGGTTCCTTGAGACTTTAAGTTCAAACGACTAGCCCATTATGAAAAATAAACTCTAAATCCAGTCTTTTCTTTTCTTCTTCACTCTTTTGCTCTTTTTTTTGTTTTCTTTTCTTTTTCACTCCGGTAGGGCATCCACCATGGATCCGACTTTCCAAGTAACCAAAGATTAACATAGAGCGTAGGTCTTCCTTTATTAAGGATTGACGCCTGGCGGGGTAGCGATTATCCCGCGGGCTAGCCGGATCCAAGGACCTCAAGGAAGAACAAACAAAGAACCAAAAGAATAAGAGAAAATGCTCTGAAATTCAGGAAAATACTTTTATTAAAAACTCAATAATGAAAAATTAACCCACAAATAGCTTTCAAAGACTAAGCTAGAAACCCTATCATCTAATCTAAATTTGCTAAAATTGACAAATTATTATTTAAAACTAAACTTATCTAAATTTAAAACTCTAAACAAATCAGATAACTCCTAAAAATCTAAGATCAAATCAGATTCAAATCCTATCTTAATTTGGCATACGAAAAATTACCAAAAATAGAAAAACGACCGAAAACCCTAATTCGGCGGATAAAATATTTCTAAAATAGAAAAAAAAACTAAATTTCTCTCAAATATGACATCCCCATGTCCTACGCGCCACAAAGAGCTTTCCAAATTGGGGTCGAAAATGCGATTCTGATATCGGTAGCCAAAGTTATGGCCAAATACCGAACCACATCCAAAACCGACTCAATCTTTGAATTGACTCGATAACTTACCGTCTTTACATTGACCCGCCAACCCGACAACATTTGACTCGAGCCTCCCTTATTAAGGATGAACATGCTGATCAGATACTGGAACACCCAACTACTCAGATGGTTACAACCATACATACACACACTCATACTCATGAGGGATTTTTTGACTTGAGATACACTCTGATTAGGAGCTGGAACCTCGAGCTTACTTAATCACCAAGATAGAGGAGCACTATCTTGGTTTTATTTTTCATAGTCTCTATGTACAGTGCTTATTTATTTTCTAAAACTTTACTTGCAAGGGCTAGAAATTTGAACTAGAGTTACGAAAACTCTTGGAGACATTGAAAATAATACTTAGCACTTTAGATTAAGAGAAACATGGCAATGGTTTATCTGATGTCTCTAAACAGATATAGTTGTCTCATGGATTTTCTCTAATTGTCCATGAAGTTTCATAGGAGAATCTAAAATTGTCATCGATATGGTGTACACTAAGAGTAGAGCAAAACAGAAAAAGAAAAAAAAAATTCGCATAAGTCATCATTGGTTTACACTAAGCATGCATTTAAAATTTGTATTGAATTCTTCTTGTCCATCCCCACAATTAAGATTTTTCAATGAATTTCAAAGTTATAGGTACCCATCCCCACACTTCAAGAATTGTATTGTCCTCAATGAAAACAGCAGATCATAATAATAATTAGAAAGAACATAAAAAAGGGAGAGTAAACTGAGACTTCCCGATTTCACGGAGTTGATTTCCAAAGTGCACGTGTGAATTCGCGGAAGACTTTGTTTTGTTTGTGGGCCAACATTGGAGCAATCTCAAGTCATGTGAAATATAGGGGAGTCAATATAGCTCTAGAAAATAAAGCATAACAAAAAGTCTGAAACCAAAGAAGACAAAATACAAGAGGGACTAAAATCAGAAGAGCAGGGATAAGCCCTTTCTCACTAATACAAAATATGACATGTCCTGATCATTAAAAATAAACTACTCCTCCGATGGTGGAACATCTGCCTATGGGGTTGTTGGGGTACAAGCGGCAGAATCAGGTGCGATAAATAGCCCGGATGATTAGAAGCTCGGTGCAAATTTTGCAGGAGATGGTGTGCGCTCACGGAGCTGGAAACTAATCTGGCCTTTTGTACCAGTGCAGACGATCGAGCTCTGAGTGGATATATCGATTCTCCTTGCGAACACGAGACTCTAGGCACTGCTGGCCCTCAAGTAGTCGTAATTGTCCGATCATAGGCTGTGGTATCTTAGGTTGGTTGCTATGGCTGGGAATACAATTCGAGCATCAGGGGGTGCTCTATCTGGTCCTGTCTTATTGTCCTCCTCTGCTGCAGCTCACTGCGGGCCCTCTGCTGCCGGACTCGGTACCTAGATGAGCTCGCGCTGGACGAGAAGATATCTGTTAACGACCCGCCGTACTAGCCCCATCAAAATCAAATTATTGAATTCTAAAGGTTGTATGGTATTAATCTCAGTGAAGTGCTGTGTGTTGCCCAACAGACCTAGGCCTGTGAGAAGCCAAGTGATATACGGTCCGACAGAGATCGTCTTGATGCGAGAAGATCAACCCTGTCTGCCGATGTAGTCTGTGAATAGTATCCTAAGATGTACGGGGTATCGTTGAATAATACAGAATATGATATACAGGTCAGCGACTGTGTAGGACCCAGTGCTATCATTTCTCCCTTTCACCGATCTGGCGATGACTGTATAGAGGTACCTATAGACAGCATCTATGAGATAAGAGGTCTTCTTTACCCCTTCCCTTGCACCAGTAGTGATTGATTTCCAAAACTCAATAGGGGAGGGGAAGAAGGTGCTTCTGCGGCCAACTCCTGGTACTCAGGACTCGCGATGAAGTCGCGGTCGTAGAAGCCCATAGCCAGTGAGAAATCCATGTAGCTCTTCCAATGTAGGCTGCCTCGAAACTGGAAGGTGATCGCATCGGGTTTGCCTTTAGTGAAATGTGAGATGTCGACCTCAAAACTCCTTAGTGCCTGGAGAACGGGCTTGATAAAAACCGATGAATCAATGGCGAACGCTCAGTCCCAACCTGCAAAGGTAATCAAGTCCCTAACCCTGTCTGCCACACTCAACTCTATGACGACGTCCGAGTCGATAATGACGGTACGACAAAACTCCTTGGCTACCAAACACGCATACTGCACCTTGAATCTGTCCTCAAGGAATGTGGGGGTGGGGGAAGAAGACTCTACACTTTGACGCTTGCTTGTGGCTTGTCTCGGGGCCATCTGCAAAACAAAAGTCATTATATACATAATTTTGGAGTAACAACAGCCCTATTCTCAGTCTGTCAGTAATGACAGGCGGGGTCATCTAACTATAACACTGGACCGTCTACCACTGCGGGGCAGTGTTGTGTGAGGCCGAGAGGCCATCTCCCACTTTAAATCAACACATGCGAATCCTGGTAACGACTATAAACAACAAATTTGACAGAAATGCGACCAGGAATTGCCCTACTTTCCTTTGTGCGCATCTATTCATGCAAAAATCCCCTAATGGATGCCCTAGAAATCCGCGAAATGCAAAAATGAAGTTAATGACTCTAGAACAAGGAATGGAGGTTTACATGTTGATCTCGTGGGTCTAAAAGATGTGGAAGATGAATTACAGGCCTTCGGGAAGATCACAAGTGGTGCAAAGGAGTGGGGAAATGGAATGGGGAGAGGAGCGCAATGGAGGTTGTTTAAATAGGGGACGACTCGTTTTTGAAAAGTTGCGTCCCTTTGAATACCAGACGGTCCTTTCATCGAGAGTGATGGCTCCGTCTGAACTTTGGATTCGTGACAAAACTAGACAGACTTGGTTAATAAGGAGATGGCTCTATATCGGCGACCCTTTCTACATAAACGTTGTCGTTCATGAGATCGAAGGAGCCGTCTATTTCTCAGGGTCCTATCTCTAATTCAAGGGTTCTGAGTATGCTCTAATTCAGAGCATGTACACATTGCCTAAATGGGAGGAAAATACACCCAGATAAGGTGAGGATCACTAAAGAAATCAGGGATAAGGGATCAAAACATGTCAAACTATTTATTGCCTCCTATGCCTAACTAGCAAACTATAAAGAAAAATTGAAGAGAATTTCAAACCTTGGGTCGCCTCCCAAGCAACGCTTGTTTAATGTCACTAGCTTGAAATACTTGATTATAACTCATGGTGGTTCGATGACATGTGGAACATCTCCAGCCTTCCCTTTAAAACAATTACCAAATAAGGAAAATGGCAGGCTAGAGTATACAATGGACTCACCATGCTAGATACTTGCACAGTGTCCTACCTTGTCTTGTGGGGTAGCCTTCTTTCTGCTCTTCCCCTTAGTCTTCTTCTTCCAAAAATAGAATGGATCATCCGCTTTATTCTCTTCCTCCTTAGCAGATAGTATTGGGCTGGTCTCCTCTGATGCTCCTTCCAGTGGTTCTAGCACTTGGACTAATGGATCAATTGCCAATGCTTCTTGCATACAATCGAAAGTAATGTGATCAATATCATCAATGGAATAAGAAGTATCATTGTGACTCATCGTTTGGCACATAGCAGATGGCAGCTTGAAGACTACTTCACTGTCTCCTACTCGTAAAGATATCTTCCCTGTTTCATAGTCCTGGAGGGCTCTTGCAGTTGCCAGAAATAGCCTACCAAGGATGATAGGTACTTTTACATCCTCGTCTACATCTAAGAGCACAAATTCAGTGGGGAAAACAAATTTGTCAACATGAACCAGAACATCCTATGCCACTCCTCTCGGCCTTTTCACAGATCTGTCAATTACCTGCAGGGTCATCCCCGATTATACAAGGAATCACCATAATCCCCTGCTTCTTAGGTAATCTGGATTGACAAACTGTAGAACATTGTTCGTTTAAGCTCACAACTGTAATTTCATAGAGTTTTCTCCTATTAGTGAGGAGTTCTTTCATGTATATGGCATACTTAGGCATGTGAGATAGAACTTCCACCACTACCAAAGATAAGTTGAAAAGCAACTGTTTCATTGTTTCTAGAAATTTCTAGAAATGAGCATTTTCCTTATCCTTTCTCAGCCTCTCTGGATAGAGAATTTTTGGTTAATACTCAGGGATGGGTGATTGATGCACTACTTTCTCTTCTTCTGCTATCTTTTTGGGTTCAACAGGCATTTTGTCTGTGCAGGTGCTTTCACAAACCTCCTTTTGAGGTGCTCACACCAATCTACTTCTTTTCGATTTCTCAGGGTTATAGCTTTCAACTATTCCTGAGGTTTTGGTTCAGTGTTGCTAGGGAGACTGTGCTGAGGTCTCTCTGTGATCATCTTTGCTATCAACCCCATCTGGTTTTCTAGGGCATGCACAGATGCTTGCAAATTCCTCATGTTGGTATCAAGGGCCTCGACCTTGGCATCGTTGCTAAACATATAATTAGCCATAACATCTTCAACATTATATTTCAGGGCTGGAGGCCTAAAAGGCTGTTGAGAGATTCCTGGTGGTATGGCGGTACCTTGACAAGTTCCATATGATAGGCCGGGATGGCTCCAATTGGGCATATATGATTTGAATTGGGTCCCTCGTGGTCTCGGTGGATTCCCCATGTATTGGACTTCTTATACTGGGGGTATCTCACTGCTGCACATAGGACATTGAGTTGTGTTATGCCCACCCCCACAATTACCACAAGAAATAGCCGCTACATATGTTAAACTATTCCCAGCCACTAGACGTTCAAATTTCTTCGACAATTCAGCCACTTGGGCTGCGAAGTCTGAGTCTGTACTTGTAGTATCGATGGCTACACTACCAAGCTACTTCTTCCTAGATGACCACAGGGAATCGATACTGGCCATGTCCTAAAAAATCTTCTCCACTTCCTCTAGGAATTTGGTACCAAATGAGCCTCCAGCGGCAGCATTCACAAGTTACCTTGTATAAGGATTGAGACCGTTGTAAAATGAATGAACCTTCAATCCCAGTTCCAATCCATGGTGAGGGCAGCATCGGACCAGGGATTTAAACCTTCCGTTGCCTTCAGACAATGATTCGTCATCCCCTTGCCTAAATGCAGTTATCTCTGCCCTTATCTGTGCAGCTTTACATGGTGGAAAATATTTTCCAAGAAATTTTTGCAGCATGTCTCGCCATGTTCAAATGCTCCCTGATGTGATTGAAGTAAGCCAGTCATAGGCAGTTCTCTAACACTGAAGGGGAACATCCTCAATCAGATGACGTCATCGAATAGTCCATTCACCTTGATCATATTGCATATCAGAAAAAAAAAAAAACGCACCATATGCTCTTATGGGTCTTTATTTGGCCTCCCATCAAACTAACAGTGATTTTGGAGCATGTTCATGGCGTTACATTTGATTTCGAAGTTGTTCAAATTTACTACTTGTGGATGAATACTGAATTCCTCTCCAGTGAATCGGGTCGCTCATATTTAGACAATCTTCTTCTTCTCTCTACAATGGTGGGAGGATTTTCAACCTCCACTGGTAACTCCATTGGTGTAGGGTTCTCACCCTCAGAGGACCTTTGCTATATTGGCTCCTCCGTTTCTCTGAGTCTTATGTGCAATGTCCTCTCTATCTCACTATCTTCCTCCACAAGACCTATTAGCCTTACTCGGGTAATGCACAGGTTCCTCGCAACACAAATAGAGAAAGTAATTAACAGGAGAAACAGTCTATTTCACTGACAGTGAAAAGTAAAGAATGAAATAATGAAAATGAAAAATAAAAATCTAAAGTAATGGTTAAAGTAGCAAACTCCAAGTTTTCCTAGTAATCTAACTAGACCCCGTCAACGACACCAAAAACTTGATAGAGCCGAATGCTCCTTCTTAATACTACAAGTGCACAGGTCGTACAAGTAATAGAGTGGACTATAAGAAGTTGGCTATCGAATCCTTAGGGACTGTAGAAGTACTAGTGCTTACTACTTATCTACTATCTAACCTTATAGAGTGGTGATGGTGTTATTAATCTAAGTGCTGGAATTAAGAAACGGAGATTGAAATTACTGCAAGGTAAAAGGTGATGTGAAATCAGGAGATAATTAGTCTGGAGAAAGGATACTCGGGTATGAATCGCTCTTTGGTTCTCAACAAAAGATATAGACAATGCCTCCTACTGCTGATTAATAGGGATTGGACTAAGAGTTCCTATATTGATGTTGGGCGGGGTAGCGATTATCCTGCGGGCTAGCCGGATCCAAAGGACCGTAAGGAAGAACAAACAAAGAACCTAAAGAACCAAAGAAAATGCTCTAAAATTCAGGAAAATACTTTTACTCAAAACTCAATAATGAAAAACTAACCCACAAGCCGGGTAAATAGCCTTAAAAGATTAACCTAGAAACCTTATCATCTAATCTAAATTTGCTAAAATTGATAAATTATTATTTAAAACTAAACTTATCTAAATTTAAAACTCTAAACAAATCAGATAACTCCTAAAAATCCGAAATCAAATCGGATTCAAATCCTATCCTAATTTGGCATATGAAATATTACCAAAAATAGAAATAAGACCGAAAACCCTAAATCGAGGGAAAAAATATTTCTAAAAATAGAAAAATAAATAAAATTATCTTAAATATGATATCCCTATATCTTGTGCGCCTCAAAGAGCTTTCCGAATTGGGGTCGAAAGCAGAATTCTGATATCGGTAGCCAAAGTTATTGCCAAAATACCGAACCACACCCAAAACCGACCCAATCTTGGAATTTACTCGATAACTTCCCATTTTTACGTTGACCCGCCAACTCGGCAACATTTGACTTGAGCCTCCTGCATCATATATCGCTTTCACTCCCGTTGTCGCGGCTGAGTTACTAATAGTGAGTCGGGCCCTAGGGAACCTGCTTCTTAGAAAGAATGTGGGAATAAGAGATATGAAGGAGTCGTTCTCCTTAATGCCCTAGTTCACGGTATATTCACAGTCCTTTCTATTGAGGTAATTCAAATACGAGGAAACGTTCGTTTCTTCCCTCATATGAACCTATTGAACACTAGGGTTGTCGTAACGTAAGTATTCAATGAATGGAATACACTCAATAGACCTCAATCAGTATAATTTAATCAGACAAAGAAGAAACATTATCGTACATTAAATCTAACTCAAGAATAATCCATACCCAAGTATCTAAAAAGTTAATTCCTCATTAAGGAGGAACACATGATAAATACAATGATGACTACTAATGAAAACATAAGATAGTGATATACTATTCCACCGCTCTTAGCGAGGACCGTTGCATATACTTTTTGAATGTTCTGTTATCGTCCAGTGATGCTCCAAACACCGGTGTGCCTTTTTCCGATGAGTGATTCCTTCTAGTGGTAGATGACAGTGATGATAATCATGAGAGCTTCCAAGGATGATGAATGGAAATGAAAGTTGCTCTCAAAACCCTAATCTTGAATATTTATAGCCCTAAGCGTCATCAGGGTTGGAATCCAATTTATGAGGCGCTTAGACTTTCAGTAGATCAACATTAGTATCTTGAGGGCTTATTATAGATCGGGTCGTCTGGTAGAGGACGGGTCCGTCCCTAAGAGTAAACGACCCCGTTGAGGCTTCAAACAACCCCATTCATGACCTCGTTGAGGGGTTGTACAGGGTTGTTTAGTGGGTTGGTTCTGAATTCAATAGTCAGACGGTCTCGTCCAAGTCTTGGGCGGGTATATCTGCATATTCCAACTGATGTTTCCAACGACCCTGTTCATGACCTCGTACATGGCATGTACGAGGTCTTCTACTGAAGGGGTTTGAACCCTAGTTTTCCAACCTTGTAGACAACCTTGTTTATGAGTTGGATGGGACCATCTAGCACTTGTGCAGTATAGATGAGATTGTCAATTACTAGACCGGTCCGTCTGAATCTCTATTATTCAGCTTCTTCTGTTGAATATGGTTCAAATTCCTAACTTCCTCAACAAGTGCTAGATGGTCCCATGATACTCAAATATAGCAATTTGAACACTTATCAGGAAACAATACAGGGAAGATTTCTATGCCTACCTTCGTAGTTTCCTCTTGTATCATAGTTATAGTAGTTCATAGCATGAGAGGCTAAAACCTTTGTGGTGCCCCAGACACATGAATCCTAGGATGAACTTGTTGATTGATTTCTTAATATGTTTAGTTATAGTTTATTAATAATTGTTGTAAGCATCTTAATTGTCTGTATTTGCAACTCTGTGTGGTTTCACTTGCATAAGCCCGATCATTTATCTCCTCAGAGCATCGCAATAGCAAGATATTGTTTTTATTGGATGGTTGTGATTGACATTGCATTAACGCAGAGTTATTACCTTTCCAGATATCCTTATGCGGTTTTCTATGGATAAGTCTTGGGTTATCTACCCTAGTGGGATAGAGCATCTAGTACCCTCAGTGTTTGTACAGATGATTCAGAACAATTAGAATATTGCACTAGCCCGGGGATTTATCGAGATAGGTTATAGCCGGACATATGTGTTACGGTGTGCATGAGCATCACGAGAGATCTGGTGTTGCGCTGAGAAGTGCAATTGCTACATAATCCAGGAGTTGTCAGTAATTAGCCAGTAAAAGGGAATCAATCGTTATCAAGGGAATCCTAGGTGGATTATGATCTGAGGTGCCATATCTCATATCTGATCCCAATCCCAGTATTGTTCATATTAGTCTTTTAATTAAGATATCCAATCTCATCAATCATCAAACATAGTTTAGTTTAAGCTAGGTAATAAAGGATAATTGGTACTAGTGTCCAGTCCTTCTGGATTCGACTACCGTACCTTTGGATACTTTACTAGTTGATCAACCCCGTATACATACAGGAGAGTGTCGCACATATTTGTGCATGCATCAAGTTTTTGGCCCCGTTGCCGGGGACTTGCAACGCTAGGAACATTAGAATCTGTTATTCTAGTTATCTTATATTATCTTATCTTTGTATCTTAAAATTCAAAAAATCAAAAAAAAAAATTCAAAAAAAAATTTAAAAAAATAGTACATATCCAAAAATCCTGATCTTAGATTTTCATTATCCTTTGTCCCTAATTTAATATTCTTTATCAGATTAACAATGTCTTTCATTTCAGGAGACCATGATCATACCAAGTTCGATGTATCGCAACGTGGGCAACCGTCATTGGAAGATATCTTTGCGTATTATATTCATCATAACAAAGAAGCGGTTCAAGAGCTAGAATCTTGGGAGGTCAAGGAATTGGATTTGGAGGAAGTAGTATACAAGTTCAAAGAAAGAACAAATCTATTCTTGAGTGAGACAATACCCATTCCCCCATCGGGGGTTTGTGAGGCACCACCCGTCGAGCAAATCATGGGCACAATTGATATAAACGGATGTGATATGAAATACCAAGAGCCCCAACAGGACATTAAGACAAACTTCAACCAAGCATGGATGTAGAAGCAAGGGACTATTTTGGGCCTTATATGTAGAGCTAACTTCTCCAAAAGGTAGATTCTTCTGCTATTCAGAGAAGGAAACAAGTAAGATCGCTTCTCTTGATTTTTGTGCCTTATATATAGATGTGTCCTCTATCGAGAGTGGCTTAGGAGCTGATATATTTTCCTAAAGTCTCTAAAAGGATGGAAGACTTCGACCGCTTTGAAGTTGAATTTCAAAGGTACGAACAACGAGAGAAAATATGAGGCTCCGATAGCTAGGATAAAGTTGGCCTTGGAAGTAGAAGTATAACGTTTAGACGTCCATACTTATTCCCAACTTATAGTCAAGCATATAAGTGGGGAGTTTGAAGCACGGGATGAGACAATGGTTAAGTACTTGAGTCTGGTAAAGGATCTGGCTTCCTTGTTTAGAAACTTCTAGATCATCAAAGTCCCTCAGGTGAATAATGAAGTGGAGAACGCCTTATCCAAACTGGTGTCATCCCCGGGCTTCGATCTCTGCCAGCCTATAAAGAACAAACATCTCCATGACAAGCGTATTGTCATTGCAGCTGCCTTGGAGGTCTAATAAATCAAGGGAGACTCGAGTTGGCTTAACCTTCAACTAATTTAGAGAGATGGTCCTCTCGACTAATCACAAGGAAGCAAATAAGATCCTTGGAAGGTCGTCTCGGTTTATCATCATGCAAGACTAGTTTTAGAAGAGGACATACACAATGTCGTATCTAAGGTGTCTCAGCCCTTCCGAAGTGGATTATGTTCTCCGAGAAGTATACGAATAGATTTGTGGTAACCATCTTAGAGGGAGATCCCTACCTTACAAAGCACTTAGGCAGGGATATTACTGGTCGACTTTGATAGGGGATGTCTTGACTGTCATTCAAAAGTGTAAGGGTTATCAATTATATACTCGGATTCAGCGGCAGCCCACTGCCTAGCTCACATCTATTATAGGTCTGAGATTGTTTGCTATTGGGGGATTGATATCCTTGAACCCTTTCTGATGGCAATCCGGCAGCTGAAGTTCTTAATTGTTGCCATAGATTACTTCACTAAATGGGTGAAAGTTGAACCCTTAGCAAACATAACTGAGAGGATCTATCAAGACTTCATTTGGAAGTCTATAATTTACTGATTCGGCATCCCAATCCCTTTCATTATCGATAATAGGAGATAATTTGATAACCAAAAGTATCGAGACTTCTACACCGAGCTAAGAATTGTACCAAGGTTGACCTTTGTAACTCATCCACAAGCAATGGGCAAGTAGAGGTAACAAAACGAACTATATTGCATGGTCTCAAGAATAGGTTCTATTAGACCAACTCAAAGAAAAGAGGGATCATGCCTCCCTTCGAGTTGTGGTCTACCAATAACGAATTCGACATTTTTACAACTCCAAGGTGCGGGAAGTAACCATTAATCCTGGCGAACTCATCTCGTGGAAGAACATATTTCAAGGGAATTAGAGTTGAACCGGGAAACTAACCCCTAACAGAGAAGGGCCATATATTGTAACTAAGGTTGTCCGACCTGGGACGTACAGGCTAGTAGACCCAAGTGGCAAACTACTCAAAAAGGCTATTTTATTCTAAGCATCTTAGAAGGTACTATTAATGATCACGTTAGAAAATTTTTCTAACAAGCTCACCATTCTTGCATGTATGATGGATTGGTCATTGAGTAAAAGCTCAGAAGTCTCTACTCGCTTTAAGAGTCGGGTGAACTGAGAACCAGCCCACTGGCCGATAACAAGCCTTTAACCAAGGAGCAACAATTTAGTCTTCAACGAAAGATCATCCACTATTCGAGGGGAAGACACAAAACGCTGTTGACCTTGGCAACTGAAAAGTGCATGATTATACACAAATTTCCCTTATATTCACATACACTTATGCCATTTTCTAGCGTCAATTCTCAACTTCTGTGCTTCTTTGGGTATAATTCTATGTGATTGGACATGTAAATAGGTACCCTGGAGAAAAATGAACTGGAATCGAGACATTTCAAAGCGAAAATTGTGAAATATTGCACATACAGAGAATAGCACGGCCATACTCTTACTTAACACGAGCGTGTTCAAACCTGTGTAACTCTTTGTTGATTTGTAATAATACGCTTATTGGATATAAATAAATATATAAAATAGTAGGGACTAAAGAGCAAAGTGGGCTGATATTTATGTTCCTTAATGATTTAGTCAAAGACCTGATCTTAAAACGGTTGAGAAAATAAAAATAAAAATAAAAATATAATCTAAATTTAAAAAAAAAAAAAACAGTTACAAATCCCATTATTTATCCTCTCACGCCGCCGCCCTCATTGGTAACCCTAATCGTTCTTGATTTCTTTCTCTTCAAGCGGCGACGTGTTTAGGCGATCTATAGGAGTTTCTACTCTCTCTCCCTCTCTCAGATCTTCTCCTCAGTTGACCTGATTTTGAGTAGTAGGCTATCAAGTTGAACCCTCGACTAATCCTCGTCCTAGTTTGCATGAGATGAAACTTTTGTTGGAATCAGGGATAGATTATCTGATAAAGATTTGTTTTAAATCTTTTGTTGTTATGATCTATCATATTAGATTGGAATTGATAATAGAATGTATTTATGATGAAAGTGGGTTTACAACTTTGACAGTAATTCATTATTAGAATAAAATAACTTGTATTAGTATTAACCTATTGATGAACTATTTTTATTATACTATTAATCGCTATAGGTGTTTCTTTTTTTGTGCAAGCTATAAATTTATGAGCCATGTTAGAAACGCTTGTCTACTAACTTTTTATTAATTTATTTTATTTTATTTGGAGACCAATCTCGTGCTTCCTTGATATGAATTAGAACTTATATAGTTTAGTGTTTTAAATGTTGTAACTTCGTGAAACGGGCTTCAATTGTGTGGTTTTAGTCACTTTCAAATCCTTGATTGTTGTTAGATTTTGTTTGTTATTTCATTTTTGTTTATAAAAAAAAACCCACAAGAATTACTTGTTCCCTTGTTTCAGATTTTCTTTAGGTAGTAATATTAGAATAAAATAAAATTTTATTGTTAGTTATTTTTTTATTTATAAATAATATTATCTACAAAATTTATTTTTATAATTAATGAGATTTTGGTTGATTGTTCTGAGAGGTAGTTGCAAGAAATAAATAAGTTAAAAAAGATGATTTATAGGTAGGATCTCATGCGGGTGGTCATGTAGAGAGCCTTGGAAATAGGCATAATTTTGTGTAAGTCTTATAAAGCTCAATAACCGAGACTATATTTTCTGTATTAGATCCTGACACGTGGGTTTGAGTTGCGGTTAGAATAAACTTGGAGTTTGGAGGTATGTATTCCACGTAAATTTAGTAAAATATTCTTATAAGTTTATAGAAATTATTTTCAATATAATTTAATTATTTATTGATTTTATTTGATGTTTTGAGAAAGCATTAAGCCATCTATTTTTGTACAAATAGAACCATGCTTATTCCGTTTAGAACTATTGACTTCTGTTTGTTTGAAATACTTTCCGACATACTTTATTGTTATGACTTATTTTCTGTGACACTTTTTATGATTTACGAATACGTCTCCAAACTGTCTGTGTTCTAACCTTCGTCAATGGGGGTTAAACATTGACCGTGTCGACACGTCTCTGTTATGAACTAGTTCAACCGGTGCTTTCGGTCACAATAACTTTACATTTTCCGTCTTTGGCGGATTATAATAATTGACCTTCTTTTTCGACCCGTTACCAGGGTTATTAGTGGTCATAGTAAGTTTGGGAGACTCTAGTATTTTGATTGTAAACTAAACCTTCTGATAGTATGTTTTATGATAGCTTTAGAAATTATAATTTTTGCAATCTATTGAGTATTTATGAAGTCTTTTTCTTTTTATTTTTGTGTTTCAGTTTTATTTATTATATCAAACACTGCATGATTCACTGTATTTAATGGGTACTTAATGAGCTCCCAAGCTCATTAATCTCTGGACCTTTTTTTTTCAGATAAGGAGTAGCTAGCTAGTGGGTAGATGGGGTATCCAGAGCCTGAACCTTTCCTTAGGTTGTGTTTGGTTGGGGGTTATCCCCAAGTGGGGATAGGAATAAGTTTTGAAAATTTTAAATTTTTTTGGCGGGAGTTTTTAAACCAAAGTTATTAATGATAAGATGGTGATGTGTCCTTTATGTATTGGTGGGTTATATTTTTAAATCTTAGTTAAAGATTTTGGCGGGAAAAACTTTTTTATGGGGAATTGTGTTGGGGATAACCCTTGGGGTTATCCCCCAACCAAACATGACCTTAGTGTCCTATGCATTTCCTCTAGTATTTAGAATAAATTAAACTATTCTAATTTATTTTTGTAGACTTTGCCCCTTTGTTAGGGTCATTTTGGATTTTGGATTGAACATTTAAGTATTAGCAATTAATTCATATTATTCAGTTATTTTTAGTAATTGTAAACAGGTTATAAGGTTTTGCATACGCAGTGGGGTCCATCCCCACATGTATGCGGCCTATCAGCCGACGTCCCGGCTTGGTTTGGGGCGTGACATGATTAAAACCGTGTTGACCGCTTTGTCATATTAGAGCACGGGCATATTCAAAGTCAACACGGGCATGCTTCAAATCAACACGGGCGTGCTTCCCAAATTGGAAAACTATAAAAAGACGTCCGTATAACACTAATGAGCAACATTTGGTAGAGCAATCTCGGGGCGATTTCTGCAGCTACGACTAGGGATTCACCAGAGGAATCAAAGGCGAGCAGGTATAATCAAAGGAAGATTTTTATGTCTAATACTTTAACCTCCTCTTGTATCTTAGTTATGGTAGATCATAGCATGAGAGGCTAAACCTTCTATGGTGCCTCGGACACCTAAACCCTAGAATGAACTTGTTATTGATTCACTATTTTATTTGGTTTTTACATTATTGATAATTTCTGTATAACATCTTTATTGCATGTACTTGCAATTCTGTGTGGTTTACCTATTCATGAGCCCGATCGTCCATCCCCTCAGGGGATAGCATCAACAATATTTGTTGGTTGTGGTTGTTATTGTATTAGCCTGGAGTTGTTATATGTCTAGATATCTTTGTGTGGTTTGTCCTTAAGTGAGCCTTGAGTCATCTACCTTAGTAGCCTAGAGCATCCAACAGCATGAGTATTTATGCGGTGATTCAAAACGGCTAGAATATCTCATTAGCCCAGGAATTCTTCTAGATAGGTTCCAGTCGGACACAGGTGTTAGGGTGTGCATTAGCATCATGAGAGATCGGGTGTTGCGCTGAGAAGTGCATTGTTACATCATTCAAGAGTTATCAGTAATTAGCGAGTAATAGGGAATCGATTATTAGCAAGGGAATTCTAGGGAAATTGTAATCCGAGGTGCCATATTTCATCTCTGATTACCCTCAATCTACCAATTATTCACATTAGCTTTTAATAGGATATTCAATTAGTTTGATCATACAAATCATTACATATAGTTTTGGCTAGGTAATAGGGGACAATTAGTAATAGTAGCCTGTCCTTGTGGATTCGACTACCCTACCTTTGGGTACTTTACTACTTGATTGACCATATAGTTGCGGGAGAAGTATCGCGTATATTAGTACGTGCATCGAGTGTTTGGCGCCTTTACCTGGGATTGGCTATGCTTGGAACATTTGAATGTGTTATTCTAGTTATTTTATTTTATCTTATCTTATCTTATCTTTTATCTTAAAAAAAAAGAAAAAAAAAATATTCTCACATCTGATTTTGTTCTTTCTTCTTTTCAGGTGTTAGTACATGACCAGAAGTAAAGATCCATATCCAGAGGAAGTACCTAACCCAGATTTCGAGCGACAGCATGGTCGTCAAATAAGAAGCTTTTCTCACAAAGACGGCAACAACAGAATCTAGCTTGGAGGTTAACCGATCAAGACCAATGAAGGCACCAGCTAGATCCCTATCAGATTATGCAAAGCCAAACCTGGACAACATCGGTTCAAGTATCATCCCACCACCAGTCACAAGCCACACTTTTGAACTAAAGTCCCATGTCATCCAAATGGTCAAGCAATCATGCCAATTCGATGGTTTCCAAGCTGAGGACCCATATGCACACTTGCAAAGCGTCTTGGAGATCAACGACACAATTTCATTGAACTAGGTACCAACACACACCATCCGTTTATGGTTGTTTCCCTTCCCAGTTAAAGGACGTGCAAAGCAATGGCTAAACTCACTACCCCAGGGATCAATCAGATCATAGGTTTAGTTGACTGAGAAGTTTTTGATGAGGTATTTTCCACAGGTCAAGATAACGAAGTTGCGGAATGACATCTCTTCCTTCAGGAAAATGGAGCACTATATGAAACATGGGAGAGGTATAAAGAGATGCTGAAGAAGTGCCCTCGATATGGAATAGATGACTGGATTTAAGTTTAAACATTCTAAAATGGACTAAACATAGCCACCAAACATATGTTGGACGCAACAGCAAATGACTCACTTTGCAACAAGGATCCTGACACAGCAAGAGAACTAATTAATAAGATGGCCACTAATGGATATCAGTGAAGTTCTGAGAGAACCAAACAGAACGGGGTAGCCGGGATACATGAGTTGGACGTGTTGACTAAATTGACAGCCGGGGTGGAAGAGTTAAGCCATAAACTGAAGAACATCGGATGTCAGCAACCCGTACCAGTAATGATGTGTAATTCATGTGGGAATAAAATAGAAGAGGGGCACCACGAACAAGTGGCTGAAGAAGTTGATTACATTGGAAGATCTAAGAACAACCCATGCAGCTCTACATACGACCCCGGATGGAGGAACCACCCTAACTTCTCCTATAGCATTCCGGTACAGTGATTGAGCCTAATGCTTATGCTTATACCTCAAGTGCACAGGTCGTACCAAGTAGTAAAATGGATTATGAAAGTCGGATGTCGAACCCACATAGACCTATGTCACTAATCCTATCTAATTGTCTGCTACCTAGCCTATCTAAAGGTTGGGATCAAATTCTAGTCAAATTGCTAAATGAAAATGACTTGAAATCAACTTGATGAGAATAGTAATGGAAATCAATCATAAAGGGGAGATACTCGGGCAATGAATCCCCTCCGGATATTTGCAAGTAATGGCAAATACGAATTTCTATTTGAAGAATGTTAGTTTATGGACCAAGAGTTCCTATAATGCTTTCACACTCTCTGTCGAGCTGAGTTACTAACCTAATACCCTCATTGCATTAGCGTTCTAGAGAACCTATATCATGGAAGAGTTGTGGGAATAATACATCTAAAGGAGTCTCTCGCCTAAATACTCAATCTCTTAGCGTATTCACAACTCCCACCTAATGAAGTAGATCTACATATAAGGAGGCGTTCGCTATCTATACCCATATAAATCTTATTGTCACTTAGAACTATCACAATGTAGAATATTAATACAATACATCACATTCAATAGGTTCTCAAAATATTAAACATTCATTCAAATATAGAAATCCATACATGCAAAGTTAAGTACTAATCTGGAGGTTCATCATGCCCAAGTATCTAGCAAATTAGTTCCCCATCAAAGGGGAACACAAATCCAACACAAGATTTAAGAGAAAGAAATAAAACATAATATGAAACACCCTTCCTTCCACCGTTGGCAAGGACCGTTGGCGAGATGTATAGATTTGCAACAAAGATGCCCCCTTCGATGCTTGCATCACCTTCTTGCTCCAACGTCCTCAATGAAACCCAAATCTCCAAGATGGAGAAGGGATACGAGCGCCAAGAGAGATGATAAACCAAAAGTCTAAAAGTTAATTCCCATTACAAACCCTAAAAATCCTATTTATAGGGTCGTTAGCCCGAATTCCAATCTGCCACAAAAAATCGGTTAGGTCGCCTCTGAATCGCCAGTCATACGGGGGGTCGTGCGGGCACACGGTCGCCCGCATGTTTTATCACCATGTTTGTTCGCTCTATGGTGTGGCAGCAGGATCGGTTGTACGGCTCTCTGTAAGAATCTATCTGTATTAGCTCTAAACGTCCATGCGGGTACGTGGGGGTACACATCGGTTGTTTCATGCTTCGTGTGAGTGTGTGCAGGTACACACTGGCCCACATTCAATAAACTTGGAATTTAGCCTCAAATTGTGCCTCATTGCTTCAATTTTCCTCTCGGGGCTCTCTGATGCCCTGTAA
The DNA here is from genome assembly GCA_026586065.1 of Dioscorea zingiberensis. Lineage (NCBI taxonomy): Eukaryota > Viridiplantae > Streptophyta > Magnoliopsida > Dioscoreales > Dioscoreaceae > Dioscorea > Dioscorea zingiberensis. The sequence continues at coordinate 35,633,270 of CM048823.1, forward strand.
ATAAGAATTAACACAAATTAAGTACCAAAGGGCTAAAATTACTCGGAATCACGTTCATAGTATACAAGAAAGTGATATAACAATGTGATCATTTGAACGCTTATCATACAACATCCGGGCCAACCAAGAGCAACCCTATCTCAAGGGAACCCACTATCACAAGCAAGTAGTCAACCAAGTCAATAAGAGAAGAAAATCCCAAGCTTGGAAAACTCGCTGATACAATACTTTCAAGCAAATGAGACGCGGCTCACCAAGCATGAAGAGATGATGAAGAATGAGTAAGCATCACTTCAGAACCTCGAACATCAAGTTTCCCAGATAGCTAAGTCACTGGCAGAACGACCAGCAAGCACTCTCCTGAGTAACACAAAAGTCAACCCAAGCTAATATGTCAAGGCCATCACCCTTAGAAGTGGAAGGGAGGTGACCCCATCATAAGAAAGGGCAACAAGGGACACACCTATCACACAACCCGAGGAGAACAAGTCTAATGATGAAGGAGACAAGGAGACAGATAAGGACAAGGAAGAATCCATGGTGCCAGAATACAAGCCTAAATTACTGTGAAGCCCAGGGTATTTTTAGAATTTCATGTTATTAGTTTTTATTTTTAATTTCGATAATTGTTAGAAAATAGGGAGAGTCTCCCAAAGAATTTTAGTTAAATTTATATGTGGAATAAAGATTCTATTTAATTCCTTTATTTGAATATGAATAGTGTTTCAAATCTTATAGATTAAAAGTATTTAAAACTATATCTTGTTTGTAGTTAAGAATAAAGTTAAAATCAAATTTTGTATTTATCGAAATTAAAGGATATCTCTTAACTGATTGATGAGATAAGGAGAGGAATTAAGAATCTAGAAGAGGAATTTAAATTAATTATTTCCGAAATCTAAATTAAACAAGTCATTAAGGATCTAATGGAAATCGTGGATAAGATCAGGGACTAAAGAAAAATGGGTCTCTCTCTCTGAATCAGGGACGTAGGTGTAAGTTTATAAAACACAAGGGACTTCAACTGAATTTTCACATCCTCATAAAGATTTAACTGCTTTGATTAATCAAAAGACCAGGGGGCTATCCGTGAAAGTCATCACAGTAACCATGCGCGTTATCATCAGATAATATTTATACTATATATATGTATATATATTATACTATATATATATATATATATATATATATATATATATATATATATATATATATATATATATATAATAGGCTGAGACTCACATGGATATGCATGGAGATTGTAATATTTATGTTTAAATAATGGATATAGATAAAGAGAGTTATAGAGAGAGAGAGTTCGGATAGAGGATAGAAGGTTTTAAACGTGAATTTGAAACCATCAAGCTTATCTAAAAACCTTATCAAATCCTACCGAAATGCTAATATAAAACGACGGTCGTCTTCCAGAACCCTAGTAGTGAACACCGAGCGGCAATGTTTTCTTTTAGAGAGAGAGAGAGAGAGAGAGAGAGGCAAGGTTTTCTTTTAGAGAGAGAGAGAGAGAGAGAGAGAGAGAGAGGGGAGAGATCTAGAGAGAGAAATGGGCGGCGACCATCACCGGAATTCCACCTCAGGGGCACCAAGAGCAGCCACTACTGGTAAGCACTGATCCCTTGAAGAATATTCGCGTAAACTAGGCTCTAAGCATACACACACATTAGCTCAACAATGAACTGGTCTACAGGAAACCATGGGCATAGATATGTTCAGATGTCTGTAAACTATGTTTTAAGGGAGATCTTCTTAAAGTAATGAGGAGTGTAGTTTTGGAGCTTTGATAATAAAAGTTTTACATGTGTTTTAGGAGTTGATGATGTATGTGAGCTCATGTGCGTGTAGATGGTGAACATCTGTCAGTGTTGTACCAAGGACTTAAGTCGGGAGTTCATACATGGATTAAAACTAAATGAAGGTTCATGAGAGGAAACCTAGAGGCCTAGAAAGGTAATTAACAACCAGTCAGGTTAACTGATTAAGTCTCTTAGATACTAAGGTTTGCATGCATATGAAGGGTTTAGAACCAGTGAATGAGGTACATGGCTTAAGAGGCAAAGTGAATACAGACTTATAGAAGAGATTTTGGGCCCTAGCAATAGAGTCTGTGGATGAAACTTGGGAGAGTATGGGTAGTGGGCTTGCATGCAAATAGATGGATCTCAGGTGATTAGAGAGGGGGGGACTAGACTAGTCGAGTTGTGTTTAAGAAGAACTTTTCAAGGGTTATAAGGGATTGTATAGTTGTTAACATGATAGAGGTGGTTCAAAGGGAATACAATGCATGTGAAGTCAACGAAGTTGATAACTCTATGATGGTGTTGGTTAGGAGTTGGCTTATTCAAATAGTTAGATTGAATTGGTTCATTATAAAGCCAAGTCGACTTGGTCGAGTCTAGTTAGAAGATGGATGATCAGTGGGTCGGGCCCAATGTAGTTTTCCATACACTATAGAAGTAATTATTCTTAAATACGAGTACATATTTTGAGAATGAAAATGTGGTTGCCAGATATCGGCGTGGATGCGTCAGCAGGATATTCCGTGGAACACCAGACTACGTGATTTTAGAGGTAAGTTACCTTCGCCTCGATTCCCGCCCATCTTTGGGTTTTCTTTGTGTTTGTTAATGCTATTTCTTTTAGCATGTGTTATTGAACTTCTGTTATTGGATGCATGCACGTACCTATGTTTGCTTATTTTCCTTCCTTTGTACGTGCATAGTTGAGAGCTAGAGTAGAGTGCTTTTATTGCTTGTTATGCTCGTTGGACACGCTGGCCCGTGGGCCGACACTTGACCGTGGATACATGGTCTCGTGTGCTGGCCGGGTAAGCGTGCTCCAGACCGATTCATCTTCCGGTTCACTGGAGCGAATGCTCAAGTAAGAGTGGAGCATTCAAGGTTGAGGACACCCTGGCGTCTCTGATGGTTCCTTGCCGGGGGGAGGATACTCTGGTAGTCCAACCTGTTAGTGGCACGATACACTGACCGTGTTAACACGTAAGAGAGGTAGCTCTACCGATGATCGACCGAGATCGATTTCCAGCAGAGGCTGGGGGCTGACGGAAAATTTTAATGTCATCGATTCTTGGAATTCAGTTCCGGGCCCGAGGGCCAGTGTTTGACTAGGAGTTCTTGCTTTGAGTACTTTTGATAGACTCCTAGGTTCTTGTTTATGCGGGCGTAGTCCTGAATGCTTGTATTTATGCGTATTGCTTATCTTGCTTATTGACTGGCTTTGTTGAGATCCCTGCGGGGAACTTACTGAGTTTTCCTTTCAAAAGCTCATTCTTCTTGATTTCCTTTTCTTTTCAGGATTAAAGGAATAGTGATTACAGACTCTGTAACGCCCCAGTTTTTCTTGACAAATATTAAATAAATGCCGGTGGGAACAATATGCCATGTGAGCTATATGGTAGTTGTTTTGAGGATTAATACTTAGATGTTGATATAATAAGAAAAATGACTGAATAAAGTTGGAAATCTTATATTAGGGTGTGACAATTGATTAAATCAAATGAATGGGTGAAATGGGTAATGGGCTCAAGGTTGATAAAAAGGGCTTGTTGAAGTGGGCCGGGCCTAAAGATGGAAGGGGGTTGGGTTTAAGAAGTGAAGAGATGCTTGATTGGGTTGGTGAGGTGGCTGTGAGATGGCACTCATGTGAGATAGCTCTCAAGAGAGAGGCTCGAGTCTGGCATGAGAAGTCGGAGGAGGCTCTCAAGTGGGCCCAGTGGAGGCGAGGAGGTGGCGTTTGTGAAGCGGTTCGTTGGAGTTATAAGCTAGTCTTTGGCGCCTGCATGGCGGAGGATGTGAGAGGCTTCCATGTGGCCGCCAGCGTTGAGAAGCAAGGGTAATGGAGGAAAGGGGTGGCGGCTACGGTTTTCGCGCTTGAGACCTCACCGCCTCTCAAAGAAGACGGGCGAGCTACGGCCGCTTTTTAAGGAGCTCGAGCATCAGGTCCGGCCGGCGGTGGAGTTCATCCAAAGCATTTGGGATTCCGCCGGTGGAGTTCACCAAAGATTTAAGTTCGGTGGTCGGGTCATTGATGCCCCAACAAACAAGTTTCTCCAAGGTATACACTTAAGGTTACGTATTGTCTTTGGGTTGGTATTTGTTTTGTATAGGAACTCTGAATGGATAATTGTGAGCTTAGTAATCGGGTGGTGCCGTTGTTGTATTATTGCTAGTGCTTCTATAGTTTGGCATGTATTTATTTGGGATCCAATAATCGAGAAGGAGAAGAGTTATTCTGAGCTTTCATTCCGCCTATCGTGTGTTTGACGAAATGTGTGAATGAATTTTAATTTGTGATATGAATTGTTCCTTGTTGATGTTGTTATATTGTATTGCTTAGATTCAAAAGTTTAAGTGGAGGGAATGGTTTTACATTCAGTTGTAATAATTCAGATTCAAGGTGTCATTAAGGAGTGTTGTTATAGAATCGTACTCATGTCCATCAAGTATTTGATGAAATGACTCATTGAGGCTTAGTTCCAGAAATTCTTTAGGTTTATATTTTATTGTTGGACAGTTAAATAGCTGTTATGCTTAGTTGTTTGCTTCAACACCAGAATTTCTACAATAAGAGGAATCCATACTGATATCTCTTGATTGGTTGAAGCTATTGATGAAGATAATGAAGTATGCAAACTATAATACTATAGTTGAGTTGTATTGCTGTTTGGTACTGTTTTGTGCCTGTTATCCTTGTATATCGGGGCTGTTCTTGTTGCTGTAATGGAGCTGTAGTTTGCATGGTATTCTATTGGAGATAAGATGTTCTTTGAATTGTCCAGGGAGACATTTGTATGAGAAGCTTCGTTTTGATTAGTTTTTATTTTTGTTAGGACTGCAGTGTTATTAGATGACAGGGGTATGCATTGTATCGGTGAGAGTAAGAATAAATGAAAGTTCTTTGTTTGTTACTAAGCTAAGTACCCATAGACAGTCCTGCAGAATTCTGTCCTGCAGAATTCTGTCCACTTCGAGGGGCTGCTGCTCCCTTCTCACTACTCCATTTGGGTTGTGTAATACGCCGTTGGAAAGATCTCGAGGTCTTCTTTCTAATGAGCTTTAAATGAGGACATTTGGACTTACGCTTCAAAAGTTATGACTTATTCTTTCCAACCGCGCAGGGCAGCCAGAATTCTGCATATACGTATTTTGGCTTGTAGATTACCGTATTATGTTTTAGGTTTGCTAGGGCATTGCTGTTGTTTTGCTGTAGTGGATTGCTGTTGGAAGTTGTATGAATTGAGCCCGGTTGGTGTTTAATGAATTAGTCAAAGAGGAATTGGCCTTAGTTGGTCATTCATAAATTGTTTACACAAGCTTGTTGCCGGGTATAGAGAACTCAATGCTATTGACTTTAGAACAAATAGCTTAGGATTAAGGAAGACATTGTGTAGCAAAATTGTTGTATTGCTTCCCTCCTAGACCTAGCAGGTGTTCGATGATGTAACAAAGAGAGGGAATGTGGTGGAGACTTGAGAATCTCTGTTTTTATTAACAAATGTTTGATGACGGTTTTGTGTGAGATTATTTCAAGGGTTTGAAAACATGCTAAGTGTGAAGGGGGAATGTGGACTGTTTCAGGGTTGTCTTAAAATTTGACACAAGCTATTGAAGAATTAAACTTTAGAAAGGCATGAAAGCTCTGATGATAGTTGTTTGAATCTAGTAAGCTATAGTATATGATGGCAATTAACCAAGTTTAGACTTGTTTGATTATAGGCTTCATGCTTTGTTGTTGAATGATATGCTAGGATATTGGGCCGTGTTCTTTAAGGACTTGGGCCCGAGAATCATTAGAATAGAATTGTTAATTGAGTGTGGTGGAAATTAATATGGCTATGTTTAATAGGGAAAGGGAAGGACAAGTTGGGAACCTCGGGAGTTCCGAACCAGACTTGCTTTGCTTAGGACGACAGGTGAGTGGACCTACTGTACATTCTTGTGTTTTATCGAGATTTGTCGGGTTTCAGTTTATACTTCTCAGCTATGATTTATTTCTGGTTTCGAGAATGCTTTCGATTATTTACAGCTATTGTAGATTGATGTTTTCTGCATGTGACTAGCTGTAGATCATTGAGATAGACATGAGATAGATATAGGACGTGAGCATCGATCTTTGCTTCCTGTTAGACGATCCTTGCAAGGCAGATGCGGCTCCGTTGAGCTAAGACCAACGTGATACCGAGTAGGGGAAAGGTTTTCTTTGATTTCAAAATGAATTTCTGGCATCAAAACCTTGTTTTCAAAATGAATTTATCTTAAACCCTTTTCCGACTCTTTGGAGTGCTCGGTACCACGAGTGAAGACCCAGATCGGGGGAAACCTCACGCAGATACGTACCGGATCGAGGGATACCTCGCCGGCTATTTATCTGAGATCTTGCAAGTTGATCCTACAGAGTTGCATTCTTATCGATAGACGCTCACATATCTAGACATCTCATGAGACACAGACAGGCATGTTTTCGACTGACGACTTTTCGGGTTTTTCTCGGACATTGCATTAGATAATCATCCTGTTTAGGAGGTTAATGCATAGACGTCCATGCTTTACTGTATTTTCCGCATGTATATGAGTAGAGATTACTTTCCATATACAAGATTATATTTTCAGATGCACGGGTCTTAGTTGACCTGACAGTAGGGGTCACATATCACTGAGCTTTGTAGCTCAGTCCCTCTTTTCTTACTCACCATGTGCAGGTAGCGGACTGAAGTCCGGGTAGATGCTAGATCCGGTGAGTTGAGATGACCTAGTTGGCTCTGGCGTCCCATAGTTATTTCTTCTGTTGTGTACTCTGTAGACATATCTATGTTACTTTTGGAGACTAGATACAGACGTGTAGTCTGTAGAGAGTTTGTATCAGCTATGATTTCCTTTTTGGGATGAGTTCCAGACTTATTATGTTTTATTAACTCTGTCTCCAGTTCTTTCCGCAGGTTCTGATTTCAGTTTTGGACAGCCTTGGGCTCAGGATACGCACCTGGGCTGGCTGGTGTGACACCTGTCCTCATTGGGGATCAGGGTGTTACAGACTCAGAAGCTGCGCGTTGCAGTTCGAAGATCTCAAACCTTTTAGAGAGAGACAATGTATATATTTTTTTTTGAGGACACTAGTAGGGCTCATAGTGTACCTTTAAATTTCAATTTTTCGCTGTGTAACTCTTGTTATTAATGGAAATAATGTTATCTGTTCTTTATTATTTAGGCCTTGTATTCGAGAGGAGCCCGTCTCCACTTGGGTGCGGCAGGTCTGTACACGTGCCTGAGGTCCCGGGATTCGGGTCGAGGCGTAACAATTACCTTACCCAGCCAAGCTGAAAGAGGACCAACAAGATGAGCAATTCAAAAAATTTCTGGACATGTTTAAGACACTGCACAACAACATTCCATTTGTTGAAGAACTTGCTCAAATGCCGCGATATGCCAAGTTTCTAAAAGAGTTGCTTACCAACAAAAGGAAGCTGGAGGAGGTATCTACGGTGACACTGAACGAAGAATGCTAAGCAATCCTCACCACCAGTATCCGGAAAAAGGAAAAGGACAAAGGGAGTTACATAATTCCCTGCACCATCATAGGACTGGTGGACGAGAAGGCCTTGATAGATATTGGAGCAAGTATTAATCTAATACCCAACAAGATACTCCAAAAGCTGTGGATAGGAGAGCCGAGACTTACAACAGTGACACTTCAGATAGCAGATAGATCCATCCGCCACCCTCAAGGGATTGTAGAAGACATGTTAGTGAAGATTGACAAGTTCATATTCCCGGTGGACTTCTATTTTCTAGACTAGATGATCAAGTAGAGGTACCTCTCATCCTTGGGAGGTCGGTTTTAAAGACTGCATAGGCTTTATTCGATATCAAGGACGGTCGGATGACCTTGAGAGTTGGAGAAGAAGAAGTACTTTTTAAGCTCAAAGACGCAATGCGACATCCCATGGAACTAGATGATTGTTGCTATTTTATTGACCTTATTGATAACTGTGTTTCTGACTATGTGCAGGATGAATTGTTAAAGGATCAGCTAAAAGACCTACTGGAGGATGACCCACCATAGGAAGAACTGATTGAGGAAACAAGGAACCATGAGCAAACCCCACCAATGGCATGCAAATAGAAGAGGAGAGTGTGGTGGAGAGAAAAGACAAAAAGAAAAAGGAATCGACCTCCCGCACCTGAAGCAACTGATTCAACACCACTTAGCAACAACTTCTGTGAGTATGAATTTATATCTTTCTTGTGTGAATAGTTTGCAGGACGCAACCCACAAGGCGAAGAAGACGGGGAGACTCGATTCTTTGAACCTTCTTGAAACTCAAGGTACAACAAGCTAGTGACGTAAAATAAGCGCATCTTGGGAGGCAACCCGAGCTCGGTTAGTTTTAGTCTTTCTAGGTTAGTTTAGGACTTCAGTGGGTATACATTAGTGGTGAATCTCATTCATTTGATGATGTTCGCTGATTATATGTGTATCAAAAAGTCTTAGCGATTAATTCTTTGTACTTGGAGCCACTAACGTATATGAAGAGGGATGACAGAGCAAATCTGATAAAAAAGAGGAGCAATAGAGAGTTGCACGGCCGTATCCAAGGACGTGCATCTCTCAAATAATTGATAGGCGAAAGAGATACGAAGAAGCACGGCCTGATCCCAATTGACGCCGGGCAGGGTAGTGATTAGCCTGCGGACGGTGGTAAACAGGGGGGATTGATAAAAGAGCAAGAAAAAGGGAGGACAAACATAGAAGAAAAGTCCCTAAAACTTTAAAAGGAAAATATAACTCAATAATCAATGAATAAAATTCAACTCACAAGCTAGGTTTAAATAGCTAAAAAAAACTAACCTAGATAACCTAGAAATTCTATCTTCTTATCCAAATTTGCCCAAATCGGCAAATTTTGGTCCAATAGAAAAACTTATCTTATTCTAAAATAACTAAACAAAATAGATAATTCTTAAAAATACGAGTTCAAATCAGATTCATATCCTATCCTAAATTGGCATACGAAGTATTACCAAAAATGAAAAAAAAAAAACCCGAGAAACGAGGAAACGACGGGGAAAACAGTGGAATTTGAGGATGAAGGAAGGGTCCATCCAGAAAAGCTGATGGACCCCACATGCGCGTCGAGGCAAGCTTTCCGAATAGGGGTTGAGCGCGTGAATCCGATATCGGTAGCCAAAGTTATGGCCAAAATACCGAAACGTGTCCAAAGCGCTCCCCAATTCTGGACTTGGCTCGATCACCTTCCGCCTTTATGTCGGTCCGCCAAGGCGTGGTATGCCAAAGGTCTAATAGTGCAATCAGACAGCTCGGCATCGTCTGACTGGTGCTCTCCTGCATCACCAATGAGCACGAGCATGAACTTAAACACGGGCACAAGCACGGCTGTGTTTCAAGTTCACTTCTCGAGAAACTGAAGACAAAAAGAACACGGCCGTGCAACTCAAAACAACAGTCGTGCTTATCAATTGCGACCATTTTTAAGGGGTGTCCTCGGGCAGAACAAATCGGCAATTAGGTCGATGTTTGAGGACTCACACCGCCATAGCCCCTCCCACGACCTAAATCTCCCTCCCCTCCACCCCAAAGTCTATCCAGCGAGATCTCGCCGAAGTTACAGACCCCACAAGCCGCCAAGACCCCGCTGGACCTGTTTTTCACCACAGCTTCTCCTCCAAAGCACAACCGTGCTCTTCCTTAGCACGCACGTGCATCCATCCCTCCAGCGATCCTCCACTGACATCCACCATGCCTCCATACAAGATTTCCACCCCAGGGCCCCATGCAAAGAAGAAGAAAGGAGAAGAGAGGATGGGACCGTCTCCTATCCATCCGAGAGACGACGTACAGAGAGCTGACCCGGAGGTACTTGCTACCTTCACTCTTGCCAGAAGATTCGTTTCATAGGCCTGACCAGATTAGATCGAGTACCAGTTGAGCGGCACCATGTTCCAAATGAGTTACACAGAATTTTTCTTCCCCCTGGGACTGTATGATGTCGAATTCACCACCACACCTAAGTACCAAGCAGTCATGATCGATAGGCCAGCAGAGGAGACATCAAAATCCGTCTAGAGATGGCTCAGCACGGATCCATACTACGACCCACAGTGGTCGAAGGCATCCACACTTCGGTGCCCAGCCATCTAATATATCCACATGGTCCTCAATCATTCGATCATAGGGCGGGGACTGAGCATAGGAGTGGTCAACTCTAAGGACTTCTTGTACCTGCAGAGCATGGTAGACAGATTCCCCATCCACTTGGGATGGGTTGTAACATAAATCCTCAGGCATCAAGCGTCAGACACCAGGATCAGAGCATTATTTGTGAGTCCGTACATCACACGCCGGGCACGAGGAATGGGTGCTTTCTCAGGTTGTATTAGTAGCGAGATGGTAATAGTCAGGAGGTCCATTCCGATTACAGTAAAGACCATGTGATCAATGGGGATGTTATAGCCCAAAAAGACAACATAAGGTATCAGGTATACGGTTATCGGCCCCTCGGAGACCGCAAGATCCACTACAGCACCCCCACCATCGACCGCAGCACCTTGACCACCTGCAACTAAATTCCCATAGGGCGACCGTGCCTTACTCCATTGACTGGTGGGTGGAGTTGACCACCTCCTCCGGCAGTAAGGAGCCGATTATGCATGACCACTATGACCTACAACTCCACCCACGACAGAGGCAGGGGAAGACCCTCAGGATACCGCTGTAGCTGCAGATGCCGAGGACACTATCGATGGGGACGACGATGAGGACTACCTCAAATGAGCATCACTCCTATATTTTATTTTTCACCAATTTGTACTTTTTTTGCTTTAGTTGAGACAGTTTATTGATAAAGGTTGTCTTTTTATATGCTATGGAGCTTCACTTGTTCTTTTCCTTCAATGATTTCAGGATAACTTAATACTCACACTTGGCAGGAAACACAAATAAAAGGAAGAAACACATCACGACGCACAATGAGCTAAGTCCACTCCCCCCCTCCCCCCTTCCATCTGGCTGTCACATGTCATAATCTTTATATTACATATATCACATGCATTGGGGACAATGAACAATTTAAGTGTAGGGGAGGGATAATCATTGAGTGATTATATTACTTATGTAGGGTGCTGATTTAGGATGATCTATGAGCAAATTGATGGGAGTCCTCTTTTAGTGTCTTGGTAGACGTTAGCGTTAGGTGCCAAATTTTAAAAAAAAAATATATTTAGTCTTAACTTTGCTCGATACCTCACAAATTTTGAGCACAACCACTAACTTTATTATCACTTGACTACTTAGGTTTTGACACCAGTTAGTTTAACCATTAGAGATATTTTGTTTTATTGATTACTGTAAAAAAAAGGAAGATATTTTAGAGCGGCTGGCATAACCGGAAAGTCGGATCCATTAGGGATGCCCTAAAAAAAGATGGTTGGAAGCGCTATCACCTTTGAAGCGTGAAAGACGCCCCTGAGTTGTCGAATCATGGGCATCACAAATGTTCACTTGATGACCTACCAGGAAAAAGGCTACCTCATTGGATGTATAAAGCTACTACCCCCAGCCAATAAAGTTAAGGAAGGTAGTTAGTGAATAAAGTTTAGACTAGTCGGGTCGGGCCTGAGTTGGTAAAAGGCACTATAGGAAGGGTTACGCACACACACGTAGGGAATCAAAGTATAAGGTAAGACCTATTTTTCATAAAAACTTTCAGGCACTTAACACTATGTTTTTCTAAGCAATAGAGGGACTCCCAACTATTTTGTGATCGAAGATCATGCACTTATTATCTCTCTTGGGTAGTGTTTTCCTTTACTTGAGGATAAGCAAAAGCTCAAGTATGGGCGCATATGATAAGTCCATGATTATACACAAATTTCCCTTATATCACATGCACTTATATCATTTTCTAGCATTAATTTATTATTTTTGTACTTCTTTGGGTATTTCTATGTTTTGGACAAGTAAATAGGTACCCCGGGGCAAAAGAAACAAGAATTGGGACATTTCGGAGTGAAAAGGGTGAAATATTGCACATGCAGAGAAGTGCACGGCCGTGCTCTTACTTAACACGGCATACTGATGAAACACGGGCATGTTCAAACCCATGTAATTCTCTGTTGATTGAAAATGCGTTGACCACGTCACCGGATGAGAGTACGAGCATATTCAAATTCAACACGAGCGTGCTTCAGATCAACACGGCCGTGCTTAGCAAATTGGAAAGCTATAAAAATCCATCCACGTAACCCTAATGAGCAACTTTTGGCAAAGCAGTCTCGAGGTGATTCCTGCAGCGACGGCTAAGGTTTCACAAGAGAAATCAAAGGCGAAGGAGGCATAATCAAAGGAAGATTTCTATATCTAATTGTATAACTACCTCTTGTATTTTAGTTATGGTAGATCATAGCATGAGAGGCTAAACCTTTGATGGTGCCTCGGACACCTGAACCCCAGGATGAACATGTTATTGATTCTCTATTTTGTTTTGTTTTTTACTTTATTGATAATTCCTGTATAATATCTTGATTGTTTGTGCTTGCAATTCTGTGTGGTTTACTTGTGCATGAGCTCGATCATACATCCCCTCAGGGGATAGCATTAACACATTAGTGTTCATGTTGGATGGTTGTGGGGTTGTTATTGTGTTAGCCTAAAGTGTTATCTGTCTAGATATCTTTGTGTGGTTTCTACTTAAGCGAGCCTCGAGTCATCTACCTTAGTAGGTTATAGCATCCAGCACCACAAGTGTTTATGCGGTGATTCGGAATGGCTAGAATATCTCATTAGCCCGAGGATTCTTCTAGATAGGTTCTAGTCGGACACGGGTGTTAGGGTATGCATTAGCATCACTAGAGATCGGGTGTTGCGCTGAGAAGTGCATTGTTACATCCTCTAGGAGTTATCAGTAATTAGTCAGTAATAGGGAAACGATTATTAGCAAGGGAATTCTAAGGGAATTGTAATATGAGGTACCTTACTTTATCTCTGATTACCCTCAATCCACCAATTATTCACGTTAGCTTTTAATTAGGATATTCAATTAGTTTGATCATACAAATCATCATATATAGTTTAGGCTAGGTAATATGGGAAAATTAGTACTAGTGGTTAGTCCCTGTGGATTCGACTACACTACCTTTGGGTACTTTACGACTTAATCGACCCCGTATACTTGCGGGAGAAGCATCGCATATATTTGTGTGTACATCAGCAACAAAACAATCTTCAAAAGGAAAGATCATCCCCTAGTTGAGGAGAAGACCACAAAACCCTGTTGGCCTTAGTCTTCAGGGAAAGATCATCCCCCATTCAAGGGGAAGACCACAAAACCCTGTCGGCCTCGACGGTAACTCGGTCTTGTAGGAAAAATTATCCCCTATTCGAGGGGAAGACTACAAAACCCTATAGACCTTTGCAATACTTCTATGGAGTTACCTTTCCTCGAGGAAGGGAGAATAGACTTATTATTCAGTTATTATTATCATGGCGAGTTGGATTTAGTTGATCTTCTCAAGGTTATCTCAGTTTCTTCCAAATTTTTCTATGGTCTTCTCGTACTCATTCTTATTGTTGGCTCTCTCGGATTGATATTTGGTCTTCTCTGATCTACTCAAGATCCGCGGGACAATACCCCTGGTTTCTACGCAAGAATGCACTGGCATTAGCCGAGTTTGTGACATCAAAATTACGGATGTTAAGCCGAAATGAAGGTGCCGAGGCGGCCACCTAGAGGTGACTTCAAACTATGGCTAATGAACAATTTTCTGCTACTCGTGTAAGAGAAGACTGATACAAAAATAAAGTTATTCCTTATTCATTAATTGTTATCAACAAGCGTAAAAGCACTATGATTCATGGTTGCGAGGAGCGTCACATCTCGGCCAGAAAGAAGCAAGTTTCGTGAGAATCCTACAGGGGATCACAATTGGGTCTTCAAGTCGGCAGAAGGGGGGAGACCTCCATCAATATGGTGGTGCTTATGGGTTTGATGAATAAAGTCTCTACAAGCAAGGTGCAGTACCCCAGCTCAGATGTTGCAGAACCTCCCAGGTGCCCATGAAGGACATTATCCTTCACATCCAAAGAAGCCTGTGTAGAAGGGATTGCAGGGCAGCCTCCGCGGAGCTGAGAGAAGGGTCAGACGAGTATCTAAAAGAAATATCGGTTAATTGGAAATCTGTGTGGATGTCCGGTAACTTACCCTTACTTCAAGCCTTGCCCAAATTGAGGGAGGATTAAAAGAATTGAATGGAAAATACCCCTCTCGGTCCATCCGAACAAGTAAGAATTGATAAAATCGAAGAGCAAAACAAATCAACCTCAGGGTCACTTTCCCCAAAGAATGACAAGTTCTACCTCTTTTTACTCTTTGTGGATGGAGCAAGACTTTGTTTGAATGAACAGGGGGCTCGATCAAGAAAATCATGTAAGGGAATTTCGGAGCCATTGGAGATGAAAGATTTCACTCTATGAAGCCCTATTTATAGCTAGATCATCGACTGGGCGTTATGGGAAAGCATTTATGATCTAACGATTCCCGACTATCAACGCAGGGTCATGCTAATAGAATGAGGACATGTGGACCGCTTTTCTTTGAAATGGATTCATGGGAAATCGCTCAAATTACATAGAAAAAGTAAATGTTTGGGGATTTGGAAAAGGACGCATGATGTTATTAAGTGCAAACATATTCATATCTCATCAAAGTTACAACAAGACAAAGAAAGAGAAAGGATGTACGGTAATTAAAACTCAAAATTAGGAGTCAAATGGTGACGGCCTCAGGAAAGTGGCTCGTCATTATGCCCCGAGAGGTGACCCGAGTGAGATGGGTTGTGCTATAATCAAAGGAGTTGCACTCGGCTCTGGGAGCACATCCGACTTGATAGGAAAGTCCTCTGGGATAACTGATATGGACTCTGCGTACCACAGTTGCACCAACTTGGAAAAAGTAGTAACAGTCTCGCCACCTGCATCATCGGACTTGGTAGTGGGGAAGGGGGGAAGTAGATAGGTAAGAGCCTTCCGATACTCTAGAGTTGCGAAGTCAAGCTAGAGATGAATATGGGGGACTCCTTGGATGATCTTGTAGCCATCCTCCACTCCAAAAAAAGCCTCCTGGTAAAGCCAGTTCTAGAACTCTTTCGAGGCTTAAAAGTCAACTATCGCTTTAACCGTTATCTCCTTCTTAGCGGCTTTAAAACTCTCGAAGCTTGGGTAGTCATCCACGGCTATCTTCACATATGCTTCAAATAGCTCTGATTGGCGATAGTTTGCAACAACCTGAGAAAGGTTTTCCCAGTAATCCTCGGACCGTAGGTACTTCTCAAAGAGGTCATTGTAAACTAGCTTGACAACCGACTCTCAACTATTCTCGGTATCCTCCACCCACTTCTTAGCAACCAGAAGAGCCGTATGGAGATCTTTCACCTATCTCCGTAATGACAACCCTCTCGTAGTCCAGCCTTTTGACCTTCGACCATAAGTCGCACACCAGTTTCTCAAGACTCTCGGTGTTCTTCCTCTCGTTGGCCAAGTCGTTTTCCGTCTTCTTCAGGAGGGTCAACTGATCTCCGAACTCAACCTTCTCTTCAAGCTTCATCGCAATGAAACCCATCAAGAGGTCAGACTACATAGTTAAGAGAGCGGATTAGTGATCCAAAAGAAAAAGAAAGGAAGTATAGTCGAAGGGTCGAAGCTTGGATTACCTTAATCCTAGCCAAAGCCAGCCGGGAGGCCAGCTGTTCTCCGATCACTTTCTCCAGCTCGGTACAATCTAAGTCTAGAGTAATCGCTCAAACGCATCAGCGGATGTGATGACATCGGTAAAGGGAGACTTTGCCTCCAAGTCACCCCTACCTGAAGGTTGGGAGTTTTCCTTCCCTACATAAGGAATGTCCTCAGGAAGTCAGCCCCCAAAGGGAAGTGGCTTGAGGGACATCATCTAGGGAGGCTGAATTTGAGAAAAAGACTGAGGGGACACACTTTAAGTCATAGGGGGCCTTCATGGAAACTCCTCCAAGGTTCGTAGCTCGAGAAGTTGGTTTCTCTAAGTTCCATGGTGAGCCGATAGTAAAGGTTTCTTCCTAGGATGGGATGAGATATGTGTCTAAGTGACTTAACGCTTCTTGTTTGATACTGTCTTGGCCTTCGCAGACCTTTTTCCTTACCTGGATTTGAACAGCTTCACAACATTGGCTACTTTAGAAGGAGTCTTACCTGTTGACTCAAGGAACTCAACGCCATTTGGACCAAACCCAACGACAATAGAGACAGGAGCCTTACTTTGGAGGAAGGAGAGTTGATCCTGTCTATGAAACCATAAAGAAGCATCCACAAGTTTGGAACGAACTGGGAAGGACTAGGGGTAAAGAACCTAAGGATTTCCTTAAAGATGGGGTCAAGGGGGAGTCTAAAGCCAGCCTTGAAGAACTCTAAAAATATCGCTCCCTCTATGTGCTTGGGAGAGTCAGCTAGCTAATCTGAGGCATGTATCGTACTACTGAAAGAGGGCGAGATACCTAAGCTCTCTATGACAGCTAAATACTCAGAAGGAATATTGCTAAGGATGGAGCCTACCTTAAAGTCGGAACCTTCAGAAGACAGGGAAAAGACTTCCATAACTTTGACAAGAAGAAGGAAAAGAAGCTGCTAGGATAACCGCAGGGACTCTCTTTCTCTAAATCAGGGATGAAAAGGAAGACGAGAATGGAAAGCAAGAGCCCTTTCCGCTAGTGATCCTATTTACGAAATAAACGCGGAACAACAGGCCTGCTTCATTTGAAAATATTGTAGTTATGATCCTATGGTGAGCACTGAGAAGATGTCTAGTGGATATATGACACGTGGACTCATATTCCCATTGTGTATTGAATGATTACTTGGAAGGCAGGGCCAGGAAGGTTGTCCGCTGAATTCCATTAAAGAGAAACGTCTCGACTATTGGTCTATTGCCAAAAGTAACAAATTTGAAAATCGAGGAAGATATGGGTGTTGATGTCGATGGCCATGACCCATCTTGTAAAGCGAGTCGGAATTAAACAACGGAGAAAGAAGCCCTCAAGTCAGATTATCCTGCTTACGGATAAGAAGCTCTCAACTAGGACTATCCTGCTTATGGATGACCCGATTCATCTCGGCAAAGCCAACACGCCTCGAAAAGAGAATGTGCTTTTAATTGGAAGCCAGGGGTATTTGAGCAATCTGAGTTGGACCATTAAGTAATATGTAAACAGAAACGAGTATACCCTCAAGTCGGATCATGCCAACGAAAAGCAGCTTGACTTCTTAGGTTGTCTCAAGCCAAAGACTTACCGACTTAACAAGTCCAAGGACAAGTGTTATAGGAAATCTCACCATACATGTGACATAATCCTAAGGACTGGGAGTGAGCTAACACTTACTTGGCGCCCAAGCAATGACTTGCTTACCGTCTAAGTCACGTGTGAAACAGTGTAAGGGCCCTTCTCACATCTTATGAGTCGTCTAGAGGAAAACAGTTTCTCATCTTCAACTGTTCAATAGTCTCTAGGAAGGTATAAAAGGAGTCGAGGAGAGAACAGAGGAGGCTTCTTCTCCAATCTCCAACCATCCTCAAGATCTAGCTATCTAAGATCTCTCTCTCTCTCTCTCTCTCTCTCTCTCTCTCTCTTCTAGCTCACTCTCCTTTCATTTTTTGATCCAATTTCTCCTCTAAATTCTTTTCAAAGAGATCTTTAATCTCTCTCCTCCTCTCCTTAATCTTGCTTGGCTGACTTGATCATCGGAGAGAATTGCATTCATCTTCGAACTTCAACAACATATCTAAGAAATACTTCTCACCATAGCCATCACCGATGGGTGATCGTTTTTCTCGTTTCCAGCTGAAGAAACAACCATATCTGTCAAATCTCACTCGTTGATCTGGATCGGCTCTAATCCCGAAAAAGAGCTGATTCCACCCATCAATATATATCTTTGCAATAAAAAACTATTATAGGGGTTACAAACAAGGTTACAAACAAGCCAAAAAGCTCATAAAATTAACAAACATGAAAATGAGAAATTCTTCTCAATCCATTCCCAATCCTTCACCACATTAAACATGGCCTTTATCTAGCGTTCAAACTTCTCAGCCTGCCTGTTTTATTTGATAGTGATTCAATCCGCAATTTCGAAAGTTCAAACCAAATATTATTGGGATTAATTGGCCATGTCCAGTGACAGTGAGGCCTGTCAATAACCATCTAGTTACATTGCTTTCCAAAAATTGTAAATGCTGACAATACTCAATTAACCAGCAGATAGATAAAAACTAGGAAGTTAAAATAAATGCGTTATTTCATTAAACTACTGTATGGTTTGCTTTTATATCAGGGCTTGTGATTTTATTTGTGATATTTTAATACCCTATAATCTAATCCGTGAGAAAAAGTTGCCAAAATACTTAACCCCGTTGGTATTTACTAATGTAACATTAAAAATTTTGACAAAAAATTAAAAAAACTGAGAAAAACTTATAAAAACCCTAGAAAATCGCTTAAATTTCAAAATAAATTAAGAAAATAAAATCTTTAAAACCCATAAAATTAAATAAACTTCTTAAAAAATCAGTAATCCATGAAATTCAGCACAAAATAAAACAAGCTTAAAAATTTCCTAAAAAACTGAAAATTTTTGTAAAATATCCAGAAAATTCACAAAAAATACAAAAAAAAAACAAACAAAATCTCAGATTTTGCCAAAAATCCCAAAATTGTCATAAATTTCCCAAAAATCCCCCCAAAAAATCCCAAAATATCGGAAAATAAATAAATAAATTAGAACTAAAAATATGTACATAAACTTCAGTTTTTTTTCATTTATCAAATTTATTTATTTATTTATTGATATTTTTGCATTTTTTGTGAATTTTTTTGGATATTTTACAAAATTTTCAAGATTTTTTTTTAGATTCTTAGGGGATTTTGTGGATATTTTACAAAATTTTCAGATTTTTCTGTTTTTTTAAGAGTTTTGTGGGTTTTTATGTTTTTTTGTTGGGAAATTTCTAAGTTAATTATTATTATTTTATTTTTTTTCAAACTTCATGGATTACGGATTTTTTTTTAAGTTTTTATAATTTTTGGAGTTTTTAAAGATTTTTTTAGAATTTCCTACCTCATTTTTAAAAAATTTTTTAAATTTTTTATGCCACATCAGTAAATATTAACATGTTACACATTTTGACACCTTTTCGTTTATGGATTAGATTATAGGATATTAAAGTGTCACAAATCAAATCACAAATCCCGAACTGATATAAAGACAAACCACATAATAATTCTGTGAAATTTCCCCTAAAATAAATGTGACCTTGAAGTTCTATTTCTAAAAACATCGAATTACCTTGAGCTTCCTATTACCAACTTAACACCTAGCTTCACTAAAATTGTGCACCTTAATCAAATCTATTTGGGAGCTGTACCTTTTGAAATCTAAGGATATTTTTAATCATCTGATTTTTTTATGTAGGTTTTCAACTTACACATATACATGTACATAAATTGAAATAGAGGGCATTCTAAATCTTTTTTTAAAAAAAATAAAGCAACTAAGGAAAGTGCATGTTCCCTACTGATAAAGGACTTAGGAAAACTGACAACAACTAAGCAACCACAGGAATTGGGTTTAATTGATTACCGTTACATGTGGCCAAATTGAAATAAAGGACATTCTACACATAATAAAAGCAGCTAAGGAAAGTGCATGTTCCCAACCATCCTATCCACCTCAAAAACCTTAATAATAATCACTACTTCTCTCTCATAAGTGCACAAAAATTAATAGATAAAGTTTCCTAACCGATTAGCAATATTCAAGGTATGAAACCAGTATTTGATGATTATATCAAGTAAAGACAAATCATGTATGGGCTTTTGCAAAGGGCAACCGAGAATCAAAATTACCTTTATTTCATTTTCTATTGCAAATTGCTTATTCTATGTTCAATATGTCCTGGTTGCTGTCTAGCATTGGATACAAACTACCTGTTCCATAACAGCTTTGTGGATATTGATAAAGGATTAAAACAAACTTTTTTACAAAATATGTAGCGAAGAGAAACACCACAAAATCAATAACACATTAATAGCTTTTCGCAAGTTATGTGGATGATCATATGGTATGCCATCGGTGACTAATGACTCACAGAGGTAGCTCCTACTCCATGATTGAACAGCATTCAGAGGCGTATTTGCGGCCTCATGGGATTAGTTTCTTTGATTGAAATGCACTATTGATTCAATAATTCATCAGTACCAATAAAAGTTGGATGGCATGACCGATATCTTCTGAAATTTATCGCATCAACAATTATGACTCCTTCGTTATCATCCACTACCATCCACAAAGAACCTTCTAAAGAAACAATTGCAAGAAATTTCTGCTGCTATCCGCAAAAGAATTTCTTATTTCCATGATCATATAGTTCTAGAATAATTAAGATGAAAACAATCGATTGAACAATTTCTCTATTCAATTTTCAATAGATATATGTCTATTAACAGTAATCATAGTTGAAGAAAACAAATATAAGAGACAAATCAAGATCCAGATTAAATTACGTCACAAAAATTCAAACATAGGGAGCTAAAATAAGTGTGATTTTAAAGTTCTGCTTCTTGAAGGTTTTAGCTTGAGCTCCCTATGGCCAGCTTAGGTACTTAGTTTATTGAAATTGTGCCCCTGAAACACATCTATTTCGGAGTTGTACTTTATTTAAATCTAAAGATATTTACAATCATCAGAACTTTAGGCTTTTTGACACACACACACACTAGTTTACTGAAATTGTGCCCCTGACACATCTATTTGGGAGTTGTACTTTTAGTTGAAATCTAAAGATATTTACGATCATCAGAACTTTTTGGCTTTTTGACACACACACACACACACACACACACACACACACACACACACACACACACACACACGCATACACCAAAAAAATAAATAAATAAAAACATATATTGGTTTTCACAAACAGGAACAAAGAGTCAAAATTGCACTTATTTTATTCTCTACTGCAATTTGCTTCTTCTAGCATTGGATACAAATAAGCTGTTTCATAACAGCTTTGTAGATATCGATAAAGGATTAAATCAAAATTTTCTATAAGTTACAATAGACCACGAGATTAAAAGCACATTAATAGCTTTTCTCAACTTATGTTGTGTCATCCCATGGTATGCCATCAACAATTCATGACTCTATTGATGAACACCATTCATATGTGAATTTGCTACCTCAGACATTGTTTACTTTGATTGAAATGTTCTATTGATTCCATAATTCATCAATAGAAATAAAGTTGTATGCCATGATTGTTATCTCCAGAAATTTATAGCATCAAATACTATGAGGTTCTTCACTATCATCTAATACCATCCAAAAAGAACCTTCCAATGAAACAACTTGAAAAAAATAAAATAAAAATTCTGCTACCTCAACAGAATTTCTTATTTCCCTGATCACATACCAACGATTTGATTATATGAGGCCAACCAATTGAACAATTTCTCACTTGATTTTTCAATAGAATACATGTGTATTAATAGTAATCATAGTGCAAGAAAACAATTAGGATAGATAAACAAAGATCAAGATATGGGACGGAAGGGAAAAGAGATGATCAAAATGAAGCGATGGTGAGTGCTTTGGTCTTGAAGCGATACCTGGGTCGCCGGGGGATCACCTGACTAGGGCCCATCCCAAACTGGCCGGTGCCCTCCATCATCGGCGGCCCGTCGTCGTAGACATACCCGACGAGATGCCCGCAGGCGCCGCAGTCCATGCGGGTGCGGCGGCGCTGGATGCCCCAGTAGTTGATGGTCTCAAAGAAGGGCTTGATCTTGTCCTCCTTGGTGAAGTTGAGCTTGGAGTCGTCGACCCAGGAGAAGGAGAGGGTGCCTTTGTTGCCGGCCTCGAAATAGGCGTCCGGTGGAAAGAGATGGCCGGCGGTCAGGTTAAGGTCGGCGCCGCACGCCGCGCAGCGGTAGATGGTATTGGAGGACATTGGTATCGTGGCAGGGAGAGAGGGATTGGGGATTTTGTAGGTGCCCGGCTTCTAGAATGAGCGGACGTTGACTGCGGGAGAGAGACGGTTTGAAAACGCGGTAGCGGTCAATGATGGATTTCTTTAGTTTCTTGTTTTTGAAGTTGGTGTAATTCGTTAAAACGTGCTTCTAATATTTTATTTTTTTTTTTCAGAAAGTGTCTCTAATATTTTGAAAGTGCCATTTTGTCCCTCTGTTTGAATTTGTGCCTTCAAACGTCCTCTATTATCGTTTGGCACGTAAGAGGGTAGGATTATTATTTTGGATTATATGAGATAGGATAGGATGTGATAATATAATACTATCTTATTTTGATAGTGTCGGATTAGAAAATTGGATTAGAAATATTGCATTTGGTGGGCCTCAGTGTTTTACTATTTATATTTTAATATTAATGAATTTAATTAAAGCTATGTATTATAGGGTTTACAAATAAATTTTCCAAAACCCAGGGGGTAGAATGTAATTATCTACTGAAAGCATAACTAATATAATGAAGATATATTATAATAATATAATTTATCAATTTTAATTTTCTCAATAATCATGTGTGCAAAAATAAAATCCATACTAAAATATAATAAAAAGGTCTAATATAGGTCATTAGTAACAATCCGGTGTAATCCTCCCAAAAAGCATGGGATAAAATTTGTGAAGAAACTGTAAGGATTAGAATCCCAGGATAACCTTTACATACCAAACTCAGGATGTTGGATTTTGGATAACAATCCAATCCATCCAGTGCACCAAACACACCCTAATTGAAAAATCTCAATCTTGAGTCCAAGCATAGCTTCTTTTGCCATTTTTCGCTGGGTGACATCATAATTTTTATATTTGAAAATACAAATAGTAGAATTTACAACTAATTCTTTCACCAACAACATAATCAACAACTAATTAACTAAACCCTAACCCTAATTAACTAAGTCATAACTCTATCCTCTCTCACTTCACCCGCCGCCCTCCTCCTCCTCTCCCTCCTATCACATTGGCGCAACAAGTTGGGAAAGAGCGGCCGGATCTATCTTGGTTTGAACCACCGAGAACTAAAAAGCCGGCGAGAAATTTTCACTTAGCCACTTCAAGATTCTTAAAATTTTCCATTAGATCCAAATCTAGGGCATCGTCTTCTCCGAGATCGATAAATTACTTCCAGATCTGCAAGTTTGTACCAGAAGGCGATAACGGAGGTGAAACCACTGGTGGAGACAATGACAACGAGAGCAACGATGGCAAAAGAGAACTAGCAGAGGCGAAGAGCGAGGCCTCCCGCGGTATCGGACTTTCATTAGATGTCCTTCATAGAGACCCTGGGCAGATTCTCGGCGGTATCTGTGAGAGGCAACGCCTACACTGGATGCACCGCCAAGCAGCTTAAGTTCATCTCCCCAGGCACGAATTAAGATCATCTCATAGCGTCCATGACCATCGATTAAAGAAGATCTTCAGCTTCTGAAATGATAAACACTAATTAAAACCAAATCGTACTTTTCTGATGGATCTAACAGAGAAAACAAAAGGAGATGGCCCTAGATTGATAGATTTGGGGAATTCTGAAGCCCTTTGGTTAGGTCTAGGACCTGAGAAAGGTGGCACCAACGTGATTGGAGAGAGAGGACAAAGTTAGGTCTTATTAATTAGGGTTAGGGTTTATTTAATTAGTTATTAATTATATTGTTAGTACAATGGGTTCGGATCCAAAGAGAACAATCTGAACAAGTTTTGTTTATTTCAACAAAAATATTAATATTTTAATATATTTTCAAATATAAAAATATCATGCTAGCCAGCAAAAACAACAAAAGAAATGGCTCGGACTCAGGACATAGATTTCTCAATTAGAATTATAGAGGCAGTTCGAAGGCACAAATTCAAATAGAGGGACCAAAAGGACACTTTCGAAATATTAGAGCGATCATTTAGGGAATTACATCTTGGTTTTAATAAATAAAATTTTTTTATTTGTTTGTTAAGATTTTTGAATTTCGGACTATGGTAAAAGAGGGAAGACATGTGTGATAAGTGCATGATCATACATATTTTCCTGATTATATTTACATGCACTTGTGCCATTTCCGGGCATTAACTCTCGATTACTATACTTCTTTGGGTATTCTTTAGTGATTGAATATGTTGAATATGTAAATAGGTACCGAAGGCAAAAGGAACTGGAAACGAAACACCCTGGAGCAAAAATGACAAAGAACCACACTTGCAAGGAAGAGCACGAGCATGCTCAAAGTCAACACGGACGTGCCCAAGACCGTGCAACTCTCTATCTTAACAAAGCGGCGTGAACATTGCAGAACACAGGCGTGCTTTAGTTCAACATGGCCGTGCTTAAGCTAACACGGTTGTGTTCCAGATTAACACGGCTTCGTAGATTTAAACTCTATAAATAGTCGTCACAATGAGACGAATTAAGGAACTTTTGGTGGAGCTGTTTGGCGCGGATCTAGCTGCGGCGGCTAGGGTTTCAGTAGGGAATTGCAGGTAGAGGAGGTGATCCAGGGAGGATTTCTATATTTACTTATATAGCCTCCTCTTGTATCTTAGTTATGGCAGTCCATAGTATGAGAAGCTAAACCTTCTATGGTGCCTCTAACACATGAATCCTTGATGATCTTGTTTAATTGATATTGATTTCTTATTATGTTCGGTTTTTATTAATAACTCTTGAAAAATTGAATGTATGTGTTTGTAATTCTGTGCGGTTTTAATTACATAAGCCCGATCATTTGAGTCCTTAGGGGATAGCATAGATATAGATTTGTAATGTTAGATGGTCGTGTGGTTATTTATTACATTAACCCAGAGTTGATACCTTTCTTGATATCCTTGTGTGCTTTTCTGTATGTAACCCTTGAGTCATTTACCCCAGTGGGATAGAGCATCACACCTTTCGTGTTTGTGCAGTGATTCAGATTAGTTATTGTTTAAGCACTAGCTCGGGGATTTATCTAGATAGGTTATAACCGGACATAGGTGTTGCAGTGTGCATGGGCATCACGAGAGATCGGGTGTCGCATTGAGAAAGTGTAATTGTTAAACCGTCCAAGAGTTGTTAGTAATTAGCCAGTAATAGGAATCACTTATCAAACAAGGAAGTCCTAGAAGGATTGTGATCTGAGATGCCATATCTCATCCCTGAGTGATCCCAATCCCTCAATTGTTCACATTAGTTCTTTAGTTAAATAACTAATATCACCAATCATCACACTTAGTTTAGTTTAAACTAGGTAATAAAGGATAACTAGTACTACTGTCTAGTCCCAATGGATTCAACTACCCTACCTTTTGAGTACTTTACTACTTGATCGATCGCGTATACTTACGGTTGAGTGTTGCCCATAATTGTGAGTGCATCAAGTTTTTAGCACCGTTGTCGGGGACTGGAAGTTCTAGGAACATTAGAATTTACTATTCTAGCCAATCTTATCTTATCTTATCTTATCTTATCTTATCTTATTTTATCTTATCCTATCTTATTTTATAATTGAACAACACAGGACTAGAAGTCTTTAGTCTTATAGTTTGACTCGAAGTCCTTCTTCTTGCAGGTGTTAATGCATGACCAGAAGTAGGATTCCCAATCTAATAGAAGTGTCTAACACATACTTTAAACGTCACCTCCGTCGTCAAATTAGAGAAGCCCTTCTCCAAAGACGACAAAATCTAATTCAGAAGTCAACCAACTGGAACCAATGGCGTCCCCAACGCGATCCATATCAGATTATGCAAGGCCAAACTTGGACAACATTGGTTCAAGTATCATCCCAGCACCAGTCATAGGCCACACCTTTGAATTAGTTGAACCATCATGTCATCTAGATGGTCAAGCAATCATGCCAGTTCGATAGTTTCCATCATGAAGACCCATATGTACACTGGCAAAGCTTCCTGGAAATCAGCGACACAATTTCAGTGAACGGGGTAATGACAGACACCATCCGTCTCAAGTTGTTCCCCTTCTCAGTCAAAGGACGGGCAAAACAATGGTTGAATTCTTCGCCCCACGGGTCGATCACATCATGTGCCCAGCTAACTGAAAAGTTTTTGATAAGGTACTTTCCACAGGCCAAGATAACAAAACTGCAAAGCGATATTTCTTCCTTCAAACAAACGAAGACAGAAACATTATACGACAAATAGGAGAGATACAAGGAGATGCTCAGAAAGTGCCCTCAACAAGACATAGAAAACTAGATACAGGTGCAGACCTTCTACAATGGATTGAACATACCCACCAAGAAGATGATAGATACGGCATCAAACTATTCACTTTACAGTAAGGATCCTGATACAGCTAGAGAGTTGATTGATGAGATGGCCACCAATGGATACCAATGGATTTCTGAAAGAATAAGCAAAGCAAGGCGGATGGAGTACATGAGTTGGATGTGTTGCATAACCTAGCAGTCAAGGTAGAAGCAATAAGCCACAAACTGGAGAACCTCAACTATCATCAACCTATACCAGTGATGATGTGCAACTGATGTGGGAACAAGTCTGATGAGGGGAGGCCAGAACAAGTGAAAGAAGTTGACTATATGGGAAGATCACAAGGCAACCCATACAGCTCGACATACAACCTCGGATGGAGGAACTACCCCAACTTCTCCTATAGCATACCGGTAAAACATTCAGGGCAACCGAGAGCAGCTCAATTTCCACCAAGTCAACAAGAGAAGAAAATCCCAAGCTCAGACAACTGGTTCCAATAATTCATTCAAGTGACTGAAACACGATTCATCAAGTATGAAGAGATGATGAAGAATCAGCAAGCCTCACTCCAAAACCTTGACCAACAAGTGACCCAGATAGCTAAGTCACAGGTAGAGCGACTAGTAGGCATCCTCCCAAGTAACACAGAGGTCAACCCAAGGGAGTCGGTCAAGGTCACTCTGAAGTGGACAAGAGGTAACTTCGACACAAGCTAAAGCTACAATAGACACACCCGTCATACAACCCGAGGAACACAAGTCTGAAGATAAAAGTGAGATAAGGACAAACAAGAACAAGGTACCAGAGTACAAGCTGAAGTTGCCTTATCCATCCAAGCTAAAGAAGGACCTACAAGATAAGCAATTTAAGAACTTCTTGAACATGTTCAAGGCACTACACATTAATGTTCCTTTTGTTGAAGCACTTGCACATATACCAAGATACGCCAAGTTTCTAAAGGAATTGAGCACTAACAAGAGGAAGTTGGAGTAGGTGTCTACAACAACACTGAACGAACAATGCTAAGCAGTCCTCACCAATAGCCTCCTGAAGAAGGAAAAGGATTCGGGAAGTTACATAATTCCATTTACTATTAGAGAATTAGTAGATGAAGGGCCCTTGCAGACATTAGAGCAAGTATCAATTTGATGCCCTACAAGATACTTCAAAAGTTGGGAATAGGCGAGCCGAAGCCAACAATAGTAACCCTTCAAATGGTCGATAGATCCATTCGGCATCCTCGAGGGATTGTTGAAGGCGTACTAGTCAAGATTGACTAGTTCATATTCCCGGTGTACTTCTATATATATTATGGACTTGGATGATCAAGCAGAGGTGCCTCTCATCCTTGGATGACCATTTCTGAAGATTGCCCAAGCACTATTTGATATCAAGGTCGGCCGAATGACATTGAGAAGAAGCAGTAGTTTTCAAGCTCAAGGATTCGATGCGACATCCGAAGGACAGAGATATTTCAAGAGTGGTAGAGTGTAAGACCTTTTGTAGAGTTGTCTATCCAATATGCTATATCGGGAAGATTTAGTAGTGATTCTTCAGGCTTCTTTAGGGTCATGAGGAAGAATACCATCTTGGAGATAATTCAAGAATAGATTAATCCAGCAAGGTTCATCTTCAATATCCATAAGCTCTTTGACTGGTCGGCATTCAATAGTTTTCACCCCCCAGATATTGAGTATTGATCGATTGTTTGATATCAACATTTGAGGAGGTGAGTTTTGAGAGAAAATCAACATCTTGATTTTCAGCTCTGGGAATTTTGGAAATATGACATCTCTGAAAACTAGAGATCAATTTTTGTAACATTTCTTTATATTTGATCATATTTTCCTCTCTCGCCTCGAATTCTTCGGTCGAATATCCGAATACTAATTGTGAATCGGTATTTGCCAACAAATTCTGTACTCCAAGTCTATGGGCCAACTGCAAGCCTGCGATTATGGCTTCATATTCAACCTCGTTATTAGTTGCCTTGAAGCCAAATTTCAAAGCAATAGATGTGCTCTACCCAGATGATGACCTTAGAATTAGTCCTTCTCCTGAACTGTCACTAATCGAAGAACCATCCGTATGTAGAACCCATTGGGGGGAGTAGATGTTCTTATCTTTGGGCAATTTTGCATCTAGGACTTCAATATTATCTGTAATTGTTAGTTCAGTAATGAAGTAAGCAAGCAGATGGGCTTTAATGGTTGTTCTCAGTTTATAACTGATATCATACTCCCTAATTCAATCACCAATTTGGTTAAACGGCCAGATACCTCTAACCGATAAAGAATCTGTCTTAATGGTTGATTGGTGAGCACCCTAATCTTGTGAGATTGGAAGTATAGGTAAAGCCGTCAAGCTAAAATTATCAAAGCGCATGCTAGCT
The DNA here is from genome assembly GCA_026586065.1 of Dioscorea zingiberensis. Taxonomy (NCBI): domain Eukaryota; kingdom Viridiplantae; phylum Streptophyta; class Magnoliopsida; order Dioscoreales; family Dioscoreaceae; genus Dioscorea; species Dioscorea zingiberensis. The sequence goes on from CM048823.1 coordinate 35,662,010, forward strand.
TTTCCAGAGAGAGATATCTAGATTCGGTGTCAGTGAGGACTTTAGTTATGTAGTAAACTGGTTGTTGTAGATTATCTTCCTCTTTTACCAACACCGAACTAACAGCCATGTCTGTGACAGACAAATAGATGAAGAGTTCTTCTTCGGGCTGAAGTTTGGCGAGCAAAGCCGGTGACTATAGAAATTCTTTCAACTGTAGTAGTGATTTCTTATACTTATCGGTCCACTCAAGTTTTGGTGCTTTTCTCAGCGCTCGGAAGAACATGAGATTTTTCTCTCCGTATTTTGAGATAAATCTACCTAGAGCCGCCAGTTGACCATTAAGTTTTTGTATCTCCTTGATGGTTCTTGGGGACCTAATTTCTAGAACAGCTCGAATCTTTTCCGGATTTGCTTCAATACCTCGCTGGGTGAGCATGAACCCAAGGAACTACCCTAATCGGATGCCAAACACACATTTATTCGAATTGAGGCTCATACCGTGTGTCTGAAGAGCAGCAAAGGTCTCTTGTAAATCGACTAAATGCCATTCGGCTCTATTAATTTTTACCAAAATATCATCGACATAAGCTTCAACATTTCTATCGATCTGATTCTTGAATACTTTATTTACTAGCCTCTAAAAGGTTGCACAAGCGTTCTTCAATCCGAAGGGCATGACTTTATAGCAATACATTCCTCTGCCGGTGATGAAGAAGTTTTTCTCTTCATCAGATTTAGCTATTTGGACTTGATTGTACCCTGATATTGCATCAAAAAAACTGAGCATTTCATAACCAGATGTTGAATCAACTAGGTTATCTATCAGAGGGAGGGGTAGCAATCTTTAGGGCAATATTTTTTAAGATCAGTAAAGTCGACACATATTTGCCACTTTCCAGTAGACTTTTTGACAAGTACAACATTGGAGAGCCAATCAAGGTAATTCACCTCCCAATATAAAGTCAGCTTTCATCTATTTGTCGACTTCCTCTTCGGCAGCTTGTAGATGTTCGGGGGGTTGAAGTTTCTATGCTTCTGTACCACCGGTTTATGCTCTGGGTCCACGTTGAGCTGGTGTTCAATAACTTCATATGGAACTCCAGGCATCTCCGCAGCTGTCCAGGCGAACACATCGGAGTTATATTTCAACAAGTTCATAATTTCATCTTGATGTTTGGAACTTAAACCCGCTCCCAGTTGGATAGTTCGCTCAAGGTGTTCTTCTTTCAAGGGGAGCTCCTTCAGTTCCTCGACAGGGGTTGGTCAGCGCTTCTCCCTTTCTTTATCTTCTTGTTGTAGCTCCTTGACAATGAGTGTCTCTGCTGTTCGGCTACTTCCTTCTCTTTACTTCTTAAGCATAGTGGAGTAGCATTGTTGAGAGGCGAGATGGTTACTTTTCACTTCTCCGCAGCCATTTGCAGTTGGGAACTTCATCATCATATGATAGGTTGATTGGAATTGCTCCTAACATATTAATGGACGGTCTCTCTATGATGACATTATAACTCGACGGACAACGGACTATCAAAAAATTGATGATAGTAGTAGTTGTCCGAGGAGGGGTGCCAAGAGTTAGCGGGAGAGAAATCATTCTATCTGGCTGTAATGGGTTGCCATTGAATCCAATCAACGGGGTTTTCACCCGTTTCAAATTTTTAGTAGTGAGCTTTATCATGTCAAAAGCGTTCGAGAAGATGATATCTACCGAACTACCAGTATCAACCAACACCCGCTCAACTGTGAAGATCCCAATTTTGGCTTTGATGACTAGGGCATCATCATGCGGGTGATAGACTCCTTTAAGGTCTTCATAAGAGAAGTAGATTTGAGTAGAAGAACGGGGCCTTTCAGTAATGTGACATTTTGTACTGAACCCACCATTCTGACATAATTCTTCCTTGATGTTAAACTTTTGCCTCCGCATCTTGGGCCACCTTCCCCTTCTTGGTAATTTTGTAGATATTGACCAAGTTTTCCTTCTTGAATAAGATCTTTTATTGCATCCTTTAGATAGATGCATTCATCGGTCAAGTGCCTCTTATCTTGGTGAAACTTTCAGAATTTCTTAATCTTCTTCCTCTTCGGATTATCTTTCAACGGCTGAGTTTTCATTAAGATCTTTTGATCCTGAATCTGCAGTAGGATGTTTTCACGAGATGTGTTAAGGATAGAGTAGTTGTGGTACCTTACCATCCTTTCAGGATCATTTTGTTGCCGATGAAGGGGTCTTCTCTCATCAGGCCGGAGCGGTCTATTCTGATTTCGACCATCTCTTCGGGGCCTGTCCTCTTTTGGATGTTCCTTTCTGGGTTCTTTGTATTCTCGCCGTTGGAGATCTCCTCTTTGGACTTCCTCCAATTTGAGTAGATCTTTTTCTTCCTTTCTGGCTTTTATTTCTTCTGAGGAAATGTATTTTTCAGCTAAGGCGAGAAATTCTGTCAAATCCTTAGGAAGATCTCTAGTAAGAGCGTCCTTGAAGGGACTGACCTTTAGCCCCCTTATCACAGTTCCTACAACTATAAAAGAGTCAAGGTTTGTCATCCTAGCAACCGATGTAGTCGTGTAGGCTCTCCTTCGATTTTTGTTTAAATCCCAAAAGTGTGATGGGATATTTCTTCAGCTTTTTGTTTCCGGTGAAACGACAAAAAAAGAGATCCGTTAACTACTGAAAACTATGTATGGTTCCTGAGGCATGCTTCTGAACCAATCGCAAGCAGTATCTGTAAGTGTCCGAGGAAATGCCCGACACATGACCGCCTTAGTAGTCTTATTTATCATCATTTCTCAACAATATTTCTCCAAGTGTTCATGCAGATCTGTTGTACCATCATGGTGCGGTTTGAAATGTTCGAGAAACAGGGCTTTCCAAATTTCTTGTATGAAAAGAGAAATGAGCTGTGGCACTAGTTGCATAACTCTCTCCTTCTCAGGGATGTAGTGTCATGGTGAATAACGACGTGGTGTATGATGGTGCGATGGATGATGTCGAGGAGAATGGCATCTAAGGAAGTGGTGATACGGCGAGCGATTATGGGGCGATCAACGCCTTGGAGAGCGGTAGACCAGAAAATGATGCTTCCTTCTTGGATGTTGTAATGCCAAATAATGGTTTGGGGACAAAGAGGTTCTCCTTCCTCTTTTATTCCCTAGTTCAGTCTAGAAATTAGGATTCCGATAAGGATTAGATGAACCAGAGTTGTCGGCTGAGGATTCAACACTGCAGTTTCTCACCGGGGAACGCGCTCGACAACTAGGAGAGTGGATTAATGGTCTTCCCCTACTCTCTCTCAGTGGTGCAGCATCATGTGGAACGGTTGTTTGAGAGACATAGTGTTCCACATTTTGTAAGGCGCGCTTAAGCTCTTCAATCTCTCGCTCCATGGCTTGAAAATGTTCATGAGGGATCTCAATGTTTACAGGGGGCATCTCTACCCCTTCAGGAGTAGCATTCTCTACTAGAGAGATGATTGGAGCTTCTCCCTTATGTTCCTGAGTTTGAACTCTTTTTGATATTCTTAGAGTAGCCATGACCTTTTACTCAAAAAATTCCTATAGTCGGCGCCAAACTGTTGATGCAAAATCAAGGAGAAAGCCCCAATTTCACTCTAGCAATTAAATTTGTATAAATTATGCGGCTAGCTCAAGAAAAGATCAATCAGAGAACAAATTTAAGGGAGAAGAGAGACAGATTTTATGTGGAAAACCCCTAATAAATTGGGAAAAATCCACGGAGAGAAAGGATTCCACTATTATCAATGTATTTACAGACATTCCTCATGAATTGAATTACTATTATCAAAGTAATCTCAGACATTTCATATGAATTAAAGAAGAAAATAATCAAAATCTCAAAAGAGGAGTAGAGAAAGAACCAGGTCGCCAGCGAAGCAGAGTTTCGACCTCTCAATTCGGAATCCCTCAAAATAAGCTCTCATCGTTACCTTTTATAGGCTTCGGAAGCTTGGAGCGCAAGGCAGGAATTCATCCACGTGTTTATCGTGGATGCCAGACTGGTTCCAGCTAGATTTCCAACTCAGCGCCAACTGTACTTCTTTTAGAACAACTATGCCGAAGAACAAATGTGGATAGTTCCCGACTAAGAAACCATTAAATGTTCCTTGAATCACAGGATTGATAAAACAACCAAAGTGTAGAACCGATGAATAGCATTGGATCGGTATATATTGTATCGATTAGTTGAATAGTCAGACGACGATAGGTTGAAGAATGGATAAATCATACTAGGCCATTGAACAGATGGACTATTTAGTTTTATAGAATGGATAGACTGCTTGGCGTTGTAGAATGGGAAAGCTATTTTGGGTCTTGGAATGGGCTGAAAGGAAATCCGATCTATACATATGGGGTCATATGATCTTGACACGTGGATGTCTAGATGAAAGACACATATCTCACCGATTTCACCCTACTATTGTTGTTCAATTGATTTTATAAAGGTGAAGAATTTTTCTATTTACATCGCCATAAAGCTGTTCAATTGATGTGTCCACAGAATTCTCTGTAGGAAGATCAATAGCAGGCTTCCTAATAGAATGGGTTGGGGAGAAGTGGAACCAACTGAATGCCCGCTCTTGGTTAAAGTTGTATCTCGGACGAGCAAGAATATGAACCAACCTGTAAATCCACAAAGCAAGCTCTATTTCAACTCGGAATAGGAACCGAAATAATAGCTAGCAAGCGGAGCAAAAGCAGGCTCGCCCCTTATGTTCCCCCTTTCCCTCTCCCGAACTAGGATTTGTTGCCAGAATTAAAAAAAAAAAAAGATCTTCCTATTAAGCAATGTTTTACCGGCAATCTCTGCTTAGGGTGGCCTCTAACAGGTCGGGAGAGTACTCTTTATCTTGCTCATACTCGCATTTTTTTCACAAAAATACTAAACTTCTTTATCTTGCTCATACGCCTCGCATTTTTTTCACAAAAATACTAAACTACTTTACTAATTTTTCCAGCAGGCTTGGTCGAATAAAGCCAAAGACGGACGATCTAGCTAATAAAAGTGGCATAGCAAAGGTCTAGAGGCGAGTGCCCATCCAACACGGATTGAAATAGGAGCCAGTTCGACCCGCCCTAGTTGTAGAGCGACCAGTAATCGTGCCATACCAGTATGTCATCCAAGCGGATGCGAACTCGGCGGACTCCACCTGTAACTGGCTGGTAATACACTTTCAAAGAATTCATTTCTGCTAATGCCAGAAGGGGCTTACCTTACCATGGCGTAACAACTCCCGTCGGTTGGGGGTTGTACCGCCCTGCCTTTTGATCGATACACAGTTGAGGAGAGGCTCTTTAATCGTAGGCTAAGCTCATCTCGTCACAGGGCTATCAGTAGTAACGGTCTGTAACAGATAGATAGGAAAGGAATTTTAGTCAAGATCAAGAGTTCAAAGATTTACGATAAGAGCTTATGAAGATGGAGTTCAGATCGACAAAAGTTTAAAATTAAGACAAGAAACTATAGAACTACATCTCCTTCTTACCTTAGTGGCCGACATGGCCCAACCTAGTTCGAGCTTGCTTCTCGGAGAATCAGGATGCACAAGGGAAGTTTCTAAGAGGGGAGTCGGATGTGTGAAAAAAACTTGTAATTTCCAGATAGCAGTATGCGGACATGAACGTTTCCTCTTATCCGGCTCAAATAGTTATACTAAGCGGACCCTTATAAGTACTATCCTAGGCGCAAAGCCGGAGAAAGAAATGGAGTGTTTTTCCAATCCTTTTGTGAAAGATTTAAAAAGTAAGTCATTCACAACCACTTTTGCCCCAAATAAGATGGGGAATTAGTCATCTCTGTCTCTTCATCTTTCTGAATCGAGGCCCGGCCCGGATATGGTGTGTTATGAAAGTTGTATTACTAGGCCGGCAAAGACATGCACCCCATGGGAATACATTGATGCACCCACATGGAAATTGAGGCTAAGGTTTGATGGTTCCTGCCTAGATGAATTGTAGCCCGTTATCTGTTACCAACATCTTGGGTACATCGAACCCAGTGATGATGTTCTTTTTAATGAACCGCTGTTGAGGTAGGACCCATTTCTTTTATAGTACTTTTTCCCATTGGGTAGTTAGTTCAACGAAAGAGCAATGATGCTTTTCGGGAATCTATTTTATAAGATTCCTTAAGACCAGCATCTGGATAGCTTGAGATTCAGGTCCAATGCAATCAACGCCTATCTTTTTGGAGTTTTCCCCTTGCATCTCGGTCACTTTTACTTTTTCGTTATTTCGTATTGAAACTTCAGGTGGCACCTACATAGAACAACCAAAAAGAAAAGGCAGGAGGGTTCGGTTATGGCGAAGCGAAGACCGACGCCGTCGAATCCTGATCTCGAGGAAAAAAGAAAATGGCATTTAGACTCCACATCTAGTGGATAGTTGTATAACCGTCTCAATATTAGTAACAATAAATGGCCGCATTTCACTGCCTCACTCTTACAGCTCATTGATGTGAGAATTATCCAACTCATTGCTGATTCCCTCCGTTATGACTCTAGGCATCGTGAGAAGAAAAGGCAACAAAACACAGTCAAACAAACAAAAACCTGCAGATTATTTTCCAGTGAAGAGAAATCAAAAACTTGGATTTGGAAAAAAATTTTCACTATTTAATTAAGAACCAAATGAATAAGATGTGTGTGTGTCTATGTGCATATATAACAATCTTGTGGAAATAATAAAAAACAAACAAAATGAAACTTTGATTCAATAATGGTATAAAGGGACAACAGAACAATTTGATGAAATATCTAGATCATCAAACAAGTGTATTATCTGATTCAACCGACCGAAAAGAATATACTTTGCAAAATCATTCCCTTTATCATTAAACACAATTAATTCTAATCACAAACCAAAATGAACACATATACATTCAGATCTAACCCTGATAAAACATATATCCTCACCATCAAGCCAACAATAAAAGAAGTCTCTAACATCCAAAAATAAAAAATTAACTCAATAAAAAGAAAAGAAATTCAGGTAAAACTCTAGATTCCATTGATGAAATCAACACGCCGCCAATTTAGAGAGTGAACCAGCTTTAAAAGGCCTTCGAGATCTTGATCAAATGGCTTTTGTAGCTTTGGTGCCAGAGATCTCGGAAGGGGCAGAGGCTTTGTAACTTTGGCGCCGGCGATCAGAGAAGGGCGTTCAAGCAACCATCCGTACCTCTTCAAGGCTTTGTAGCCAGGGTTCTTTTGGAGAAGAGGCTAGGGTGTTTCTTATGGTGAGACTCTCTGACCCGCGTGTCCTCCACGCTGAGGCTGGCGCTGGCCATCTTAGATTTGACAGCTGAGGAGGAGGGGAAGGGGGTGGCGAAAGGGTTGGTGAGTTCAATCAAACAAAAATATCTTTAATTGAGCCTTTTAAAAAAACATTTTTATATTTAACCTAAAAAATATTTTTTTTATCCCAGTCATTGGCTGATTGGGTAGTCCCAAGGTTATTTTGGCCAATATTTTTCATTTGGGGCTAAAAAAAATATAAATTTTTTACAGGGTCAAACTGACCAATTGCCCTAATATTTCAGCCCATGACTAGTGACAAGCTCCTCGTAAAAAGTCTCCTCCATTGAACTCGAGTTTTATAAACATATTTTTTATTTATTATTTTGAAAATATTTTGCAAGAAAAAGGACATTTTAAAAATTAAATAAGTTCTCGAAGCAGACGCACTTAGGAAAGGGAATCCAAAGGCCGCCAAAAGAATATAAAAAGATTATTGTCAAAAAAGAAATTAATATAAAAAGACTTTTGTTAAAAAAATAATAATAATCCAAAGAAACCCAAGTTATGTTAGAATGGACCTGACTAATGTGCTCGAGTTTTTATAAACATATTTTATAAAAATATGTTTTTATTTATTATTTTGAAAATATTTTACAAGTAAAAGGATATTTAAAAAGGTAAATGAGTTCCCGAAGCAGGGGCACTCAAGAATGGGAATCCAAAGGACGCCAAAAAAGAATATAAAAAGACCATTACTACCAATCCGCAGATTCCGAACGAATTTCCTCGAGCTTTAAAAGCTGTGGGAGAAGGATTATTGGGGTATTGGATGCTTGTCCTCTGGATTCCTTCACTTCCCGATCTCCACCATAGCCGCTTCCCGATCATCCTCCATTGCCCTTTCCCGAGATACTCCACCGTTCAATACGCTCCTCATCGTCTACAACCTTATCCTGGTATGTCAAACCCTAAATCCTTCTCACTTCTCAACTTCTCTCTGCCTCTATCATGCTCTCAGATCAGATGTTTCTTTAGATCTTTGTTTTTTTTTTTTTCTGCTGAAGTTTGCTTTTTGAGTGGTTCCATCAGAGGGAATGTAGTTAAGACTGTGGAATATAGTCTGATGAAGGCAAGACCGCAAATTGGCAAAATCTTGGATTGATTTGGGCAAGATTTCCTTCATGGTTGTTATTTGATTTGTTTTTGTCAATGATCTTGATATAGAGCTTACAATAGTGGTGGATTGAGGAATTCTGTCTCTTTTTCCTTTAGTCGTTGATTTGAATGTTAAATATGCATAAAAGGAAACATAAAGTGATCAAATAAAGTTTTATAAGATTAAATTGGGAAACTAGTCAAACAGAACATATTAGTGCTTCAGAAAGACATAGTAGAGCAAATCCAGTAGAAAAAGAAATGTTTTTTTTTTTCTCACGCATTTGTGTTTCTTAAAGTAGGAAATGTATATCACGTATATGTCAATAGGACACATATGAAATTTGTAAGCTACAATTATTTATAAATTATTCTCAAATTATCCGCATAAATTTATTTCACTAGGTAAAAGTTATAAAGTGGTCCTGTGCTATTGAAATAACTAACAATCCACCACAATCTAGGGCCGACCGTGATTAGTTGTGAACACATAAAAAGTGTAGATATTGTTTTCTAGTTAGGTTTTATCCTGAATTTGTATTTCATACAAACATTATATGCTTTTCAGATGATCATCTTTGCTATAGCAGAACCTTGCTTTAGCTTTTTTCTATGTGATTGCTGCTTAAACTTTAAACCAAAAGTTCAGATTCAACGGCTGGATGAATGTCTGAGACAATGGCATCAAGCTTTTGGGGGCCTGTCACATCCTCAGTGGAGTTGTGTGAGAAAAATTATACCCATTCATCATATATTGCAGAATATTACAACACTATTTCAAATATTCCCTGCATTCTTTTGGCACTTGTTGGTCTGGTAAATGCTATGAGGCAACGGTTTGAGAAGAGATTTAGTGTTCTTCACATATCTAATATGATACTTGCCATTGGGAGCATGTTATTCCATGCCACACTGCAACATGTGTAAGCTTTTCTATCATTCATCTTGAGCCATGCATTAATTCTTTTGTTTGCTGTTTCAGAATGTATTATTGATCCAATCAATGCACCCATAAATTTCTGTTGTTTAAACTTAGAGTAAGCGGGAAGTGACAAACAAGGTTTAAAACTTAATTTTTGGTCTTTGTTGTCTCTTTTTTTGTATCTTTTATATTTGAAGTTTAAGTTTTAACTGATTTTGGAATGTTGAATTCTAAAAAGTGACTACAAAATATTAATTTATAATAATGCAAAAGGAAATGGTTTTTTTAAAAAAAAACAAATTTATACTGAGAGCCTTCTTTTTGGGTTCTTTATTTTTTTAATTTCTGTTTGTATGCTCATGTTGGATCCCATTCAATTGTGAGGTTCTTTATTTTTTTAATTTTCTATTTGTTTGCATTTATATTGAGATATACTTGCATGGTGAACAATTCTTATTTTATTATGCAGCAATTTTAACACCGAAGCACTCGCATTTTCCATCTTTACTTGTTACATAAACTATTCTGAACTGATTTTGCTTGAGGATTTTGAATTGTTTAACTTTCATCTCTAGTAATAGTAATAGAAGGTAAGAGGGTAGAGGTAGGCCTAGGATTACGTGAAGAGAGAGAGTACGTATATTAGATATTGAGCCGGATCTTGCCTTTGACAGAGCGACGTGGAGACCGAGAATTCATATAGTCGACCCCATCTAGTATTGGATTAAGGCTTAGTTGTTGTTGTAACATCCTACTCTTTGGTAAAGTTTGGTTGTAGTTAGGGATGACAATTTCTACAGGATTAATGGGTAGTATGTTCACTTGAATCTTGATAGGATCTGTTTATAAAATCTTATTAGGGTTTCGGATGGGTTTATAATTTAAAATTAAAACTATATGGGTGTGAAATGTGTTTGGGATTTTATTTTGGGCACCTGAAATAGAAACCATATGTATATCTGTTGGAAATGAATTAGTCACACATCGAGAGTTTGAAAGAATGTGTACATGCTCAAATAGAAAGGGGACCCACCATGAAATACCTAATTGCTTGGGTTTTATAAGTGGTGGTTACCCTCATATTTCATGCATAATATAAAATTCCAACAATATCTCTCAAGTAAAAGGTATAGAATCCATGAAACCAAATACCTGGAAAATGTGTGCATGTGTGTGTGTGTAACATTTTAGAAAGTTTGATTTATTGATTAATCACTATTAATGTAAATGTTGGTATATTTACCTGCTATTAGTTATATGTAAATGCATTCTTTGTTTTAGATATTTTTTATTTATGTAAGTAAAATATTTAGTCTTGTATATTATTGAAGATTGGTTTATTGACCTTTGATAAGGGTCTCGATCTTACAAAATTGTAAAGTCCTATAATGAAATACTTTTATTTAAAACACTAAGTGGTCTTGGGATGGATTTAGCAGGTTTGGAATGGTTTTTGGTTGCGATGGGCTTGGGAATTTAGGCAGAGATTATAAACCGGTTTAAGATGGAATAGGTAGGAAAAATTTAAGTGGGCTTGGATTCAGGAATTATGTTTTTCGCTGAGTACATGTGACATTGCCATCCTTCATTGCATTTTACACTCCTTTTTCTTCTTTAAGTTTATGCAAATAGAGGAATATGCAACTCAAGTTCACCAGTTGTACTAATATACTTTGTTGAGTGGAATCGTTATGAGATTTCATATTTAGTCTTATCCATTTTTTATTCCTGAGCAAGTTAATTTTCTAATTCATTATATTTGCCCACATTTGGACTTTTTAACTTTATAAAATTATTAGTTTAAAATGAGTGGTGCAGATAAGATAGGAAGTAAATTGTTATTATACTTCTTCATAGAGATACTTTGAGGCATTAAAGTGAAAGGAGAGGAATTCCTAGATGTTGTTAAGGCTATGGAAACTGATTTTGCTCTTACCAGAATATATCAACGCAATTGTATATGTTCCGTCCTTTAGAAGCATACACACATGTATCTGTTGTGAAACAAAGGAAACAGCAGACATCCTCTGTGAAGTGTCATGAATTCTCTTATTTCCTCACATAAATGTTTCACAAGTGTCCCCACATTGGTTAATATTGAAGAAAAAGGATATGAACATTTGCAATTGCATGATGGAACTATATTTATTATTCCTATTAAGTTAAAAAGTCCAGGAATAACTTCAAATTGTTGTTCAACTCTAGGTTTCTCCAGAAATACAGTTGCTACCCCTTAATTCCATATTTTCCATAATATAACCCCTTCAAGACTTTCAGCTCAATCATTGTGGTTATATTTCCTCTCAAATTGTTTTGCATGTAATGGCGAACAACTCTGAAATCATTCCAATACCTTTCATTGTATTAAACGCATCAATTCATTCATATTTGATGATCTTAAACTATTGAAGTTATATAACTTGTAAACTAACTATTTAGTTTTTATTCATCCTTGACATTTTTTTAATCAGAGCCATTATTTTCTATACACTATCAAAATAAAGCTTTATCATTAGATTATCTTCTGGCTGCATATTGTTAATGATTATGTGCTTATTGAGCTGTCCCTTGTTACATTATATATTTATGTTCTAGTATTTGTTGAATCATATTTTTTACTTCAATTTCAGACTACAACAAAGTGATGAAACACCAATGGTGTGGGAGATGCTACTATACATCTATGTTCTCTATTCACCAGACTGGCATTATAGGAGTACAATGCCTACTTTCTTGTTTCTCTATGGTGCTGGTTTTGCCATTGCCCATGCACTGGTGCACTTTGGAATAATATTTAAGTTGCATTATTTAGGGCTTTGCCTACTGTGCATTCCTCGGATGTACAAGTATTACATACACACAAAAGACGTAGCTGCCAGACAGGTTGCAAAACTTTACGTGGCAACGATTTGCCTTGGGAGCTTATGCTGGTTATTTGATCGCCTATTTTGCAGGCAACTTACAAATTGGTATATCCATCCACAAGGTCACGCATGGTGGCATGTACTAATGGGATTCAACTCATATTTTGCCAACATATTCTTAATGTTTTGTCGTGCTCAACAATTAGAATGGAATCCCAAAGTTGCCCATCTGCTTGGATTTTTCCCTTATGTGAAGATTCAAAAACCCAAGAAGCAATAGTGAAGATATTGTTTTGGTTTTGTTCTGCTACATTTTGAGTCTTGAATAGCAAATATTTATTTCGGTATGAAATCTAGCCATTCAACAGTGAAATTGTTCAACTGACTGATTTATTTTCAGCATAAACTCTTTATACTTGTACCATATGTTATGCTACCTTCCAAGATTCAATTCAGATCAGAGCCTTGATGTATCATAGTTTTGATGGATATTTGTCGTTTTCTGATAATTATATGCAATAAAATTAATTTTGTTTTATCTGGTGAGATTACAGACATACTTTAATTAGTATGCAGAAGCTTGGCTAATTATGTCTGTTGCTTTTATTTGATGTAGCTAGTTCACAGTTTACCTTCAAGTTTGCCTGTAAAGTTGTGTAAACCAAATCCTCCTGTGTTTTTTTTTTCTGATCTCAATAAATTGGTATTTTTGAATTCTTTAGAGAAGTAATGGTATTTTTCACTTCTAGCTGATTATGTGCCTTTGAGTTATTTGATTCTTAGAAATGAGTAATGCTGTAAATCTTTTAAAATTTTAGATTACATGATATTTTAGTAAATTCACGAATTTTGTTAATTCCTTATTTTAAAAAAATACTTTTATATTGCCTTATAAATTGTATTATAAAAATTTGAAAAATTACAAAATGACCTATAAATATCACATGTTTATATTAAGACCTCTTAAGAAATTGGAGTATATATAATATAATATAATATAATATAACTTTCCATTTATACGTTCAGAAGTAAATAAATTTTTATAAGTATCACTATTTTTTCTATTGGTATTTATGTCCTAGAAACACCTTTTCCTATTTATTTCTTTTCCAAATAATTTAATTACATATATGGTTTTCTAGAATTTGTTATGATAAGTATTTGTTCTACAAATTTTATAAACAAAAACGTTTTTGTATAATTCTATTTAAACTAACTTAATCTCTCATAGAGTTTATATGTTTGAACGACTTATTTTATTTCTAAACCTAGTCAAAATTGAAGTAATATAATCCAAAATTATTATAATTATAATTTGAGATTTACATTATAAAAATAATAAAATCTAACATAATTTGAATTTCACATTACAACACATTCCCTCCCTACAAAAATTGCAACCGAAATCATAGAATAGGAAGAAATTTGTATATCCATACCCAGACTAAAAATAAGTTGTCATTTCCATACTTATTATAACTATAATGAATTCTACACTAACAAAAATTAACAGGAGTAAGAGATGAAAGAGAAAGCATGTTTTTTATTTTTCAAAGATTGAAACTAAAAATAAATAGGATTCCTGTTTTCCCTTGGTGTCAAGAATCAAGAGGCTACAAATAAAGTAATTCTAATATCAAATTATGAGAAGCACGATCTGGTTTAACATTGATATAATTTCAGATATTCTGTTTTCCGCACGGAATTTATGAAGTCTTGACAACAATAATGTTTTGAATTTATAAAACTTAACACCACCTTACATGAAGATTGTTAAGATTGTAGTAAGAGAATTTTGGATGATTGTCAGGATATCAAGCTGAAGAAGCTCTGGAGCACCTGACATCTGCAACCGATTGAGCAGAAATTGTCAACATTGGAATTTATGATTCACAAATAGATTAACAGGAGAGAAGCTTGAGGAAGCCCTGAGACAAATTGCCAATGTCCTCACAGTGAAGCTGGTTACAAGTCCATGTTCTTATAAACCTTCCTGATCTTCAATCTGCCAATCTGATTAATTTCAGCAGATAACAGAGCCAACTGTGAGAAGTTCACCGTCTAATGTATAAGATCATTGCTGACTGAACATAAGTGTCCATCAAATGACATTTAAATCTAAAAGCTCAAGCTAGCCATGTCCCTGCATATCAAGCATTTCATCAAGATCTTTTATTCTTTGCAATCCATCACTGATCAAGAATCGGATCCTTTGTTTATCATTACAATGCCGGTTGTTCTCCATTTCTTGCCTCATTGTCTGTCTCAATTCATCTGCACAGACATATATCAACTAATTCAGGCATTCCCATTGTTTGAACGGGAAAATTCAGTTAAGGATTACTACTTTGAGTATAGTAAAACATAATTTTCTTTTTAGCCTCAAGTTGTTTGGGAAATAACAAAAGTTATTCCTAACTCATCCAACAACTGATGATAATTGTTGGCACTAATTTATAATCACTTAAGGTAGGAGAGCCCAAATAAAAAATAAAAAAACCTTGGCTATTTCTCTCTCATCTATTATATATCTATATATAGACTTCAACTAGATGGAACCACTTCAATTGTGTCACCATACAATTACATTAGTTTCACTTTAATAATCCCCGCCAAGTGAGTATTCTGTTCTGTTTTATGCTCATCCATGAACCAAACAAAATCCAAGGAGAAGAAAATTCACCTCTTGAATGGGGAGGGGCACGGCGAGCAATCCTCAACGCTTGCCTATAGAGCTTTAAAACACGAGACCTAGTAATGAATGCATGCAAGTCCAATGAGCCAGCCATCGTTCAACTATCTGCAACCTAACCAATTAATATCAGGGAAAATCTTTCCGATAACCAAATAATTTAACAAGAAAATAAGACTCTTATTCTCAAGTAAGGAAAAGTTGTTTGATAAAACTTTTAAGAGGTTGAACAAATGCAAAGGGAACATTTTAGTGCTAACACTATGAACAAATGCAAAGGGAACATTTTAGTGCTAACACTAGGTATCATGGAAGTAACCATATCAAAAGATACTAGTCACAAAAACATTCTCATTTTCTAAAAGAAAAGATGTAATTATATCTTAAAAATACACACGGGATAGTTGCACAAATGGACTGATGCATTCTAGACCTAATCAGACCTAAATGTGGACAAATATTTTTAAAAACCATAAATTTTTTTGGTTCAGCTTGTATATCTGGTAATAGGTCATATTAGTCAGGTCAAGACTTGTTTACTTCCATAAATTATTCATGGTCCTAGAAGGATGTTCTAAAGTCTAAACAAAACCAATTTAGTTCCCTATCAAGAAAGCAAAAGCCTATATTCTTCTAGACCATGCAACATAGGATGTGTAAGTTTCAAAAGGAAAAAGAAATTCCAAACCCAATTACTCAGACAAATATCAGGAAACCTATAGTCCAACAAAACCTAAACATTTTTTTAGGATTTATCTGCAGGTTACATTAACAGGTAAACAAATAAGATCTCAAAAGCTTTTGCTTAATTGTTTAGGTTAATGGTGCAGACAGAAGAGTTTATTATATTTGATGAAATTTTCTCCAACTATAAGCCAGCATTTGGTATCTTTATTTATTACTATCGCATAATCTGACTAAAGTTCTTAGAGGGGAATTAACTTCTACAATGAAGTACTCCCTTTTCTAGTCTACAAGTTTCTATAGACGTACTTTTATTATGGATTTCAGTAAATAAAATTTGAAGAGAATCTCTCAATTAGTACAATGCTAAAGAGAAGTTGCCAAAATTTATGTTAATTCTGACTTCCACTCACAATGTAAAATTGATGGTTAAATCTGGTGCTTTGAAGGCCAACCCACAGGTTAAATAACAAACAAAATAAAATTTACATCACAACAAACAAAATTTTTATGGCTTCTAATTTCTATTAAACAATAATAATATTGTGATCAATTGCATAACTTCAACCTCAACTTCTCATTTCTTAGCTGAATTTTGATATATATTTCAAATGCCTTTATGCTGGAAGGAAGAGAAAAGGAAAATATCAATAATAATTTTCTTTTTAGAAATCCACCATGAAAATAGAGTAAGATAACTATCTTCAGGGCATTAAAGATGAACTAAAAGACATTAGTATACACTATCCCTTCAAAGAAGAAAGAAAAAGATCCTAGATTGAGGACCTTCACAGTTATGAAATTTCTACAAAATCTTATCACTCTAAAGCCTCCCAACTTGAAGTTCAATGTAGCAAACCTTCAATTGTCTATCATACAATCTGAATCTCAGTATCATCCTACTATGCTGAGTTATCTTTAATTGAAAGATCACATTTCAGGGAAATTTTTCCAAGAGGCATGACTTCTGCAGTAAGAACAATGTTCGGAACAATACGTGATTTGCATTCCACGTTAAGACACCAAAAAATACAAGTTATGCCAAAAAATACAAGTTATGCCGAAAACAAAGTGGATTGAATTGGTTTTACACACAACCACATCAAAACAGGGAAAAATAACAAAAAAAAAAAAAAAAACAATAGAGTAAATCTATGGCCAAGAAAATGCTATCAATGAATCAGAATTGAGAAAAATACACTGAAACACAAAGATATAGCAAGGGAGACTGAAAACCTAACTAATGAAGAACCTCTTTTGCCTAAAAACAAGTAAAAATTGGAGATTAAATATGAAGAATCATGCAAAATAATAAAAGAAGAAACTTTGAAGCAGAAGAGGAATGAGGACTGACCGTTGATTCGTGACGGCCGATGAAGTTAGGCGACAGATGACAAGCCAGGGCAGCGACCGTCGACTTCTCTCCCGAGTTCTACACCTTATGACCCTCAAAGATGATATCACTTCGTTTTTGAGGATTAGCTCTGTTTATTACTATTTAATTAATTGGTTTTTTTTTTTCGCGCGAGCTTTTATACACACAAAAGTTTGAAATTACTTAAATATTTTTATAAAAATAATATTTATTTCTAAACTCCAATAAAATATATCACTATTGTTAAGTTGACCGTCTATCAATGATGTCAAATTAATATAGAATGAGAGAAAATTATTAAAATGAGTTTGCTAATATACACCCTTTAAATAAGTTTTTCTTAATATATCCATGTAAGTTTGGAATTGTTTAAATGACCCTAAAAATAATTAAGAGTGGTTTAGATAGATTTTAACCATGGTTAGAACTCAAAATTCTAATAGAAGCTAAAAGTGTTTCACCAAAGGGTATATATGTATGCAATAAAATATATTTTATAAAAAATGTAAGCAAATATCATTTTTTGCGAGACATTTAAGCAAATAAGATACTTTTATAAGGGCATGTAAGCATTTTTTTTAAGTTAATTCTTGTCATCATGGTGCATTCTAACATTCCTTCGGTGTATACTAAGGTATGCCTAACTTGGGTTTTGTGACTGGCATTTGCCGGTCACATTTTATCGTACCCAATTTGAATAGAGCCATACCTTTTCTCTGCCTGGCAGCACCCAATAGGTGTGTCGCCATTTCACAAAAATAAACAGTAATAAACAGTAATGAACAATAAAAGTTCACATCCAATTTGAATAGAGTCACACCTAATATGTGTCTGGTCGCACCCAGACCTTTTTCATCTAGGTGCGAGCATGTGCAAATTTGGTGAGGCCTTTCACGAATTGGGTGCGCCGTCATTTCACAAAAATCAACAAAAGTGAACAATAATAAACAGTAAAAGTTCGCACCCAATTTGAATAGAGCCGCACCCAATATGTGTCTGGTCGCACCCAGACATTTTTCATCTAGATGCAAGCATATGCAAATTGGGTGCGGCCCTTCACGAATTGGGTGCGCCGCCATTTCACAAAAATGAACAGTAATGAACAGTAAAAGTCCGCACCCAATGTGTGTCTGGTCGTACCTAGATCTTTTTCATCTAAGGTGCGAGCATGTGCAAATTAGATGCGGCCCTTCACGAATTGGGTTTGCCGCCAATTCACAAAAATGAATAGTAATGAACAGTAATAAATAGTAAAAGTTTGCACCTAATTTGAATAGAGCCGCACCCAATATGTGTCGGGTCACACCCAAACTTTTTTCATCTAGGTACGAGCATGTACAAATTGGGTGCGACCCTTTACGAATTGGGTGTGCTGCCATTTCACAAAAACGAACAGTAATGAACAGTAAAAGTTCGCACCCAATTTGAATAGAGCCGCACCCAATATGAATAGAGCCGCACCCAATGTGTGTCTGGTCACACCCAGACCTTTTTCACCTTGGTGCGACCATGTGCAAATTGGGTGCGGCCCTTCGCAAATTGGGTGTGTCGCAATTTCACAAAAATGAACAGTAATGAACAGTAAAAGTTCGCACCCAATTTGAATAGAGCCGCACCCAATATGTGTCTGGTCGCACCAATACCTTTTTTATCTAGGTGCGAGCATGTGCAAATTGGGTGCGACCTTCATTTCACAAAAATAAACAGTAATGAACAGTAAAAGTTCGCACCCAATCTGAATAGAGCCGCACCTAATTTCTGTCTGGCAGCACCCAGACCCTACCTACTACGGTACGAGGTGCGGCGCCATTTCACTAATGAACAATAGTTCCTCAAGAACTTCTTCATTATGATCAGTAATGAGCAGTAATGAACAGTAAAAGTTCTCACCCAATCTGAATAAAACCATGCCCAATCTCTGTTTGGCCGTACCCAAATGCTACCCTTTTTAATTTTAGATTTTGAACTTGGTTTTTTTGTCACCAGCTAATGCCGGTCACAAAAACCTAGGTTAGGCGACCTTGGGTATAAGGCAAGGAATGTTAGAATTCACCTTGTCATCATCCTTTCATATTCATTCTTCTCCTTTCTAACATCGAAAATACATACTTTTATATGGGTATGCAAGCAATTTCATTATAATTCTTCTCCTAATCCCTTCTTAATCATTCTTCTCTTTTATAACATTGAAACTAATTTGCCACTATCTACTATTTATTAGTTTAAACAACAACAACAACAACAACTGATTAAGCCTTAATCCTATACCATATAAGGTTGGCTATATGAATTCCCTATCTTGCTCTCAAATATGAAATAAAATAAAATAAAATAAGATATAATATGATAAGGGTAAAAAACGAGGAAGCCTGGAATCTGACATGTGGATCAATCCCATCCTTTCATCCACGACAATAACCCCCTTGGGTTTCACCCAGAGTCGTTCTCCTCGGAAAACGGAAAGAAGGCAGCCACCTCGGTTCTGTTAAAGCGGTCCTCCTCGGGTAATGAAGGCTCACCTCTTCGATTTTCAAAGGCCATGCACCCTAACCCGAAGAAGGCGCCACAGACCCCGAGTTCGCAGGCTGCGACACGAGCCGAAGGACTTAACACCCTTCTAGAAAGAATTACCGTTGAGACTGTTGAGATCTAACAGAATCCCAACCTGGCGGTCTAGAAACATCTAGAAGAAAGATGAGCTGTCATCCTAGCTGGCTCCAGCTGGCACCCATGTGGCCTATTATGAGCTAGCCCACTAGCCTCCACATGGTCTATTGAGAGTGGCTTGCTCCTTAAGCAACACCCCCTCCCTGGAGCCTATAAATAGAGGAGCTCATCAAGTCATCTTCAATCTCTGGATGATCGGCGAAGTCCTGCCTCTCCAGAAACTCAAATTCCACCAATCATTTTGTAATCTCATCGATTTGATAGTGATTTGATCTCCGATTATGGAGATCCACCGTGGTTTTCTCCCTGATTTGGGGTTTCCATGTAAATCTTGGCTTCATCTCTATCTCTTTTGAGTTTTTCTCTCTCGATCCTTCTCAACCTCATCCAAATCTATCCCCAATCAAAAAATAAATTCAATTGTTGACCTAAATCGCGGGTTCTCCCCGGTTTTTGTATCAACATAATATAATATAATCTAATAAAGTAAAAATAACAATAAATCAATAACTACTTAAATAATAATAATAATAATAATAATAATAATAATAATAATAATAATAATAATAATAATAATAATAATAATAATAATAAAAAATAATCCTATGAGAGATTGGAATGTTAAAAGCAGAAAAGTATTCCCTTCAAACAAAACTAATGAAAGAGAGATTTTTAATCAACTTATCCGTAATCCTTTACTAGATCGGGTCGGCTATATGGATTCTTTGTCTCTATGTTGCTTTCTCAAAAGCAAGATCTGGCTTAATGTCTAACATACGTAGGTCCTTAGACACTACCTCTGTCCACGTAATCCTAGGCCTACCTCTACCCCTCTTCCTACATTCTATAACTAAACTATCACGTAACTAAACTATCACGTCTTCGAACTGGAGCCCTAGGGGGTCTTCGGCGTACCTGTCCAAACCATCATAAGCGTCCTTCTCTTATTTTATCTTCAATTGGTGAGAGATGCACCTTCTGTCGGATGTGTTCAATTCTAATCTTGCCCAATCTTGTATGACCACTCATCCACCTTAGCATCCTCATTTCTGCCACATTCATCTTATAAATATGTTGAACTTTAGTTGTCCAATACTCTCTCCAGTATAGCATGCATGGCCGATCTAACTGTCATCCCATAGAATTTTCAATTTACTTTGTTAGGTATCTTCTTATCACATAACACACCCGTGGCACTTCTCCAATGACGGCTTAGGGGAGATATGCCACCCGCAAGACAACATTTTGGTCATCACAGTCAACCTCTCTAACTTCGAGATGAGGAGATCCTCGTCAACAGCGGGAGTTCTGTCCACATGATATTTTGGGACGCCTTCGAGAGGATAAAGCTCGGAGCAGAGCAGTTGCATCTAGTGAGATCACCTCTTATAGGGTTCTCAGGAGGAATGGTGCAACCCAAGAGCGTAGTAACACTCCCCATCACAGTCGGAAGCTCGCGCTGACTATTGACGATGAAAGAAAACTTCCTTATTATATATTGCCCGCCCAACTATAATGTGATTCTCGAAAGGCCAACCCTCAATGCTCTAAAGGAGGTTATCTCCACTTATTATCTCTCAATGAAATTCCCCACCGAGAATGGCAACGGCAAGCTAAGGGAGGATCAACGGATGGCTCGACAATGCTACGTTACTCTCCATAAAAGAAAAGGCAAGACTCAAGACACGTTGGCTGTTGAAGCTCTAAATGATGCCAAGGACGAGAGGGTGCAGAGGGCGACGTCATTTGAAAAGGTGGTTACACTACTACTTGTCGAGGTATAACTTGACCACACAGTTCAAGTCGGAGCCAAGCTAGAGGGAGAGATCATGTCATTCCTACAGGAAAACTCTGATCTCTTCGCCTGGTCCACGAAAAACATGCCAAGGGTGAGCCAAAGCATCATTGAGTACCACCTTAACATAGACCCCACCCGCAAGCTAGTAGTTTAGAAACATCGAAGCTTCACCTCAGAGTAGTAGAGGAGGTCGAGAAGTTCCTTAAGGCAAAATTTATTAAGGAAGTAAGTTATCTAGAATGGCTGGCCAATGTAGTTCTTTTGATGAAGTCTTCAGGAAAATGGAGGATGTGTATAGACTTCACAGAGTTTAATAAAGCTTGTCCAAGCGACTGCTTTCCTTTGCCTATGGTTGACAAATTTGTTGATTGTATCTCAAGCTACAAGATGTTGAGCTTCTTCGATGCATTCTCTTTATATAACCAGATTCTAATAGCAAGGTGCGATGTAGAGAAAACCTTTTTTTATTACAGACAAGGGCACTTATTGCTACAAGGTATTGTTCTTCGACCTGAAGAATACATGGGCTACCTTGCAAAGGTTAGTGACCAAGGTCTTGTGAAATCCGAGATTTTTTTTTGAATAAATGGGTTTTAATATTTTCATGATGAATTAATTTTTCCAATAAAATAAAATATTTGAAAATGGGAGGTTTTATAGTTAAAACTTTAATTGGGGTTTAATTATTAAATCCAAAGGCATTTCGGTAATTTGGCATGTTTGGAGGACATGAAAAGGATAAGTAATTACATATCACTTTTGTTAATTAAATGATTAATTTAATTAAAATGCTCAAGATTGGGAAAAATCTTGGAGTTGATTAAAAAGGGAATAAATAATTAAATCATTAATTATTTAGTAATTGATTGATTTAATTAATGGACAATTCTAAGTTTAGAATTTATTTGAAATAGAATGAGAAAAGAAAAGAATTGGTAAATTCTTAAAGATGGAACAAATTCATAGATTGGAGATTGACTAAATATATAAAAGGGAATTCCCAAGTTTAGAAGTAATTGGGGTTTGTCTTGAGAGAGAAGAAAATTAATTTTAATTCCTAAATTAAAATTATTGGACTGCCAAGGACTATATGGTGATTTTAGAAAAGTTCGGGGATTAATTAGTAAGTGGTTTCCTCTATGAGAGAAGGACCAGATTGCAATAACAAAAGAATAAGGGACTAGAAAGAAATCTTTCTTTCTTCTCTCTCACGGAGAGGACCTGCATATAAAGATGAAAAAGAAAAAGGCTATTTGCAAAAGTCCACGACAAAATCGTGTATAGGCTAGGGTTCAATAGTTAAAAATGAACGGTCGAGATCAAAGGATCTTGGAATCATAAAGGATCTCGAGGCACCATCCAGCCGTCCGATTGCCCAACGAACTAAGCATGCGGACGCCCCACCGTTCGGGCAAATCATGGGCGCTCATCCGAGAGATTGTTATAAGTTCAAGGCAAAGGGGAGTATCCTGGCCGTCCATCGCCGTGACATCTTAACCCTTCATCTGATCAATTGTTGGATATGAGAGACACGAACTGATCTTCATCGTCAGATTTCCACGGATTAATCTCAGCCGTCTGTTAGCCGATCCCGAGGCAATCGCCTCCCTTCTCCATCGCACTAGCGCGCCGCCGCGAGCTTTGCTCCACCGTGATTCACCGAATATCTCTAAATAAGGAAGGAGAGGGATTTGATTTCAAATCAATTCCCCTCTCCAACTAAGGCCAATTGCACTGGGATTCTCTTCAAGCACTATAAAAGGGCCTGTGGTGGAACCGTGGAGGCTCACACAGTGCCGGCGAGCCTTTTCCACAGTGAGAAACAGAGAGAGAGGGACCAGGAGTCAAAGGGTGGGCACCTTCGCTGTTGGCGACTAATCTGAGAGGGAGGACACGGCCATTCTCTGTCTTTCTCTGACCGGCTGTGGAGCACCGCGAGTGCGCCTTCATCATCTCCGGTGAGCTTTTATTCTCCTTTTTACCTTCCGTTGACCATGCATGGTAGGTTGTTAGATAGGGGGGCAGACACGAAGGAGCCTCCAGAATCCTTTACTGCTCTTGGTTGAGGGTCTGGACGCTCAGGGAGAAAGGAGGCTCGCGGCCGCCACCGTGGAACTAGAAATCAGAAGGAGGATAGAGGGGCGAGCTCTGGCCAGAGGGGACCTCGATGCTGGTCACTCTGGGCGCGGGCCGCCTGGGAGCGCACCGGCGACCACCGAGCAGAGGCAGAGGCTCCACCACGGCGACTAGCGCGACTCTCTTCTCCGACGAGGCCCAACTGAGAAAGAGAGAAAATAGGATTAGAAACTAAATAAAAGATAATTAACTGGCTAATGATAGTTAAGTGTTAATTTGTTGATTTGATTAAATCAAGTAGTGATTGAATAAAAAAAAGGGTTGGGCTTGATAGAGTAATGTGGGTTTGGGTTAGATCCGAGTCCAATTTAAAGTTGAATTGGTTTAGTCAAGTAGGATTAGAAACTGGTTGGGTTCAGTCAGCTTGGTTTGAGCTTGGCTTGGGTCTGACCAAGTCTTAATTGGTTGAACCAAATCTCTGGATTAGACCAAATAAACCAGATTGGGTTTAACCTATTTTATTGTTGACTTGATCTAGTCAATTAATAAAAAATAAGAAGAAAAAGGAAAGAGGTTGTGGGAGGAGAGGTTTGAAACCTAGACCTCTCCCACCACCTATTATTGGGCCTAACCACCATGGCTATGCTTTCACTTGTGATCAAATAAACTAGGTTTAAAAGGAAATAAGAGATAATTTAAGGAAAGTGGAGAGAATGGAACCCGAGACTTCTTTAAGGGATTAGTAGGCCTTAACCACCAGGCCACCATTTTCTATATGTGGAAATAAATTAATTTAGTCATTTAAGGAAAAATGACATAGGAACACAAGGGAGGGCGCACAAGTTGGACTTGGGCCCGTTTAGAGCATCTTGCATATTCAACTTGATAATTTGAAATATAATGACATTAATATAGAATTTATTATCAGGTTTTGAGATAGAGTCGTGACAGGCGGGATCTTGCCGAGTAATCCCGATCGACTTTATTGAGGTAAGTGCACTGCCTAGTACCCACTCTTCGGAGTATTCTTTGACTTTTGATATATCATATTCAACTGCCTTTGAGTCCATACATGCTTCTTTTATTCATTTGGAATTCTTTTGAGCATACTTGGTTGTTTTCGAGATATTAGTATCCATGTTTGTTGTTTGTTCTTCCGCTCGGATTTAGTGGAGCGTGGGGGCTCCGTTTGGGAAATGATCAGGGATGGGACACCCTGGTGTTTCGGCTTGCCATGCCAAAGGGACGATACTCTGGTTGTCCAGCCCGTTAGTGGGGGTGATTCGCTGGCGGTGTCGACACGTACGAGAGGTGGCGCTATCGACATACGATCTGAGGACCGTACGACCGGAGGGTCGAGTTTGCAGCAAGTTTGCTGATAATGCTGACCGGGGGAGATGTTTGCTAAGCTTCCTTTGGAACTCTTATTGAAGCTCGTGGGCTTCAATAATTAGGGGTTGTAACTTGCTTGTTTTTGTGGTAGACTCCTAGGGATTGCTTGAGGGGCGTGACCCCAAGTTTTGACTTGATTATCATTGTTACTTGATATTATGATTTTCTTGAACCCCCGCAGGGTACTTACTAGGCTTTCCATCCGAAAGCTCATGCACTTGTTTTCTGCCTGTTTTCAGATCTTGAGGAGTAGGAGTCTAGCGTACAGGAGCCAATTGAGGGTCGGGTTGATAGCAGAGGTCCAAGGATCTCATTTATCTTTATTTATTTGAGTGTGAGACTTTTTATTTGTAGGTCCCTTATAGGGCCTGGCTTATGTAGGGCATCTGGACCCACTTAATTGATTGTGTTTCCGTTGTGACCTTTTTAATTAAGTTATTTATCTTGATTATATGTTATTTGTTGTTACTAGCCGAGTGAGATGCGTCTTACTTGGTTACGGCCGGTCTGCTCACGTGCTCGGGGTCCCAGAATCCGAGTCGGGGCGTGACAGTCTTTGACAAGAAGATTGGGAGGAATGATGAAGCTTATGTTGATGACATTAAGGTGAAGAGCGAGAAAGCTAACCACCATATAAACAACCTGCACAATTCCTTTCACGCGCTTCGAGCTTATGAAATGTGTCTCAACCCGAAAAAGTGTGCATTCGGCGTTCATTCGGGTAAATTCCTTGGGTTTATGGTGACTGAGGGAGGCATCGAGGCTAACCCTAAGAAGATCAAAGCAATCCTTGAAATGGGGTCTCCAAAGACTATCAAGGAAATTCAAAGGTTGAATGGGCGGTTGGCAGCCCTCGGGCAATTTATCTCCAAGTCTAGGGAGAAGAAACACCCATTCTTCCAAGCTCTCGGAAGGCGCTCAAGTTGGAGTGGACAGAGGAGTGTGAGAAAGCATTTCTACAACTCAAACATTACCTCGAGTCCCTGATGCTCAACTCGGAGATAAGCTCTACACATACTTGGCCTCCACTACCTCAACGATTAGATATGTTCTCTTGAAGGAAGAAGGAAGGGTGTAGAGGTTGATCTACTATACTAGAAAGGTACTCAGTAATCTAGAGTTGAGATATCTCCCGCTCGAGAAACTAGCGTTCGCTCTCTACAACTTGGCTTGGCGACAGAGGCCCTATTTTTAATCTCATAAAGTCATCATCCTCACTGATAAACCCTTGAAGCAAGTCTTCCATCGACCAGAGACATCAAGAAGACTGACTTAGTGGGTGATAGAGCTTGGAGAGTTTGAGATAAACTACTGATGCATGCACAGGGTGCGCGACAACTCACCTGCATGTGTACGTTGTCGATCAAGTAGTAAAGCACCCAAAGGTAGGCTTATCGAATCCACGGGGACTAGAATACTAGTACTAACTATCTTGTTATCTAGTCTGAACTATTAGAAAAAGTGTGATTGGTTGGTTCCTAAAAGGGACTAACGCAAACAGTTGATGAATTGGCAAACAATCAGAGAAGAATGTGGGGCCTTAGATCTCAATCCCCTAGGAATCCTTTATTAACAACTGAATTCTAAGTATTAGTTAACCAATGATTAATTCTTGGGAGTTTGACAATTGTGCCATCTAGATGCTACACCCTATCTCTTGGTGTGCAAATCGAACTCATTATCTATGCCTAGTTGTAATCTAACTAAAAGAGATATGGATATTATGCATAAAAGAGGCGTGCAGGCAAAACCCTAATTGCACCATGTGCCATGCTAGAATCTAGCAAGGTAAATTGACCATGGCTCATGCAACATACAATTGCATAAATCAAGCACAGACTCGCAATTATCATTAATAAAAGAAAACAATAAATAAATAATTCAATTAATAAAGTATCCCAGGGTTCATATGTCTGAGGCACCATCGAAGGGGTTTAGCCTCTCATGCTAATGAAAACATAAACACAAGACTTCACTTGGGAGAAGACATAATTAAATATATAAGAACACCCTCGCTCGATATCTTCTCAGCCTTCAATCTTCCCTAAAGCCCTAGCTGTCGCTCGGAACACTCGCCGAAGATAACTCGCTAAAAGGTCCCCTAATTCTGAGCCCTCGGCGGGTTTATATAGGCTTCTAATCTAATTTGGCACGGGTGTGCACATCTCATGCACGCTCGTGCCAACTCCCACGGTTAACACTTGACGCATTCTGAATTTTGGTCGCGCACACTCACGTGCACGGTCGTGCGGAATTAAATTTAGGTCATGCACATCTCTGTGGAGTTACGTATGTTCATGTGTACGACCGTGCCAAACTGTGTAGAGGTCATGTACATCTCTGTAATAGGCTTTTGCAGCTCATTTGTCCTCGATTTGTCTCTTTTCTATTTCCTTTTGCTCCGAGTACCTATTTTACTTGCTCAATCACAAAACAAACCCAGAGAAGTACAAAAGAGGGGAATTGTGTAAAACATCAAGCTAGGTGCATATGAATATGATGGAAGTATATGTGTATTCATGCACTTATCACACCCCCACACTTGAACTTTGGCTTGTCCTCAAGCAAAGGAAATGTATACAGTAAATAGATAAGTGCAAAAATCTTCGACCTCAAAATAGCTGGTAGTCCTCCCGGTTCCCAGGAAAACACAATGTGGGATGCTACTGACTGGTTTTTGTAAGAAAAATACGTTTCTCCTTATACTTGAACCCCCCATGTGTATGTGTGGCCCCTTTCTAGGTGCCCTTTTATTGACTTAAAGAAGGTTCTACTGATAAATGCCTCATTTTTTTCCTAGAATAACTCTTTTTGACTCTCCTATGTGGGCAGTAGCTGCATACATCCATTGAGGTAGCAATTTCCCTCGGTAGGTCATCAAGTAGACATTTGTAATGCCTAAGATCCGACAACTCAAGGGCGGCTTTCACACTTCAGAGGCGATAGCTCTTTCTATCATCTTTTCCGATAGGGCATCTAGAAGGGATCCAACTTTTCATTATAAATATAAACAAACCCTTTTTTTTTTGAAAGAAAAATTAATATGTAAACTAGTAGAAACTAAACCTGAGTAGTCAAGTGACAACCATAGTTAAGGTTTGTGCATCAAAATTTTGTGAGGTGTTTAGTAAAGGCAAATTATATGGTATACTTTTTGAAAGAAATCGTAGCCCCCCAACACTAACGTTAGCCTAGACACAAAAGGGGATTCCCATTAATTTGCTCATAGATCATCCTAGATTAGCACTTATCATAACAGTATAATGTCTTGGTAAGATAATTAATCCTTGCCCCACGCATAGATTGTGCATTCTCCCCAATGCATGGAATATATGTACTAAAAGGAATATGACATGTCAGAGCAAGTTGTGAGGGGGAATTGCAACTTAGCTCAATATGTGTCGTGATTTGTTCAGTCCTTTTCCCTATGTTTCTAGTCAAATGGGGTGTACTTTTTCTGCAAATATCGAAGGCAGAAAATTAAAGCTCCATAGCATATAGATAGACTAAACCCTTTATTTGACAAACTGACCCAACTAAAGAAGAAAATACAAAAGTGGTAAGGTAAAATGAAAAAGAAGGATAAGGATGACGCTCATGTGTCGGAGTCGTCCTCCTCGGTGCTATCGAGGTTGTCTAAGATCTCTCCTGCATCTGAGTTCTCTCCAGCAGCACTATCTCGAGCTGCCACCACAATAGCTCCTGTTGTCTGAGCTGATAGTAGTAGTGTGGGTGGATATGCGATACCCTGGCTGTCCAGAGATAACTGTCTTTGTCTGCCTGCATCAATGCTGGGGCTGGAGTTGCTAGAGGTAGAGGGGTACTCGGTCCTGCTGTCGTCAGTGGCGCGATGCCGAGATCTGCTATTGCTACCTCCTGCCTCTTGGCCTGCTCTGTTCGGGCTAGTGGTTCTGTGCGAGTGGAGACTGTATATCGTACGCGCTGAGGTGTCCGTGTGACACGTCTCATGCCCATATAGCGTAGTATCTCCATGGTGACGGGGACGTAACTCCCAACTATCTGCATCTGTCTAGTCACATAGGGTGATAAGTCGTCTATGCCCTGGGCCAGTCGTGTGATGTATGGCCCTGCGAAAATGGCTTCGATCCTAGTGTAAGTCGCCTGATGTCGCAATAGCTTGGCCATGATCCATCCAAGGTGGAGTGGGAATCCATCGACCATACTCTGGAGGTAGAGGAAGTCTCTGGTACTCACGACTCCTATACCTCATCCCCACCCTATAATAGAATGGCTGAGGATCAGATGTATCTACCTGAGGGCTGGGGATCGAAGAGTGGATGGCTTCGACAGGTGAGGGTCGTAGAATGGGTCAGTTCTCGGCCTCCTCCAAACAAACTATTATGACTCATCAGCTGGTCTTAAAATCCATAAAGCCTGGTACTCCGGGGATGTCGTGAACTCTCAATCGTAAAGTCCTAGGTGGATGGTGAAGTCGGTGTAGCTCATATGGAACATGGTGCCACCCAACCTGAACTCGATCTGGTCGGGTCGGTGCCTGGCGATGAGCCCTCTAGCCACCTGGAATATCAAGAGTATCTCAAATGTCAGCTCCCGGTATGTCGGCTCGTGAATGTCCAGGAGGCACCGCCACCAGCCTGCGTCCAGGTATCTTTGTACATCGGTAGTGAGGCTTACTGTCTTTAGCACACCCCAATCGATGCGGCGGGCCTCGCCAAAGCTCAACCGGCGGAGGCAAAAGTGTCTGGCTGCGAACATCGGTGTGGTGAAGGATAGCTCCTTTGGGGAGACAGTGAATGGATGTGTCTTGGATCGCGAGCTCCCCTTTCCCTTTTGCTTCTTCCTCCTAGGTTACTCTTTTTCGGGCAACTCCTTTATCATATTCATATGCACTTATCCCATTTTCGGACAACAATTCTCTATTTTTGTACTTCTGTGGGTATTCCCTTATGATTGGACAAGTAAACAGGCAACCAAGGCAACAGGAACAAGAAAAGGGGCATACTGAAGCAAAAAGAGCAAAAGAACACACTTGCAGAGAAGTGTCGACCTTGATCTTACTAAACACGACCGTGCTTATCAAGCACGAGCGTGCTCAAGGCCGAGCAACTCTCTGTTTGAAGACGCGTTAGCCATGATGTATTTATAAAGAACACGGGCATGCTCCATATCAAACACGGTTGTACTCAAGCTAAAACAAGGGTGCTTTAGATGAACATAGACGTTCTTCACAGTTTAAGAATTTATAAATACTCGCCGAGTAACCTAGAAAGTAACTTTTGGCAGAGTAGTCTTGGGCGATTTTTGTTGCGGCGACTAAGGTACCAGAGAGGAATTGAAGGCAGAGGAGATAGTCCAGGGAAGCTTTTTTATGCCTATCTTTATAGTCTCCTCTTGTATCAAAGTTATGGTAGTCTATTACATGAGAGGCTAAACCTTCTATAGTGCCTCAGACACATGAACCCTAGGATGATCTTGTTGATTGATTTCCTAATATGATTTGGTTTTACTTTATTAATAATTCTTGTTAAAATCTTAATTATCTGTGTTTGCAACTCTGCATGGTTTTACTTGCATAAGCTCAATCATCTATCTCCTCAGAGGATAGCATTAGCAGGATATTGTTCGTGTTGGATGGTTGTGTGGGTATTATTATTGCATTAACCCGGAGTTGTTACCTTTCCTGATATCCTTGTATGGTTTTCTATGCATAAGCCTTGAGTTATGTACCGTAGTGCGATAGAGCATTCAACACCCTCAGTGTTTGTATAGATGATTTAGAACGGTTAGAATATCGCACTAGCCTAGGGATTTATCTAGATAGGTTGTAGCCGGACATAGGTGACAATGTGCATGAGTATCACGAGAGATCGAGTGTTGCGCTGAGAAGTGTAATTGCTACATCATCCTGAAGTTGTTAGTAATTAGCCAGTAATAGGGAATCAATCATTAGCAAGGGAATTCTAGGAGGATTGTGATTTGAGGTACCATATCTCATCTATGATTGATCCTAATCCTCCAATTGTTCGCATTAGTCTTTTAATTAAGTATCCAATATCACCAATCATCACATAAATATGATAAGGCAAATATGTATAATAATGCACTCATCACTGTGACAGTGTGGATTGGACAAAAGTTAGTGACATCAAAAGTCTTTTTGTTGAAATGATGAAATAGGTTCGTAGGCTCTTCCCCTTTTACTGCTTTACCCTCATCAAGGTGACAGAACACTTCCTTTGCCTCTTGTTGCTAATGAACCAACTGAGAAAGAGATCAATGAACTCTTGGAAGGAAGACACGGTGCAAGAAAGGAGACTACTGAACAAAGCCTGAGATGCTTCACAAAGCGTTGTTAGGAAAACTTAACATATAAGAATGTTAATATTTCCATAGATCAGTATAATCATGCTCAAGGATCCTAGATGGTCGTCTGGGTCCAAGGTGTCTTCATAGGTGGACATGGAAGGTACCCCGAAGTTCAAAGTGAGTAGCACCTCCAAGATCTCTCGGATGAACAAGGAGATTATCTGAGGTCCATGCCTTGTGGACTCCTTCCTTTCATAGTAGGGGGTGTAACACAGCCTTTAGAGGGGTTTTAGGTCATTGCCGGACCTGGGCAGGTCTGAGTTTCCCGATGAGGCATCCATCCTTCTCTTCCCTTCTTTGGGCCCTTTTTCACGCACGAGTTTGTGAGCATCAGATCTCCCCAGGCTCTCTGAGTGCACTAGAAGAGCACTAGGTGGTGCTGGACCCTAAAGACATGGGGCTCCACCGCATGGAGAGCTCGGGTCACGTCCTCAATACTCTGCTCAAGGGCCCTGTAGCACTCCCCCTGAGCATCTTCATCATAGGACTAGTTTGGAGGAGTTTCCCTAACTCCTTGATCTCCGTTGAGCTTTGCCACGCCATCATTTTCTGTTTCTTGTCCCTGGTTCTCTTTGTCCTTCTCATAGTTACACTGCTTCTCGTTCAGGGTTCCCACAAACAGTACCAAACGGTTGAGACAAAAACCGGTTTCTCCTAAAATCAACACCTATCCTTGATCAACGATTGAGATTTATAGTTATGGGAGACATCACCGATAGTAGGAGAAGGGGAGAGGGAGCTTTTCTGGTTCGCTAGTAAACCTACACAGGAAATAGGGTTGAATGGGACGAACTTAGTTCCTTGGTGTAGCTCCAACACCCAATTTAGCAAGAGAAAGGGTGTTTAGAGGTGGAGGATAAGAGTTCAGGGTTACGAGAGCAAATACCCCCTTCTTCTTTATTTCTTCCCCCTTATCATACCTCGATGAGATCAGCGGCTATCCTCCCGATGTCAGAGAGCCTTCTTGTTGTACATATTTTCTGATACCATATCCTTTGCACCTTACCTTTTCATGTCATCTTATCTCCATTCTTGACTTTGGCAACCTCCCTTTTGCCTGAGGCAGATGTCCAACCTGAGAACTTGCGCCGGTTAGGTGGACTCTTGGGATAATGCTGCGTTTAAGCTCTACAAAGATTTAACTTGTTTGTTCACTCACATTTCTTCAAAATGTAAATAAGAAGCTGTACTACAAGAAAACTTGAAAATAGCTACGAAAAAATCCCTCGCTACATCATGAATTTTCGTCGCTAAATTAATTTAGCGAGGGACAATTTTTCGTCACTATGTTGATCCTAGCAAATATTTCGCAACAGAAACCGCTATCGCTGAATATTAGCGAGGGCTTAGCGAGGGATTCTTTACCTAGCTATTTAGCGACTGCAAAAAAAACGTCGGTATTTCGTAGTTATATTCCGTCGCTGAATATTACCTCTAGCGAGGACTTAGCTAGGGATAATCGTAGCTATTTAGCGAGGGCAGTGTATTGCGTCTCTATTCCATGCTAAATTCTCTTTTATTGTAGCTATTTAGCGACTGCAGGCCGTCGCTAATCTATAGCTTTCTTCCTAATTTGATTAAAATTAATTCCCTCGCTATTCCGTAGCTATTCCCTCACCAATCATTTGCCACCAATATATATATATATATATATAATTTATTGGTCCCCTATAGTACAAAATTAGATATCCCCTATAAATTCATAAGCATCTGAAATAAAATTCAAGCTTCAACATAAGCTTATAGGAAAGAAATTTTATTTAATGCAACAACTAAATTTTATATAATATCATTCAATTTTTACATAAGATTCCCCTCCACCTCTTACATATAGTATTCAGTTTTTTGAGATAATAATAGTAATAACTTTACTTTTTTGTCTCTCTTTACAGCTTGAGGCCTTTAATGTCTTGCATTCATTCATGTTGTCTTGAAACTCCTGCATGTAATTAGCAACATGTGTAAGAAGGCTATCAGGGAGCAAAATTCTGGTCAGATTTAACTTTTGTAGGGAAAAAAAAGAGATAATAATAAGCCTTGAAATGGACTGTTTATCTTATATATATATATCTATATATATATATATATATTGATGACAATCACTAAAAAGCTTTTCATCCAAAAAAAAGAAAAAGAGGGAAATAGTGGTTGGTATTTCCCATCCTTATTGTAATTGATTTACCAACTAGAATAACAACTAAAGTTCTTGCAATGAATTATCATCCAGTGTGGTTGGTTCACCTAAAACAATATCATCTTTCTTGGGTATCTCATATAATAATGTTTCAGAGTGTCCAGGTGGGGATACATAACAACATCTTAATTGACAACAAAGATTATTAGTGAAGAGTCAGACAACTAAACAATGATAGCTAAGATTAAAGAACAAGAAGACAAGCATTCAAACATACTGAACAGTTTACCAATTTAAGTTCAAGTGACTGTACTAGTAACGTTCCTTCACATAACTACAATATTATGACCTCCAACTTCCAGACCACACATGGATTTTACACAAAAATAGAAGACAAAGAATTGCATGTGATGTCCAAATATAATGCAGAGACACTTGATTGACTTACAGCAGTTGGAAAGGTTGAAAGAAGCTGCTCATAAATTTGCAGACTCCAAAATAGGCAAATGCTAAAAAAACCAACATCATCAATCAAGAAACACATGAGAAAACAACAAAAAGATTTCACCTTTAAATACAAATAACCTTAATGGCATAAACAAAAATCTCACCAACTCCTCGCTTGCAAGAATTTCAGCAGCATTTGCTTCCTCTTCACCAACAACCAATATATAATTTTACTGAGCTAGCTGAGCTTATATATCTAAACTGTCACGCCCCGACCCAGTTCCCAGGACCCCAAGACAGACCGGCCGTATCCAAGTGGAGACGGGCCCCGCTTAAATACAAGACCTCAGTAAATCAGAAACAGATAACAAAATATCAAAATAACTCACAATTTATTTATCGGAATTACAACGGAATTAAAAACAAAATTATACATCCTACAATAACAGGCCCTAGAGGGTCCTACAAGTCAAATCTAGTTGGGATCTTCCAACCTCGGCAAGCTGTGTCCTGACCCCTCACGCCGCTCCTAAATCTGAAACAGCTATCCTTTAGGACCTATAACAAAAAGGAAAGCAAATGGGGTAAGCTTCTGGAAGGAAAGCTCAGTAAGTTCCCCGCAGGGATCACAAGTAAGTCAAAACCTATAAAAGTATTCAACAGTCAACAAGTCAAACAAACGGGGCCATGCCCCGCACAAGCAAAGATCTAGGAGACTAGGAAAGAAGAAACTCCTAGATTAAGAAACAACCCTTAGACTCAACAAACTTCTCCTGTCAATACCCAACCTTATCTGGAATCGACCTCGGTCTTTTGTACGTGTCGACAAGGTCAGTATATCGTCCCACTGACAGGTTGGACTGCAAGGATATCCTCCCCCTGGCATGGAACTATCAGAATGATAGGGTTTCCTCAGCCTTGAGCGCTCCACATGAGCATTTGCTCCACTGAACCAGCAGAATAACGAGCCCATCTGGCACACACTTGTCTGGCCAGCACATAAGACCATGTGTCCATGATCAAATGTCGGTCACAGGGTGGTGTGCCCAACGAACAAACCAAACAACAGGTAATCAAATAAATTTCTAGCACATCAACCATGCACATACAAAGAAGGAACAAATAATTAGGTATGTGCACGTATTCCAATAACGGATAGACAATAGATATGCTAAAAGAAATAGTAACAATAACACCAAGAAACCCATTGATGGGTGGGAAACTAGGCAGAGGTAACTTACCTTTGTTTGCGATATCTGAAATCCTTCCTTGATTCTTACTCCTGATAAGTCTCTATGTCGGTATCTAGCAGTAAGATCTAATTTAATAACAACAATATTCAAAATTTTCTAATAAAAACATGCAGGATGTCCTAATTCGACCCAAGTCCGATTTATGGGCATTTTATTTTTGTGAAACCCGAGATTTTTATTTTTTAGAATAAAAGGGTTTTTAAAATTTTTATGATGAATTAATTTTCCTAAAAACATAAATTATGTGGAAAAGTAAGGTTTTATAGTTAAAACCCAAGGGCATTTTGGTAATTGGCATGTTGGAGGACATGAAAGGAATAAGTAAATATGTATTACTTTAGTTAATTAAATGATTGATTTAATTAAAAGGCCTAAGTTTGGGAAAATTCTTGGAGTTGGTTAAAAAGGGAATAAACAATTAAATCATTAATTATTTAGTAATTGATTGATTTAATTAATGGTAAATTCTAAGTTTAGAATTTATTTGAAATAGAATGAGAAAAGAAAAGAATTGGTAAATTCTTAAAGATGGAACAAATTAATAGATTGGAGATTGATTAAATATATAAAAGGGAAATCCCAAGTTTAATCCCAAGTTTAAATTTATCATTTCTTAAAGAAATGATTGGGGGTTTGTTTTGAGAGAGAAGAAAATTAATTTTAATTCCTAAATTAAAATTATTGGGCTGCCAAGGACTATATGGTGATTTTAGAAAAGTTTGGGGATTATTTGATAAGAGGTAACCTCTCTGAGAGAAGGACCTGATTGCAATAACAAAAGAATAAGGGACTGAAAAAAAATTTCTCTCTCTCTCACGGGGAGGTCTTTCATGTAAAGGAAAAGAAAGTCAGGGGTTCAAATGCAAATCTACAAACCATGTAGAGAATGAGGATAGTATAAGGATTCAACTGTTAGGATTAAAAGATCTGGATTAAGTTCGAGGCAGCAAGCCTCACCCAAACCCTTGGTACTCGATCCGATCGTAACCGTCCATCTAAGCTTGGTCTAAGATCGGATCAAAGGCTGATAATCCAGCCGTCCATCTTCAAACAATACAAACCACTCATCCATTTGCGTGGTGGATCCGAGGCAGAATGGAGCGATCACCGTCCATTCGATCAGAAGCTCGATCACGAGGCAAATCATCACCTTCTTCCTTCGCCAGCACCAACGCGCGCGACACCATTAACCTAAAATAGCTGCATGTAATCCCGGCCAAGAAAGGAAGGTGGGGAGGGGTGATTGGCGCGCGATCTTTCTCGCCAGCAAGAGATTGATCACGTAGGGATCTTCCTCCAGCCCTATAAAAGGAGCCGTGGCCGAACCCATGAAGCACACACACCACCACTAAGCTTTCTCCACTATGAGGAATAGAGAGAGAGGAACCAAGGAGCAGAGAGGAGGGTGCCAGCTCGAGGGGCACCACACCTCGTCTAGATCACCGCGAGCCGCTGAGGCTGGGAGGTGACGCAAATAGGGAGCCATACCTGATTCCCGGCCGGCCGAGGGCGCACCAACTTTTCCGGTAAGTCTCACCTCCTTCTCCATTCTCTTTACGTTCGG
Source organism: Dioscorea zingiberensis (assembly GCA_026586065.1). NCBI lineage: Eukaryota > Viridiplantae > Streptophyta > Magnoliopsida > Dioscoreales > Dioscoreaceae > Dioscorea > Dioscorea zingiberensis. The sequence goes on from CM048823.1 coordinate 35,698,613, forward strand.
CACCACTGTTGCATACATGAGGGCTGTAAGGCAGAGAATTGAAGAGGGGGAGGGGAGGGGAGGGGGGACGATGATGGCCGATTAGGGACAACCTAGCGAGAGAAGGGTGGATGACGACCACCACCTTCTCATGAGAAACTCGCGGCCCACCTGAAATCTTTGGGCGGCGAGGACCAAAGGCGGCAAGGGCTCCGGCCTCCATGCGCCGGCGGCAACCACCATGTGGATCCGGCGTTCATCTCCCGATAGCCTGCAGCTGAGAAGAAGAAGGAGACGAAGTGGGTTTTAAATAATTAAAAGTTAGTTAGTTAGTTAATTAATAAATAATTAAACCCTAAGTATTTTAGTTATTCTTATAATCAAATCAAGTATTATACTAACTGGTTTAGTTTAATCAAAATTAATTTAGTAAAATCAATTTGGGTTGGTCTACTAAACATGTTTGGGTTGAGTGGATTAACTAATTATACTTGGGTCTAATTTAAATCAAAAGGGGTTAAATTCAACTTAACTTCAAATGGACTCGGGTCAGGTTGATTAGAGAGTTGGGTTTTGGCCTAATCAACTTAAAAAAAAAAGAAAGAAAGAAAAAGAAAAGAAAGGATGCAAGAGGGGAGGGTTGAACCTGAGATCTCTCAGGTTGGCTTGGCGGGCTTTAACCACCAGGGCCTTGTTGTTGCTTTTGATAGAATAGAAAAAGCTTCTTTATTTAAACTGGTTTAACGAAATTAAAAATAAATAAATAAATAAAAAGAACAAGAGGGTTGGTGATGTGAATAGAACCCAAGACCCAACATATGGACTTGGTGGACCTTAAACACCAGGCTACCATATTCAATTTATGGAAATAAGTAAATTTAGTCATTTAAGGTAAAATGACATAGGTACACGAAGAAAGGCCCACAAGTTGGACTTGGGCCTGTTTAGAGCATCTTGCATGTTCAACTTGATAATTTGAAATATACCGACATTAATATAGAATTTATTATCAGGTTTTGAGATAGGGTCGTGACAGACGGGATCATACCGGGTAATCCCGATCGACTTCATTGAGGTAAGTACACTGCCTCGTACCCACTTTTCAGAGTATTCTTTGACTTTTGATATATCGTATTCTTGATATTATTGCCTTTGAGACCATACATGCTTCATTATTCATTTGGAATTCTTTTGAGCATTCTTGGTTGTTTTCGGGATGTTGGTATCCCTGTTTGTTGTTTGGTCTTCCGCCCGGATTCAATGGAGCGTGGGGGCTCCGTTTGGGAAACGATCAGGAACGGGACACCCTGGGGTTTCGGCTTGCCATGCCAGAGGGACGATACTCTGGTTGTCCTGCCCGTCAGTGGGGGTGATTCGCTGGCCGTGTCTACACGTACGAGAGGTGGAGCTACCAACATACTATCTGAGGACCGTACAACCGGAGGGTTGAGTTTGCAGCAAGTTTGCTGATGATGCTGGCCGGGGGAGATGTTTGCTGAGCTTCCTTTGGAATTCCTATTGAAGCTTGTGGGCTTCTATAGTTAGGGGTCGTACTTTGCTTGTTTTTGTGGTAGACTCCTAGGGATTGCTTGAGCGGCGTGACCCCAAGTTTTGACTTGATTATTATTGTTACTTGATATTATGATTTTCTTGAACCCCCACAGGGGTAATTACTTGGCTTTCCATCCAAAAGCTCACGCACTTATTTTCTTCTTGTTTTCAGATCCTGAGGAGTAGGAGTCTAGTGTACAATAGCCGATCGAGGGTCGGGTTGATAGCAGAGGTCCGAGGATCTCATTTATCTTTATTTATTTGAGTGTGAGACTTTTTATTTGTAGGTTCCTTATAGGGCGTGGCTTATGTAGAACATTTGAACCCACTTATTTGATTTTGTTTCTGCTGTGACCTTTTTAATTAAGTTATTTATCTTGATTATATGTTATTTGTTGTTACTTACTGAGACCTTGTAGCCGAGTGAGAAGTGTCTTACTTGGTTAGGTCCGGAATCCGGGTCAGGGCGTGACAATTTTCTAAGCTTTTCCCCTTTTATTAATAAGCTTTCTCTACTTATTCCAAAAGAGCCAACTAGCATAGTGGTTAAGGCCCACCAAGCCCAAAAGGGAGATCCCTGTTTCAATCCCCCTTCTCTACCCCTCATATATATATATATATATATATATATATATATATATATATATATATATATATATATATTTGTTTTGTCTTTACTACACTAGCCCAAGTCCAAATTCAAAATAGCTCACTGAACCCAAGTCCAATTAGCAGGTCTTGACTTAACCAAGTTACACTTTAATTGATTAAACCCAAGCCCAATTAACAGGTCCTGACCTAACAAAGTTACTAGACCTAAGTTCAGATCGGACTTGATTTGATCAAATCAGATTCAATCCATTAGCCAATTTATCCTGATCAAATCTATTCTAACTTAACTAACCAAATCAGTTTTATTAACATAAAACGGTTCAGACTCACTCAACCGGTTCAACCCGCTAACACAACCCAGTCCCTGTTCTTCGTCACCGTCCAGACCGCCCCATTAGAGAAGAGAAACGGCATGGTGGTCGCCGGAGATGTGCGGGTGGCCGGAACCACTGTCCCCCTCCTATCCCCGCCGGTCGATGCTATTTCGCACCACACGCTCCTCCTGGACAGAGGGTGGTCGAGCTCCTCTCCCTTTTCGCCGGAGCACTTGACCCTCTCCGGTGCTCCATTGCACGACAGAGGATAGCAACGGTCCCTAACCTTCCCCCCTCTCTCTCTTTCACAGCATCCTATGTCCTTTTTACATGCATGCATGGTAACCAATAAGCAACTGACGAAGATCAAAGTACTCACCGGAGATTGCCATCCGTCAAGCTCCTTCTCTGGTGACAATCAGCCTCTTTGTCAACGTCCCCCTGGAGATGGTCTTGGTTCCCGTGAGTACGCGCGTCGTCTCTTCCTCTCTTTCTCTCTCTCTCTCTGTCTCACCGTGCCTCACGGAGAAGGTGTCGCCGCTTCTCAGATGATCTCCAGCGACCAGGAAGTTCCCTCTTATTTATAAATGCCACGAAAAATCTTATCTGATCATGTAATTTGAGTTTATCTCAAATTCTAATTTTATTTTATCTTCGTTTTAAACTCTATCTCGCGGCTCCGGAGAATCAAATAACCCTGCGGCGGCGCACGCGGTGGCGATGCGTTGGAGAAGACCGGGCTCTGCCTCACAATCTGGTGACCTCTATCGGACGGCCCAGATAAAATCTAGCAATCCTGTGGCCCTCATTCCATCAATACGCCTCGTGATCGCCTCTATCTTGGATCAACGACCACGATTTAATCTTGATAGGCGGTTAGATCAGTCCTGACTGCCTTGACTCAAACCGTTCCCTTAGATGGACAGCTTGGATTGACCTGCACCGTAGGTTCATACCTATACTTGTCATAACTGATTAAAATGGACGATCAGATCTCCATCTGATTGTCTTGAACTTACTCACAATCCCTTGATTATCTAATCCTGGCCGTCCATTTCCTTTGAACACTCTCTCTGCATGGTTTACTCATAAATTTACAGATAAGTCCCTCTCTGTTATCTAACTTACATGTAGGTCCCTCGTCAGAGAGATATGCAGAATTCTCGTTAGGTCCTTGTCCTTCCTGATATTACAAATAGGTCATGGTCCAGAGAGAGATGATGCATTCTAACCGCAAGTGTAGGGGTCGAATCAAGTAGTAAAGTGGACTATTGAAAAGTCGGGTATCGAATCCTCAGGGAGAGAGAAAATACTAGTACTAATTAATTGTCAATTATCTAGTCAATCAATTCGGGTTGATGATACTAATTCTAACTCTAAGGCTAATAAAGCAAATTAACAAATGCAATTGATCTTGGAGATGTCAATCGATGAAGGGGGATACTTGGGTGATTGAATCCCCTTTGGGTTTCCTTAGATGTGGATAATGCTCTCTATGCTGAATCTTAGTGAATCATTGGCCAAAGGTTCCTAATACGATTTCATCCCCTCGCTCGAGGGTGATTACTCAACCTAGTACCCTCACTAGTTAAGTTCTAGGGAACCTATATCTTGGAAGGACTAAGGGAATAAGACATTTAAAGGAGTAGCTCGCCTTAGTACCCGGGCTCGGTGTACTCCTAGTCCTCTCTATTGAAGTTTGTCTACACGCGGGGAGTCTTCGCTTCTTCCCCACATGGACTAGAGAAACCTCTCCGGGCTCGCAACATAGAGAGGTTAATGCTTTCACTATAAAATACATTCAATAGACCATGATGCATTCAACCAATCAATCAACATAGAAGAGACAATATCAATTAACCATAACCCAAAGGTTCATCAACACCCAAGTATCAAAGTTTAGCTCTCCATCAATGGAGAGTTACAATCAATGTTAAAGAAGAAATCAAACACAAGAGTCATGAAGCAAACCCTTGATGATGACCGTTTGGAGATTTCCCTTTTTTTCTTTAGCCCTTACTTCTTCTCTCTAGCCCTCTTGAGCCTTCTCTTCTTTTCTTCAATCTCCTCCAAGATGGTGGAGAAGATGATGATAGCTTCTCCCTCCTTGAAGCTTTGGCTCTAATCTCCCTCCAAGATACCCCAAAACCCCCTTTTATATCTCTATTTATATCCCCCTCTAGGGTTTTGGGTGTATTTCCCGACTTTGCCCTCGGTTGGCCTTGTCGCGGTTTTACGATATACGACCCAGTATGTATTTCATACGACCCCGTATATCCCTTATACGGACCACCATACGGAGTGTTGTACGGAGTCGTATATCTCTCAGGTCCTCGTGTACGGGGTCCCGTCAGTCCATTCGTGAGTCCGTAGGAATCTCCAGGTCCATACGGGTCCGTATGAGACTCCGTATGGACCTTCTTCCAGCTCTGTTTCGCTTACTTTGGCCCCCGTTTTCTCGAAAACACTTCCTTTCTCTTGCGATTCTTTGTTTTCGCTGTTTACAAAAACAAAGCCTTTTTGAGCACCGGCGGGCCAATATTCTTCCAAAACATAAGATAATATGCATGAATTTCATGTATGATTGATGCTCATTTGAACACTTATCAAAAGACCTTTTATCTCTCAGTCCTTATTTGTTTGAAAATTACTATTAGATCCTTAATGATTCCAATTAGCCCTAATTAGGGTATTTTTCATTTTAATCCCTTTTTCCATAAGCAAAGATAAAATTTCCAATCATGATAAGCTTCAAAAAGATCAACCAAGCAAACCTTCATTCAAATAAAACTTGATTACATCCGGTCCATAAGTGAACTAATTAAAGACTAATATAAACACATTTATTTTCCAAAAGAAACTCTAAGTTGAATAACCCTAAAATTCTTGGATCTCACATAACCTGTAAAGCAAACCATAAGTAAATGATATTGACCATCCACCAAATGTATTAGTTTTTACAGTAGCTTTAGATGTATTAAAAAACAAATAAAAGAAATTCTAAAGAAATATATTTGAAGGGGTATTCATCATCCGTAGTTTAATTACAACTTTAAACTAAGAGTGAGCTATAATATGATTTTTGGCCTATAAAACTATTTCATGAATGGGCAAATGCTAAAGACAATTATCCCATGATATTGAATGTTTGAAACTAATGCGTAATATTTATATTTATCTAAAATGAACAATCAAAACACAGTTAATCATTCCTCTTAAGTTGGTTTATAGATCAAATGGCAGTGACAAGTTACGTTTAACTGTCTAAGTGCCTATGAAAACCTTGTTAAAAAAAACAAATAACCAATGCATGAAAAACTCCAACCCTAAAACCCTAATTTCAATTCAACATATCGAAGAAGTTGGTTAAAAAAAATAATCATTCATGAGAATCCTAACTCCATTTCTAACAATAATATCACAAAAACATTAAGAAAAAAGGGAAAATTATTTTACAGTCCCTGACTGTTTACTTTCTGACTTTTCAGTCCCTCTGACAAAACGACGTTAAACTTTTCAGTCCTCCCTTTTAAAATGAATTACTTTTAGGTCCCTATCGTGACCTTTACCCGTTACTTTTTTATTAGAACCCCAAAATACCCTATTCTCCTCCGGCCCAAAATTCACCTTTTTGGCTGAAAGGACAGGGAGCATGCAGCCAGCTTTTGTACTTCCATTCTTGCAAAAGAAACGAATCCTCTTCGCCTCTTTCCTGTCTTCTCCTTCCCTTCTTCTCCTTCATTTCTTCTTTTGCAGAGCGATTGTGTTGTGTTTTTAGTCTTGTAGAGAAGTTGCGACGTGACCGAGTCCGGTGTGGCAACAAGCTAGGTGGGAGAGTTTTACAAAGACAAACAACCAAGGTAGATCCACTTTCCCATTGTTTTTTCATAGCTTGCGCTGTATAGTTATGTTGTTTTTGCAAAAGGCTTTATTCTTGCAGGAGTTTGATGGAAACCATTTTCGTCGTCGCGTGATATGGGGGAGAAGGTCTGGCCTTAAAGCTCACAGTGCTCACTTGTTGGGAGTCAGTAATAGATGACATATGTGAACGGTGGGACCTTGACCCCTCTGGCATGAGAGTGAGTTATATCGCACCAGACGAACAAAGAACAACTTGTCCCATTGATAATTCTACAGACTTTATGCATATGTGCAACATTTTGCAATCGTTCGAGAAGAATATGGTCGACCTTATTGTGGACACAGGTGAAGTGACCATTGGCGACAAGTGTGGGTCTTCGATTCCAACGTAATTTACTGTCTTTGTTATCTGGAAATGTAAGCCTTTAGTATGTGCTTGTTATTTCCCGCAACCGTGTATTACAAACATGTAAGCATTTACGATTTTCTTTAAGTCTTTAGAATTGCTCTTATCTCTTTACTATCGACCAAATGTCTTTAGTATTTGTTTTATCTCTTTATTATCAACCTTAAAGCTTTAGTATTTATCTTATCTCTTTATTATTTATAGTAAGTGTTTACCATCAGTCGTATTCGCTTAGTATTGCGTCGTTCTGTTTAGTATTGTCTTACTTAAAAGAATCTTTTTTTCAATCATCAGCGACCCTCTAGCCGAGAGCATGTCCTTGAACATTGTGGGTTTTTCTCAATATCCTGAGATTGCAGTGCTCAGAGTCGGTGAATGATTTGAAAATGTGGAACACTTCAGGGATGCCCTCCATGACTTTGCTATCAGAAGGAAATTTGACTTTACGTTCATTAAAAATGACAGAGAAAGGGTGGCGGCCAGATGTGCCAAGGTAGACTGCAATTGGAGGATCCATGCTTCTCGAGAGGGAAATCTACAAACCTTTCTAATAAAGACAATGCAGCCCACACATGTGTGTTGTGGTGGTATCGGGACAAGTTCACACCATTTGCTTGGAAAATACGGTAGCATCTTGTTAGGAGCGACTGGCAAAGACGGCAACGAGGGATTCTTCCACGTCGCATTCGCCACAGTGGACAATGAAACAGACGACAATTGGACTTGGTTCCTCACCACTCTCAGGGATACAATATATGGTGATGACGATTACGACAAGTACATTACATTCGTATCCGACAAATCAAAAGGTTTCGTTAATGCCATCGCAAGGGTGTTCCCTTCATCGTCTCACGACTATTGTTTGCGACACTTAGAGGCGAACTTCATGAAGGGAAATACTAGCCTTGGAAAAGCATTGAAGAAGGAGCGTTGGGCCCTTTTTACCCGCATCACATACGCATGTATTGCTAAAGAATTCGATAATGCGGTGAACAATCTCATGGCCGCATCGGCACAAGCGCACCATTGGCTAATCCAAAAGTCTGATGTGGCCCATTGGTCAAACTATCTGTTAAAGGGGAAAAGATGGGGTGACATGTACTCAACCGTCGCAGAGTCATTCAATGCGTGGATCAAGAGGGCGCGCCACCTCCCGGTCACCGAAATGGTCGACTCAATCAGGTAATATTCACATGTAACTAAAAATCCTTTACTATTTAGGGATAATCTTCACTATCGCCTCTAACGCTTTACTATCGACCTTAAAGCTTTATTATCTAGTGTAACTCTTTAGTATCTCGTATAACTCTTTACTATCAGACCTAAAGCTTTATTATCGAGTGTAACTCTTTAGTATCCCGTATAACGCTTTACTATCAGGCCTAAAGCTTTACTATCTAGCTTAAGTCTTTATTATTGTATAGAAAGCTTTATTATCCAGCACAACTCTTTACTATCTTGCTTAAAGCTTTACTCTCTGCTGGAAGCTTGATTATCCCTTACAAACGGTTACTGTTCGCAGGTACAAGCTCATGAATATGATGTATGCCCGGCGCGAGCATGTCCGGCGCTGGGGAACACATCTTTGCCCAGCAATACATCGAAAGCTCGAGGACACTATCGAGTCAAGCCGCTTGCTCCGCGTAGGCCGTTCGGACGGTGAGCAATTCGAAGTTATAGACCAGTACAGCTACGCGGTCAATTTGCAGACAAGGACATGCTCTTGCAGATGTTGGGAAGTCTATTGAATACCTTGCACGCAGGCTTAGAGAGGAAGAGAGAAATAAACCGAGTGTTAGAGAGAAAAAATGAGAATAAATAGAGACTCAGAAAGAGAGAGAACAAGGGATGGAGAGAGAAGATATGAAAAACAAGAGAGAACATGGGGTAGAGAGAGAAGAGAGAGGGCAATAGGGACAAGAGAGAGAGTTAGAGAGAGACAAAGGCTTTGAGAGAGGAGAGAATTAAATCTGATTAGAGAGAGAAAAAAAAGAAGAAATTCTGATCTAGAGAGAGAGAACATGGGATAGAGATGGATAGAGAGAGAAAAGAGAGAAAAGAGAGGGCAACAAGGTCTTTTTCTATAAAAAGTAACTCTGTTTGTGTGAGAATTGACTGAAAAATAAGTCTTTGAAAAAGGAGGGACTATATAGGGATACCAAAAGTTATGGGGACTATATAGAGATTTCAAAAGTTTACAAGGACTATTTGTTACTTAACTCAAGAAAAAATGATTGAATATAATACAGAGAATTTAGTTAAGCAAAATAATTAAACATTGCACTATAAACCCTAACCCTAACGCTAAAAATACATACTCTTGTAGCAAACCTACAATAAAAGCAACACAAAGAAGCTAACCTTGTAAAAGAAATAATCAATTCGCAATACAAGAGACTCAAAAATCATTGTAGCAATTTATACATTATTCACAAATACAAATTTCAAAAAACAAAACAAAATAATTTTAGTAAAGAATATTAAAGGAATTAACATACAAAAATTATGAGAAATTATAGAGAAGTATTAATTACAATTGGTAAGTTTAAACAAAGAAGCAGCTCCCTTTTAATCATGCTCCTGAACATGTTCAACAGTGTTTGTCTCATCTGTCATCTCCCCTCTTGAGCTGCAATAATTCACAAAATTAATTTCCCCAAATTTTATAGTGCATATAAAACAAAGAAAGAAAGAAAAAGCTTGACATCATACATACTTTAGTTTTTATATATAATTAATGGGTATTTAAAGATGAATTGGATTATAATGGAATGTATCAAAAGGCCATGGAATGCATGCATTTAATTTCAAAATATTTCCACATTGATCAATAACATCATCATGCAATTAATTTCAAATTATTTCCTTATTTAATAATAACATGAATCTCATTTGCAATACATTCATCATTTACTAATTATAACGAGTTAAAAAAAGTCACTAAATTTGAAGCAATGAGAAAATCAAAGATTTGGCACCATTCATGCAATTTTAAAAAACAACTAAATAATCCTTCAAAATCTTTAATATTATTTGTTTCCTTGTTATAAAAACCATGTAAAAAGGACAAAAGAGAAACACTAACCCTAAATCCCTAGAGCGTCTGGTCTGAGCGCCCAAAGCCCCTGAGCGTCTGATTCAAAGCTTCGTCCCCACACCTCTGCCCCACTTGCGATGGCGAGTGGGGACGGAGGTACGAGAGTCAGGCCCCCTTCTCCACCTGTCCAGAATCCAACAAGAACTCCATACCCAACCTTTCAAAATGGGAAATCCTTTTCTCGTGTGGTTGCTGGAGAGACAAAACCGAAAGCCTTTGGCAGTGATACGATCAACTCTAAGGAGAACTTTGAAAAGCTAAAGAAGCTACAGCACCCAAGATACATCCCTGATCCAGAATTTCGGCTTCGTCTTCAGGAGAGGATGAGGATGGTTATTTATGGAAAGTTTCTGGGGAAGGCTCTGCCCCTCGACCAGGTACGTACATCTCTGGCCAAACAGTGGGAAGACCTGGGAAGCTTCTCCATCTCCGACTTACCAAATGGCTTTTACTACATTCGGTGTGAGACGACCGAGATGGTGGAGAGGGTGCTGTGGGATGGACCTTGGACCATCAGTGGTATGGTTCTTCAAGTGATGCCATGGAAAGAAAATTTTCAACCAGCTTTTGAGAAGCTGGAATCTGCTGCTGTATGGGTTCAACTCCACCATCTACCGATGGAGTTCTGGGAGTACGATCAGTTGGAAAATCTGGGTTCTCTGCTTGGGCCGGTGCTCAAAATTGACTCCCATACAATGGAGGTTGATGATCCAACGTCGGAAAATGGTCGTTCAAAGTATGCTCGGTTATGTGTGGAATTAGATCTCTCACAACCTCTCCAGAGAGCCATTTGGGTTGGGGAGGGAGATGAAGAGACACTGGTGGCTCTGATCTATGAGAAGATCCCTTCTCTGTGCTTTAAGTGTGGCCTAATTGGGCATACGATTGCGTTCTGTAACAATGCCTCTTACTCTGCAATGAAGAGTGAGAAGGATGGAGTGCAATCAGTGGGAAGGGCGTCGTCGTCTAAAGCTCAACCAGTGCAAGTAGCTGTGGAAGGACAGGAGTCATGTGAAGATGTAAGTATGGGAGGCCAAGGTCAGCTGAACATGGAACTTCCCCATCTCGATGATCATATCGGAACCTGGAAGATTGCTAGTCACCGGCGTGGTCGAGGCCGCGGCCGCGGCCCCCCTCCAAATGATCGTAATCGTGAGGATCCAAAGTGGACTGGTGGTCGACCGGCAGCTCAGCTTGGTAACCGACACGTGGAGAGAGCCCAGACTTCACGTGGTGGACGTGGAGGTCGTGTGAGTCAATCCCGAGGCAACAATGGAGTCTATCTTGAGGACCCCTCGTTCGATAAGGCTTGGCCCCCTTTGGAAAACCCTAGCCAGAAAAATAAGGAGCTCAGCAGAGCAATCGTACTCAAGGATGCGCGTCCTTCTCTGCCAAGGCCTGATCATCTTACCGTTGAGGGTCAGAGGTCTGGTAAACAAGCTATTGAAGCTCTTGCTGCGGATGTGACAGATGGGTTACCGTTGCTGGCCCCACCACCAAATTCTGCTGAATCTCTGGATGACATGATTTCTGAGGATCCAGGTCTCATCACCTCTTTGGATAGGGGTAAAGCAGTAGCTCATGCTCTCAGACATGAAGGCCATCTGGTTGGGCATGCTATGTTGGTGGACAGAGTCTCCCAAGCCATCAAACCACGAAGTCATCAGCCACCCAAGGATCATCCTATGGAGGAGGCACCATCTGATGAAGAGAGAAACTGTGAAATGTTTGACGACGACATGCCCTTGGCGATTGTTCAAAAGGATGCAAAATCAGAAGCCTTGGCCAGAAGAGGCAAAGCAAAGGAAAATTCATGCCCAAAGAAGGGCAGATTGGCAGAAAATGCCAGCTAAATTATTTATCTCTCCAATGAGAAGTTTCTCTAACCTTTCTTTTTTTTCTTCATGTTTTTAATACTCTCTAATATGAATCTTCTCAAAGTGATCTGTTGGAATTGTAGGGGATCTTCGAACCCCAAAACACTCAATAGAATTAGAGCTCTCATGAGAAGCGCACAACCAGACGTTGTTTGCCTGGTGGAGACCCGCACTGATTCAAACCGAACTCTGAATTTCTGTACCAAATTTGATAAGAGCTGGAATTGGGCTGCTATACCTGCTCGGGGCATGTCCGGGGGAATCGTCACCCTCTGGAAACAGAGGGTTGGTATGGTGACTCCCATTGCACTTACTAGATTCTCCTTGCATTTGATTATTTCATCTGATAGACCTAAGGAATGGATTCTCTCCGTAATCTATAATTCTCAACATATTCAGGCTCAAAAAGCACTGTGGATTGAATTAAAAAACTTTTCCTCCCTTAGTATCCCCTGGTTATTGCTAGGTGATTATAATGCTATATTAAACCAAGATGAACATAGGGGGGGAAGGTTTGATAATTATATTGCAAAGTCAAAGCTATTCAATGAATTTGTGAATGAAAACCAACTTTATGACCTAGGATTTATTGGAACCCCCTTTACTTGGTGTAACAATCAGCTTGGGCAAGCAAGAAGATGGGCCAGGCTTGATAGGTTTTTGGCAAATAATGAATGGTTAACAAAATTTGATTCATACACAAACACACATCTTCCCAGAACAGCCTCTGACCATTCACCCATGCTTTTGACTGCTAAGTTGTTTTCAAACCAAAAAAGTAGACTATTTAGATTTGAAAATTTTTGGTTTGATTATGAAAAATGTCATCAAAATGTTTATAGGGCATGGAATGTTAGATCTGGTGCCCCTCCCATGCATGCCTTCAACCATTTTATCTCTAGAACTAGGTCTCTACTTTGCAAATGGAAATCTAAACATCTTTCTTCATTAGAGCAGGTTATTTCAAAAACTGAGGAAGAAATTACTCTTCTTGAATCTTTAGAGCCTAATTTGGATTATACAGATTTAAATAGTGTTGCTCTTAGGGGCCTATATAACAAGCATGCTGCTCTTCTTAGACAGAATGCTATAAAATGGGCACAAAGGGCTAGATTACTGTGGCTTAAACATGGGGACTATAATTCTAGCTTCTTTCATAAACAAGCAAAAATCAGAGGACATAGGAATAAAATTTCTGCTCTAATTGATGATCAGGGGATATTATTGTCTGATCATTCCTCTATGGGACATGCTTTCTCTGATTTTTATCTCAATCTGTGGCAATCCAAGTGCACTTTAACTGTGGAAGAATTGACCCTTAGATTACCCAATGATCTTCCATCTCTAACTGAGGTGGAAGGGGAATCCCTCATTAAAACTGTCACTAATGCTGAAATCTATCAAACACTTAAGTCAATGGCCAAGGGCAAAAGCCCTGGCCCTGATGGTTTTAATGTTGAATTTTACCTCTTTTACTGGGAAATTGTTAAGGAACCTTTATGTCTTGCTATCAAGCATTTTTTTGACACTGGACAGCTCCCAGTTTCCTGGGGAAGAACCTATGTTGCACTTATTCCCAAAAAAGAGAACTCAACTAGGGTGCATGAATTTAGACCAATCTCCTTGTGTAATGTTTCTTATAAAATTGTCTCCAAGCTCTTATCTAATAGACTGAAAACTGTTATTAGTAAGCTTATTAGTCTGGAACAATCTGGTTTCTTGGCTGGAAGGTCAACATCAGACAATATCATTGCTATACAAGAGATTGTACACACACTTGAGCATGATACTAAACACCTCCCAATGATGATATTAAAGTTAGACATTGAAAAGGCATATGATGCCTTGGAATGGAATGCCATCCTTGCCACTCTTCATAACATGAAATTTCCTGAGACCTGGATATCTTGGATCAGAGCATGTATCACATCTCCTTCCTTCTCCTTCTTAGTCAATGGCCAACCAACTGGGTGGGTTACTAGCTCTAGAGGAATTAGACAAGGAGATCCTATTTCACCTTACCTCTTCTTGTTAGTTTCACAAAATTTCACTGCAATGATGAATCATGCAATGTCAATGAACTATATACCTGGTTATGATAATAGATTGGCTAGAAATTTTAACCATCTTCTTTATGCTGATGATGCCATTATAGTTACTAGAGCTTCTAGGGCTGTGGCAAAAAATTGCAGAACATGCTTGGATATATACAATCAGCTCACTGGTCAAAAAGTCAGCTTGGAAAAATCAACTATTCATTTTCCCTCTTGGTTCAATAGAAGAGTCAAGGCATCCATAATCAAGATCTTAGGGATGAAAGTTGGTTCTTTCCCCTTTAAATACTTGGGGGTCTTGATCACACCAAAAAGAATTCCCATAAATCAATGGCAATCACTCATCACCAGGACATCATACTGTCTAAATGCATGGAGACCTGTTTCCATATCCATGGCTGGGAGGGTAGTGTTAGTAAATGCATCTTTAATGTCTATTCCAGTTTATACAATGGCCTGCTACCCTATCCCTGATTCCATTCTAGACCAAATCTCAAAAATGTCCAGGAAATTTTTGTGGAACAGTGGCACTGCTGGAGGCTCCTTTCGACCCATAAATTGGAACACAATTTCACTTGATAAATCTGAGGGAGGTTTGCGAGTTAGAAATTTGAAAAATGCTAAGACTGCCTTCATGACTAAAAATATCCTGTCTCTTCTAAATAATGAAGATAAATTTTGGGTCAAAATCTCCATACTTAAGTATGGTGAGCTAAACCCTTGGAAAAAATCAAATTTGGGCATGTTTTCTTGGTTTTTCAGAAAGTTACAAGCTACTGCCTTTTCATTGAAAACAAACTTTAGGATTACCAATTGCAATCCTGATAGTATAAATTTTTTGAATGACCCATGGGTATTTGATATTCCTATTTCTCTTAAGCCAACATTTTTTAACATGGAAATGCCTGTTGAATCACTGCAAATTTTTGATTTTTTTAATTGAGCATAGGCTGAGTTATACTGACATTTTAACTTGCTTTGGCAATGATTTGAATTGGAATACCTTGGCTAAAGTTACATATATGGAAAATATTGATAAACATTGGATTTGGTCCCTATCTGGATCCAATACAAACATTGTTAAGGAAGTGTATGGAGAAGAAGAAAAATGGCCGGGATGGCATGAGATTTGGAAGCTACCTGTTGCTCCAAGAGTAAAATTGTTTATTTGGAGGATGATGCATGGAAAGCTTCCTACCTATGCTTTTATGCACTCATTGGGTTTTGGTCCTAACATCATGTGTCCTTTGTGTGGATTGGTAAGTGAAACAATTAAGCATCTCATGTTTGAGTGCAGAATTGCAATACAGTGCTGGAATATTATTTCTGATCATATTGGTGGAGATAATGCTTTTCTACAGACCATGGTTTCTGGGGAATGGCTGATTGTATGCAGGAAAATGTTTCCCAAGGCACTGATGGCCACCTGCTCTTGGAATATATGGAAAGCAAGGTGTGACCTTGTCTTCAAAAATAAAAGAATTCACCCAACGCAGATTGTTACTCAATCCTTTAAAGCTGCTAGAGAGCACCTGTGGAAACTGCGAGGACACCTCAGGGAGTTTCTACAAAACTCTGTTTTCAACACTTCTATTACAGTTATGTGTGACGCTTCTTGGATTAACGAATCATCTCTCTGTGGCCTAGGTTTTATCATCATCTTGGGTCAAAGCAAGTTGTTTGTTGGTTTGGAAGCTTCGGGGAGGAGCCGCAGAATCAAGTCTTGAAAATTTGAATTGCAAGCCATCCTCCTTGGAATCAACCAAATGTAAAGGACAAAATCTGAAGCCCGGAAGAATTACATCGATTGTCCGCAAGCAATCGGACTTAATTGAAAATGGAGGAAGCATGGAAGATAGAAGACATCAAGCCGCAATCCGGGATATAAAACATTACATGTCCGAGCAAACTGTGGATTGGATATTGTCTATTGCCCGAGGGAGATCAACTTAGTTCTTGATGCTCTTGCGTTAAATGGAAGAAAGAACCCAAGACTCTCCACTGTACCATATATGGGAGTTGATCGCCCGAGATGGCTAGAAGAGCTAAGCGTCGGCAGCAGTGGCCGCAATTTTGACCGCCTTCTATGTAGTTTTTCCTTACGTTTTTTTCTGTTTTTTTTCTTTCTAAAGCTGTACCAGCTTCTTCTCTGTCAAAAAAAAAAAAACTATATAAGTAACATATCTTGATTCACTAATAAGATTGTCTGGATGCCAACGATCAGAACTTTGTTCAAGAAATAAATAAAACAATATTGCATGAGAAACTAAAACCCTAACCCTAATTCTTGAGAAACCCTAACTCCATTTCTAAGAGTAATATCACAAGAACTGCAAATGCACATGTAATACAGAGTATTAATTAAATTAATTCATGAACAAAATAAACATATTGCACTGTAAACCCTAACCCTAACTCTAAAAAAAATCTTACAATGAACCTATAAATGAATTAAAAAAATTATTTTTGAGAAATCTAACTCCATTTCAACAGTAATATTACACAAGCTGCAAAAGAAGATATATGCCTGAATACCATGCAGAGAGTGAATTAAGTTTATGAACAAAATAAACATTGCACTGTAAACCCTAACCCTGAAAAATGTACTCTTTAGACATTGAACCTACAACCCTACAAATTATGAAGGCAATACAAAGAAGCTGAGTAAAGAAACAGGCAGAACTCATTAGAAGGACAAACTCTAACCAAGTAAAAGAAATTATAATCAACCAATATACCCTCTTAATCCTTGAGCTCCTCACTCCTATTTCAAGTCTCCCTAGCATGATGATATTATTTTCATAAATATAATGAATTTCAATGTACTTGCACCTAATCATTGGATTTGTGTAAATCATATTATTTGTAAATCTAAATAAAGAAATCATTTTATTTGTTGAAAAACTTATAAAAAATCGATGATAGATTTATTCTTCAAATACAATATCACACTTCTAAAGCATGATAAATGCTCGTCATAAAGGAAAAAACATTCCCCAAAGAATTCTTTTAAGGCAGATTTTATTCAAACTAGCTTGTTTAATTCATTTACTCTTTCAAGTTTTCAACCCACTTCAAACTTAGGCAATCTTCATTTGGGGAATGACATCATTGACTCCAAAGTCCAAAACACTTGCCAACCTTCCTTCATTTCTTTTTCCTTTTAATATTAATTTAGATGAGTTAGTTCACTAGTTATCCCTTAGATTTCGTCTTCATTTTATTTCCTACCAACTATATCCTTACACTTTTTTTTAACTCATTCTCATTCTAAGGTTTACCTTTAATTCTAATCTTCTCTCTAATCTTAGTATTAGATAGGAAGTTTTAGAGATTGATTCTCTCTCTGCTTTTATAAAAATAAGTACATCCCCACATTTTATTTACTTATATGTTTTCTAAGATTTTCTCTCCAAAGTTGACAACATTAATTAGATTAGAAAGGAATTATAAATGAATAAAAATATTGTATTCAAACTTTCCTTTGGTTCACCATAGACAAATGGAACAAACTTGTGTGCAAGAAACACATGTTAGAAATAGCTTGAGCTCACATTAATAACATGTAGAGATGCAAACATTAGAAATTATGCACAAAACTCCACAAGAGAGCTTCAGTTTTGGATCCATGTTAGAAAGCTTGACTCACGAAGTATCCAAGGGGTTGACTATACATTTTTGGCATACTTTTTTTCTTTTTGTAAAACTTTACACATAGATGACATAGAGCCAAACATGAAAAGCTTCACACTTCTTATCTCAAATTTGGTGGAGCTCAATAACATTCAATGACAGTGAAAAAAAAAAGTATCATACATTGCTGTCCAGAGTACCCCTGAGAAACTGTATCCCCTCAAAAAAAAAAAGGCAGCCCGATGCAACAAAGCTCCTGCATGCGCGCGGTGTCCAGAGAAGGACCACTTGGGTCTATTGTACGCAACCTTACCCTGCTTTTTATGCAAGAGGCTGTTTCCACGACTCGACCCCGTGACCTCCTGGTCACATGACAACAACTTTACCGTTGTGCCAAGGCTCCCCTTCAAACTGTAGCCCCTCAGATTTTTAAAAATATTCCAATATTCTAAAAATAAAAACATGGTCATGTTATAAAATATTTCAAATTTCTAAAATTTTAAACAAAATTTACCGAAAAGACCAAATGCACATCTTAAATTACATGTAACCATATTGAATTCTTTGGTAGGTATCCTTAATTATAATGTATGTTCAAAGCACATACAAGCATTGAGATTGTATGAAAGGAGACTTTTTAATACTAATTAGTATATTTCATAATAGAAAATTAACTAGAGAAGGAGCATGTATATGGGGGCTCAAGCAAGTGAGGGAATGTCAAAAACAAAACCTAGAAGTTTGAATGTGATCAAAATAAGTAAATCTGTAAAACATATATTTCAAAACCTTACAAATGTATGCATGAATGTACGGTTATATCTTCATCAGAATAACTCCAATGAAACTGCAAATGAAAACCTAGTTTCCATCATAAACACATGTAACGCCCCGACCCGGATTCCGGGACCTCGAGCACGTCAACAGACCGGCCGTATTAAAGAAGAGATAAACTCAACTCTAATACAAGGCCTAATAATGTGATAAGCAGATAACAATCCATAAACAAACACAAACTCAAGTTCATAAGAACATAGAGTCATTAGGGTCCATAGGCCCTATAAAGGTCTGGTCCCTATACGGGTCCTACAAATAACAAAGTTCATAGAAAATAAAGATAACTGAGACTCCTATAAACCTTGGTCACCCGGAGTCCTTCTCCTCAAGCTTCTTCCCCTCTAAACCTCGGAATCTGTAAAAGGAGGAAAAGAGAGAAAACACGTGAGCTTTCGAAGGGAAAGCTCAGTAAGTACCCCCTGCAAGTCACAGTGTCATCAAAACAAAAATGACAGTCAACAGGATCATAGAATCAACAACAAAGTCCTAGGAGTCTACCACAAACAAGTCAAGGGTACGACTCCTGCTACAAAAGCCCTCAGGCTCTGTAGTGAGTTCTAAGAGAACTCAGAGTTTACTCCCGGCCAGTATGTCCAGCTTTTTGGATATAATTACGACCTAGATGGTCGTTTGACTCTCCAGTCAAAAGATCGGTAGAACTACCTCTTCTTCGTGTTAACACGGTTAGTGTACCATGCCCACTGACAGGTGAGACCTCCAGAGATTTGTTTCTCCTAGAGGGCCGCCGTGAAAGTCAGGGGTCCCGCCCTCAACATCCCTAAATTGGAGCTTCCCTAGCTCCACCGAGTCCGCCAAGAGAACATAGCAAGCGAGGACAAAGAACGCCCCAGTAAACAAACATACATGCATAACAGGATTCAAAAACAGATATGAATAGCATGTATGGCAACAACAGTGCATGTATTAAGAATACATAGCAAGTCCAAGAAATCCCGTTACCGGGTGAAAACTAGGCAAGTGAACTTACCTCTAAAGAGACTAACTGTCTTCCTGGTCTCCTTAGAAATGCCTTACGTCTCCCCTGAGAGTATCTGGCATATAGTGGCTTGTTAGAGTTATTGTCCAATAATTTCCGTCTCTCTATATGACCATGCATGCCTAACGTCCCGGTTGGGCTTAGGCCCACTAACGGGTCCTAGGGACCATCTCTCGGGTTACCAGTCCTTATCCCTGGTTCAGTGGCCCTTAGTTGACTTGTAGATTCATTTGGGCCTTACCGAGTCAACTCTAGCTGAGTTGGTCCCATTTCAAGCCCATTGCACCATTTATGTTGACCTTAGTCCCTTAAAGGGCTTTTTGGTCATTTAGTTTCTTTACTAAATATTTTCCATCACTCACCGATTTATCGAATTTAAGAAATTTGTTAATTTCTAATTACCCCATTTCATGTTAATTATCATGTCAATGTAGTTATAGTTCCGTGATAGTTACCCAAAAACTATATAACTATTTGATTAATAGTGTTAATACTATTATTAAAATTACTAAGGTTTTAATCTTTTATTAAAACCTTATATTTCCATCCTTAATAATAACCACCAAACTTAGACACCTTTTAATCGGTTAATTGAACATGTGTCACACCCTTGGTATTAACCTTTAATCAATTTCATTGATTAATTAACTTTTCAACTATATTTCACTATAGTTTTCACATTTATTAACCGTGCTAATAATTTGTCACACAAACTATAATAGCCATACTCATCCAAGTTTAATGTCACAAATAAATATATCAAACTCTATAGTTTCTACTAAAAATATTTGTGACATATCAATAGTTCTTCAACAACTATCTCAACTAATTAGTTATTATTTGTCAAAATAATCAACTAATATTTCAATAAGCTTGTCACACTAAGTTAATATTTTTATTAACTTTTATGTGTTGTCACATGACCTTAGTTCCCCATTTAAATACCCTATTTAGCATTTTTTTTTTAATAATTATAACCAACTAATGTTCTCATTAAAAGAGAGTATAAGAGAGGAAAATAAATAATTATTTAAATTAATGTCACACCCCTATGTATAAAATAATATAAACGATTATTATTATTTATTATTATTTTTTAAAACCATCTTCTTTCTCGTTTCTCTCTTCTCCCTCTATTTTCTCTCTTATTCGAGCGACCGAGAACCCAACGGCTCCGGTCTTCATCTCCGGTGGTTCTGTGCACCGGCCCACGCTCGACCTCCATCGCCAGAAGCCCCGCGACCACAACCGGCTCCTCCAGGGCATCGCCAACCTTGCCCCCAACGCCGGTATTCCTCGAGGTGCTCGGCCGCGAGCTCACACCCTCCGGCGAACTAACTACGCATGCAGAGATGCTATCTACGACTAAGGAGGAAGAGAACTCTTACCGTGCGATCGGAGACGAATGCTGGTACTGACGACAAGCTCTCCAGCACCGGTGGAAGAGCTCTGTTTTCCGGCGATCCTCGCGCGCCTCCTCCCAAGGCCCCGTCTTCTCTTCCTCGCCTACTACCTTCTACGCCGACAAGAACTCCCGCCACTGAGCTCATGCTGCATCGGCTTCTACGGTGGAGCTCCTCCCTTCCCTCCGGTCACCACTCCCTCTCGATGAGCTTCACTGTTCAGTGCTTGATTACTCCGGGAGAGGCTCCTTTTATAGGCAGAGAGAGGAAACTGAGTCGCTCGCGTGCGTCTCGGAACGGTCGGCCGGCGACGTTCGGTTTTCGCGTGCGTAACGGCCGGCGAGGAAACGTAACTCCCGGTAGTAGTCGCGGCCGGTGGCAACGGAGAAGAAATGACTGTCTCGAGATCGGCATCCGATGATGGAGGGCGGGGATTTGTTGATCACCATCGACGGCTGCTGTTCAAACCCTCATCCTCGTATCTAACATCGATCGAGATCAACCGCCAGGATTGATTGAAGTTCAGCGGCCCGTTCTCCATCCTGCGTCTCGAGATATGGGTGACAATGAGATGGACGACTCACGGTCACCCGCACCGTGAGGTCATCTCCAGTTTGCCCTCCTCTCTTGCCTCGTATCCAGCTACGATCAGATGGATGTATTCTGGATTCGCCACGTGGCCTCTTCCTGGCCGTTATAACATCTCGAGATCTAACGCGGCGTGAGATGATTTAATCTCAGCCGTTCTTTTCCTCTATTGGGGTTTTCTCTCACGAAAATTCATGAGAGGTCCCTGGCTCTTTTAAAATTACACTTGGGTCTAGGTCTGTGAGAGGGAAAACTTCTACAAGGTCCTCATTTCTTTCGAAATTACTATTAGGTCCCTACAGACCCATAATAATAAATTTTTTTTATTTGATTTCTAATAAATCATTTAATTCCTCAACCACACTAATCAGGGAAAATAAATAACTTAAATATTTTCCTCAAGGAAATAACTAAATATTTATTTCCAGAAATTCGTGGATTTTACAATCCTCCCCCCTTACAAAAATTTCGTCCCCTCAAATTTCAACGCCGCTTATACTTCATACAAACAACTTCGGGTACTTGTGCCTCATATTCTCCTCACGTTCCCAGGTAGCTTCTCGCTCAGTGTGGTTACTCCACTTCACCTTAATAAAAGGAATAGTTCTATTCCTTAGCTGCTTGTTTTCTCGGCCCAAAATAGCTACTGGGCGTTCCTCGCAGGACATATCCTCTTGGACTTCCACCGGAACCTGAGGAATCACCCTGGTGGGATCACGAATGCACTTCTTCAACATTGAGATGTGGAAGACATCGTGAACCTGAGCGAGATCCCCGAGGTAAAGCGGCCTATATGCCACCGCCCAATGCGCTCCAATATCTCAAAAGGTCCAATATACCGTGGGGCAAGTTTTCCACGTCGTCCGAACCTTACCACCCCTTTCATAGGTGACACTTTTAGGAATACCAAGTCCCCCACTTGAAACTCCTGATTAGATCTTTTTCGGCTCAAGATAACTCTTTGTCTCCGCTTCCGGGCGTACTGAGTCGTTCCCTGATTATTTTGACATGTTCCTCCGTTTGTCTTACAAAATCAGGTTGCTTAAGTGCCGCCTCAGCTACCAGCTTCCTTTCTCCCACATCCCCCCAACAAATGGGAGTTCGGCACTTCCTTCCATAGAGTGCTTCATACGGTGCCATCGTAATGCTTGCCTGGTAACTGTTATTGTAGGCAAATTCTATCAAACTTAGGCGTTCATCCCAAGACCCTATAAAATCTATCGCACATGCCCTCAGCATGTCCTCTAACACCTGGATGGTCCTTTCAGACTGTCCATCGGTCTGTGGGTGAAAAGCTGTGCTGAATGCTAATCCTGTGCCCAAAGCGGTATGCAAACTCTCCCAGAATCTAGAGACAAACCGAGTGTCTCGATCAGAGGTGATCGTCACCGGTACCCCATGTAATCTGACGATCTGATCTATATATAATTGGGCCAACTTTTCCAAGGATGCTCCCGTCCTTAACGGTATAAAGTGGGCCGACTTAGTCAGCCGATCCACTATAACCCAGATCGATTCATGGCTTCTTTGAGTACGTGGCAACCCTGTTACAAAATCCATGTTAATGTGCTCCCATTTCCACTCCGGAATGGGTAAGGGTTGTAACATTCCTGCCGGCTCGGTGTTCCGCCTTCACCATCCGCTGGTGATGCATTTAGCCACGAACTCAAAGAATATCTCGCCATCCCTTCCACGAGAAGTGGTCCTTCAACCCTCTGTACATCTTGGTACCTCCAGGGTGAATATTGTAGCCCGAATAGTGGGCTTCTTCCAGAATCTCCCTTCTAATCTCAGGGACATTGGGTATACAAATCCTTTCATCGAATCTAAGAGTGCCATCTTCATGGACTCTGAACCGCGTTGGTTCCTCATTGCCTATGTGTTCTTTGATCTCCTCCAATTCAAGATCTTGCCCTTGGGCAACCCTGATTCTTTCCAATAACGAGGGTCGGATATGCAAACTGGCCAATGTGACATCCATTGTAGGCAATACGACCTCTAAGTTGAGCCTCCTCATATCCTCTAATAGCGGCCTCTGGGTTGTTAACATAGCGGCAACTCCATATCCAGACTTCCTACTCAGTGCATCTGCCACCACGTTCGCCTTGCCCGGGTGGTAATGGACACTGAGATCATAGTCCTTGATTAGCTCTAACCAACGCCGCTGTCTCATATTCAATTCCTTCTGTGTGAATATGTACTTGAGGCTCTTATGATCGGTGTAAATCTCACAAGGAACACCGTAGAGGAAGTGTCGCCAGATCTTTAGGGCAAACACGATCGCTGCCAACTCAAGATCGTGTGTAGGGTAGTTCTCCTCGAAAGGTTTTAATTGTCGTGATGCATAAGCAATCACGCGCCCATCTTGCATCAACACACATCCAAGACCAGTCTTGCAAGCGTCGCTGTAGATCGTATACCCACGATTGCTTTGTGGTAGCGCCAACACCGGTGCTGATATCAACCTCTGTTTCAACTCCTGGAAACTCTTCTCACAGGAGTCCGTCCAAATAAATTTGGTACCCTTCCTGGTCAACTTGGTTAACGGTGCAGCTAAAACCGAGAAACCCTCAACGAATCTCCGGTAATAACCAGCTAATCCCAAGAAACTCCGTATCTCCCGTACCATTGTTGGTCTTTTCCATTCCACAACGGCTTCAATTTTCTTGGGATCCACTGAAACTCCAGCTCCACTTACCACGTGGCCCAAGAAAGCTACACTCTCCAACCAAAAATCACACTTGGAGAACTTTGCATAAAGCTGATGTTCCCTCAAGGTCTCTAGCACTATTCTTAAGTGCTCCTCGTGGGCCTGGTGGCTTTTTGAGTAAACCAAGATGTCATCGATGAATACCACCACAAATTGGTCCAAATATTGATGGAATACCCGGTTCATCATATCCATAAAGACTGCCGGGGCATTGGTAAGCCCAAACGGCATTACAAGGAACTCATAGTGCCCGTATCTAGTACGGAAAGCACTCTTCGGGATATCCGTCTCCTTAATCCTCACTTGATGGTAACCAGATCTTAAGTCAATCTTAGAGAAGACCTGAGCTCCCTGTAGCTGATCCAGTAAATCATCAATTCTTGGTAGAGGATATTTATTCTTTACAGTCACCTTATTCAACTCCCGATAATCAATGCACAACCTCAGCGACCCGTCTTTCTTCTTGACGAAAAGAACAGGTGCTCCCCAAGGTGACATACTAGGTCTAATAAAACCTTTATCCAACAATTCCTCTAGTTGGGTCTTCAATTCCTTAAGCTCCGCAGGCGCCATCCGATAAGGAGCCTTAGACACAGGAGCTGTTCCCGGTACCAAATCAATGGAAAACTCCAATTCCCTTTCCGGGGGTAGTCCCGGTAACTCTTCTGGAAACACGTCAGGATACTCCCTTACTACCGGTACATCTGAGACTACAATCTCCTTATCCTTCTTCACCACGGAAACAGAAGCCAAGTAGCCTATACACCCGCCCCTAAGGAGCTTCCGAACCTGGAGAGCTGAAATCTCCTGTACTAAGGAACAGGTGTGGCTGCCTTTAAAAGTAAATTCCTCTCCTTCCGGCATCTTAAATACAACTCTCTTCCCTCGACAGTCTACCACCGCGTAGACTGAAGAGAGCCAGTCCATCCCGAGGATCACATCGTAATCCTTCAGGTCCATTACATGCAGATTTGCAAGTAATCTCCGCCCCTCAATCATTATAGGGCATGCCGGTACCATCCTTCTTACTATCATGGCAGTTCCTACCGGGGTGTCTACACACAAATCCTGGGGTAGATCTATAGTAGGCAGAGTATGCTTTCGTGCAAATCGCGTGCATAATGAAGGAGTGTGTGGCTCCGTGGATCAAATAAAGTGCGTGCATAGAAAGAATTAATCAAATGGTATCGCCACGACATCCGCCACGCCTCGAAGCTTCCTCAGTTGTCAGATGGTAGACCCGACCATGGGTCATTGGCCTCTGCTGCTGTTGGGGTTGGTTTTGAGTAGAAGGCTGTCCTGAGGTCGCCTTCCCTTTCTTGTCTCCACCTTGAGGTCTTGGTGGCGGTCCAACAGATTGTCGGGAAGCTTGTTGTGATCCCTGGTTTCCCCCTACCACACTTTGACCTGATTGACGCTGGGGACATTGGGCCTTTTGGTGATCCAAGGCCAAGCAGAAATAACACCCTCCTGTTATTCTAGGGCATTGGGACCTCTTATGTGGTCCCTTGCATTCAAAGCACTTAATGTTCTGGGTCACACTGGCAGAAGACCCTTTACCTCCAGATGAGGCTGTAGACCTGGTCGGCTTCCCATAGGGTCGATACTTGTTGTCGGGCCTACGCTTACCAGAGCTCTTTCCAGATGATTGGCCCTGGCTGTTAGCCCCTTTATCCTTTTTATCTTTCTGGGACGACCCCTGGGCGTCCCCTTGACAAGAAGCCTCAGTATACTTAGCCCTAGCCACAACTTCGGTATAAGTCTTACACATATGGCTAGTCAAAATCTTCTTTAGTGATGGTCGCAGTCCAGCCTCAAATTTCATCACTCGGCTCTCTTCCGTCGGTACCATATCAGGAAGGAAGCGAGCCAACCAGTCAAACTCAGTTTCATATTGCTCCACCGTGGAGCCTCCTTGAACAAGCTGGGAGAATTGTTGTCCAAGCTGTACCAGATGTCCTCTCGAGAAGTACTTGGCGAAGAACGCAGTCCGGAATTCTTCCCAAGTCTGGAAGGCCTCCCCCTTTCTCAGTCTTATTTCTCCAAAGTACCAATCTTCATCGGGTCCTTGGAGCATGTACACGGCGGTCCTAATCTTCTCCGCCTCAGAAGTTTGGAAGACCTCGAAAGTCTTCTCCATCTCTCGGATCCATTGTTCAGCAACATGGGGGTCGGCAGCCCCTTCGAAAGGTCGGGGAGAGGGTCTCTTGATCTCCCCAAGTAAACCTCTACTTGACGTGGGGGCGGACGACGGAGGTGGTGCACGTTGTTGTCGGGTCTCTTGGATTAAACCCAACATCTCCCTCATTAGTTCCATCATGCTCATGGGGGGTACCTCCCCCCTTGGGTTTTGGCCCTCTGCCTGAGGCGCCTCGAAAGATTAGATTGAGCGTGCACCTCCTCGCCGACTTCCATTTCCCATCCACGTGGGGGTACCTCCCCACCCTGCGGTTGAGGGACTTCTTCCTCCATAGGAGGCTGTGGTACTTCAGTACGACGAGGTCGCCCTCGCCTACCCCTTCCTCTTCCCCTACCACCTCGTCCTCCACGCAAGTGTTCCATTGTTTAACTGTATAAGGATTACATGGTTACTTTTATTTCCAGAAAGTCATGTGATGATAAAAACATACTTTTATTCATTTCAAAAACGACAACTAGAGTCAACATGCTAATACGACAGACACAAAGAGACATAATCAGGTAGTTCATACAACACATAAGTTTGTAAGACTACTGTTATTCTAGTAACTAGAACTCAGTCCAGGTGATGCTCGTCGGGTGACAGTGGGGTGTAGTCGTAAGGTGGTTGATGTCCTCCAGCCCCTCGCGGTCCTCATAGGGTCCCGGCGCACTGGATGGACAAGAAAAAGCTAGATGCTCCCGACTGCCACAGCTGCGGGCACGGAGGGCGTGGCCTACACTCCGCCATACTGCGGTGATACTCCACATCGACGGCACCGTGAGATCCCGAGAACGGCAGGAGATGGACCTGCAGCTCTCTCTCTAATCTGAACCCCCAAAGCTCGGCGGTATTCACGGGCTCTACACACGCGCCGTGGTGGAATACTAGGGCTCACGATCTCCTGTGCTAAAGGAACCCTGGGTCCTACAGGCCTCTGCATAGCAATGTGGTCCCTAAGTCCCTGGACCAACATAGTAACTGTAGTCTGAAGCCCGTCAACCTTTCGGTTGGTGGCTTCTAGCGTCCTCCTCATCTCGGCGAGGACCTCCGCGGGCTCGGATGAGTCAGCTCGGGGTGGTGGAGTGTTCTCCCGGACAGACTCCACCTCATCGTCGGACGAATCACGGTACGATGGTCCCGACATCCTGCAAGTAAACCGGGTGTCAATCTAATGTACCACTATCTATACTACCCCAGTCCCGCACTCAGTCTATGCAACTGGCTAAGGGCATCTAGGGTTTGCTATCTGCTCTATCTAGAGAACTCTCTTTGATACCACTTTAATCTGTAACGCCCCGACCCGGATTCCGGGACCTCGAGCACGTCAACAGACCGGCCGTATTAAAGAAGAGATAAACTCAACTCTAATACAAGGCCTAATAATGTGATAAGCAGATAACAATCCATAAACAAACACAAACTCAAGTTCATAAGAACATAGAGTCATTAGGGTCCATAGGCCCTATAAAGGTCACAGTCCCTATACGGGTCCTACAAATAACAAAGTTCATAGAAAATAAAGATAACTGAGACTCCTATAAACCTTGGTCACCCGGAGTCCTTCTCCTCAAGCTTCTTCCCTTCTAAACCTCGGAATCTGTAAAAGGAGGAAAAGAGAGAAAACACGTGAGCTTTCGAAGGGAAAGCTCAGTAAGTACCCCTGCAGGTCACAGTGTCATCAAAACAAAGAAATATGACAGTCAAGAGGATCATAGAATCAACAACAAAGTCCTAGGAGTCTACCACAAACAAGTCAAGGGTACGACTCCTGCTACAAAAGCCCTCGGGCTCTGTAGTGAGTTCTAAGAGAACTCAGAGTTTACTCCCTACCAAGATGTCCAGCTTTTTGGATATAATTACGACCTAGATGGTCGTTTGACTGTCCAGTCAAAAGATCGGTAGAACTACCTCTTCTTCGTGTTAACACGGTCAGTGTACCATGCCCACTGACAGGTGAGACCTCCAGAGATTTGTTTCTCCGGTAGGGCTGTCAGGAAAGTCAGGGGGTCCTATCCCTGAACATCCCTAAATTGGAGCTTCCCTAGCTCCACTGAGTCCGGGCAGTAGAACATAGCAAACAGGGACAGCAACGTCCCGTAAACAAACATACATGCATAACAGGATTCAAAAACAGATATGAATAGCATGTATGGCAACAACAGTGCATGTATTAAGAATACATAGCAAGTCCAAGAAATCCCGTTACCGGGTGAAAACTAGGCAAGTGAACTTACCTCTAAAGAGACTAACCTGCCTTCCCCGGTCTCCTTAGAAATGCCTTACGTCTCCCCTGAGAGTATCTGGCATATAGTGGCTTGTTAGAGTTATTGTCCAATAATTTCCGTCTCTCTATATGACCATGCATGCCTAACGTCCCGGTTGGGCTTAGGCCCACTAACGGGTCCTAGGGACCATCTCTCGGGTTACCAGTCCTTATCCCTGGTTCAGTGGCCCTTAGTTGACTTGTAGATTCATTTGGGCCTTACCGAGTCAACTCTAGCTGAGTTGGTCCCATTTCAAGCCCATTGCACCATTTATGTTGACCTTAGTCCCTTAAAGGGCTTTTTGGTCATTTAGTTTCTTTACTAAATATTTTCCATCACTCACCGATTTATCCGAATTTAAGAAATTTGTTAATTTCTAATTACCCCATTTCATGTTAATTATCATGTCACGTAGTTATAGTTCCGTATAGTTACCCAAAAACTATATAACTATTTGATTAATAGTGTTAATACTATTATTAAAAAAAAATTACTAAGGTTTTAATCTTTTATTAAAACCTTATATTTCCATCCTTAATAATAACCACCAAACTTAGACACCTTTAATCGGTTAATTGAACATGTGTCACACCCTTGGTATTAACCTTTAATCAATTTCATTGATTAATTAACTTTTCAACTATATTTCACTATAGTTTTCACATTTATTAACCGTGCTAATAATTTGTCACACAAACTATAATAGCCATATTCATCCAAGTTTAATGTCACAAATAAATATATCAAACTCTATAGTTTCTACTAAAAATATTTGTGACATATCAATAGTTCTTCAACAACTATCTCAACTAATTAGTTATTATTTGTCAAAATAATCAACTAATATTTCAATAAGCTTGTCACACTAAGTTAATATTTTTATTAACTTTTATGTGTTGTCACATGACCTTAGTTCCCCATTTAAATACCCTATTTAGCATTTTTTTTTTTAATAATTATAACCAACTAATGTTCTCATTAAAAGAGAGTATAAGAGAGGAAAATAAATAATTATTTAAATTAATGTCACACCCCTATGTATAAAATAATATAAACGATTATTATTATTTATTATTATTTTTTTTTTAAAAACCATCTTCTTCCTCGTTTCTCTCTTCTCCCTCTATCTTCTCTCTTATTCGAGCGACCGAGAACCCAACGGCTCCGGTCTTCATCTCCGGTGGTTCTGTGCACCGGCCCACGCTCGACCTCCATCGCCAGAAGCCCCGCGAGCACAACCGGCTCCTCCAGGGCATCGCCAACCTTGCCCCCAACGCCGGTATTCCTCGAGGTGCTCGGCCGCGAGCTCACACCCTCCGGCGAACTAACTACGCATGCAGAGATGCTATCTACGACTAAGGAGGAAGAGAACTCTTACCGTGCGATCGGAGACGAATGCTTGTACTGACGACAAGCTCTCCAGCACCGGTGGAAGAGCTCTGTTTTCCGGCGATCCCCTGCCGCGCCTCCTCCCGCGTCCTGTCTTCTCTTCCCTGCCTACTACCTTCTCTGCCGATACTCCCGGCCACTGAGCTCTGTGGTGGCACGGGCTTCTACGGTGGAGCTCCTCCCTTCCCTCCGGTCACCACTCCCTCTCGATGAGCTTCACTGTTCAGTGCTTGATTACCCCGGGAGAGGCTCCTTTTATAGGCAGAGAGAGGAACCGAAGCCGCCAAGGCGTCTCGAACGGCCGGCCGGGCGACGCTCGGGCCAGCGTCGCGTAACGGGCGAGGAAACGTAACTCCCGGTAGTGGTCGCGGCCGGTGGCAACGGAGAAGAAATGACTGTCTCGAGATCGGCATCCGATGATGGAGGGCGGGGATTTGTTGATCACCATCGACGGCTGCTGTTCAAACCCTCATCCTCGTATCTAACATCGATCGAGATCAACCGCCAGGATTGATTGAAGTTCAGCGGCCCGTTCTCCATCCTGCGTCTCGAGATATGGGTGACAATGAGATGGACGACTCACGGTCACCCGCACCGTGAGGTCATCTCCAGTTTGCCCTCCTCTCTTGCCTCGTATCCAGCTACGATCAGATGGATGTATTCTGGATTCGCCACGTGGCCTCTTCACGGCGTTATAACATCTCGAGATCTAACGCGGCGTGAGATGATTTAATCTCAGCCGTTCTTTTCCTCTATTGGGGTTTTCTCTCACGAAAATTCATGAGAGGTCCCTGGCTCTTTCAAAATTACACTTGGGTCTAGGTCTGTGAGAGGGAAAACTTCTACAAGGTCCTCATTTCTTTCGAAATTACTATTAGGTCCCTACAGACCCATAATAATAATTTTTTATTTTTTTTTTTTATTTGATTTCTAATAAATCATTTAATTCCTCAACCACACTAATCAGGGAAAATAAATAACTTAAATATTTTCCTCAAGGAAATAACTAAATATTTATTTCCAGAAATTCGTGGATTTTACAACACAACTTTAGCGATGGATTATTCCGTCGCTAATCTTAAATTTGTACAAAACTATAACCCATGAAATTAGCGATGGAATTTTCCGTCGCTAATTATTTCATCTTTAATCAAAACCATACCTATTAAATTTTTCGATGCATAAAAAAAACTAAAACAATTAATCTTAGTGACGCCAAAATCCGTCGCTAATTATTCTTTCTTATAAATTATAACAATGAAATTAGCGACGGACTTATCCGTCGCTAATTATCCCTTCTTATCACCTGCATCAATCGAACTTGGCGACAATTTCTTCCGTCGCTAATCATCCGATCTTTAAACCATAACAATTGAAAGTAGCGACGGATTATTCTGTCGATAATTATAAACCATAACAATTGAATTTAGCGACGGATAAGTCCCTCGCTAATTATCCCTTCTTTATAAACTATAACAATTAACCTTAGCGACGGACTACGCCGCTAAATGCAATGCCTCCTTTCAAACCTATGAGGGTTGGATTTAGCGACTTCGCTAAATAAAATTATTTCCTAAAGGTAGGATATTTAGCAACAGATATTCTCTGTCGCCAAATATCCTTCCTTTCAAAATAGGTGATGGATATTTAGCAACAGATATTCTCTGTCGCTAAATATAACGATGGATATTTTTTATTTTTTTAAATAAATTTATTTTTTTAAAAAAATTAAATTTTTAAAAGAATTAATTTTTTTAAATTAATTATTTTACAAAATTATTTTTTAAAAAATTAAATTTTTTCATAAAAATAAAATTTAAAATTTAAAAAAATTAATTTTTTAAAAATAAATTATTTTTAAAAATAAATTTTAAATTTTTTTAGAATTAATTTTTTTTAAAAAATAGTTATTTTTAAAATATTATTTTAAAAAAAATGATGACGTGGCATGCCACCTGACCGTCCACATCATCATATACCCATGTGCGTATAGCCACATAAGCAAAATATAGCCATATGGAAATTAAAAAAATTAAGAAAAAGGCATGTATTTCCTTCATATGCCAAATCAGCTGCCACGTCAGCAAAATGGACTGTAGTGAACAAAATACCCTAAGTACATGCCCCGTATTGAACATTTTCATAGTATAGGACTGGAAATGAATAAAGTGATAAAGTACAGGAACCATTATTGGCTTTTGCCCATTTTCTAAACTATGGATATTTAGCGACAGAATAATCCGTCGCTAATTATCCGATAATATTATTTGTAAATTAGCTACGGACTTTCCCCCGTTAAGTCAACGCAAATGGAATATCAGAGAACTTTCGCTTAGAATTCTTTTCCTTTTTCTTGATCTTCCTCTTCTTCTCTATTTATAGGCCTTTCTTTGGGTCTGACCTTGACCTTTTTGGAGGTTAGAAAAGTTCCCATCCTTTGTCAGGACAATTAGCCCTAGTGAAGTGAGAGGACCCAGTGGGGCAAGTGGGCTGCTTTATTTTTTTAACTCCTGTCCCTTCGGTTGTTACAAGATCCCGTCGGCGTTTCATATTCATTTGGACCAAGCGAATGCGGGGGACGTGGTTTTGGAGGGTCCTAGCGGGTGCATGTGGAACTCATCATTAGTTCGAGATGAGAATGGGGGAGAGATGTGGTTCAAGCACGGATGGCAGGATTTCATAGTGGATCATCATATGGAAGTTAGCGATCTTTTGATCTTTGAGTTTTGGGGAGGCATTCACTTTAAAGTAACTATTTTCAGGAGGAACAAGTGTTTGAAGGAGTGGGCTTTTTCAGCCCATCCTTTTCATGGAGCGACCATCCTCAGTGATGAGGGCGACGAGTTGAGCGAATCGGATGGATCTCTGAACTAAGAAGAAGTCGCTCTCATACTTTTTAATTTTGTTTTTGTTGTACTGGGGCGGCGCTTTATGTATCTTAAATCCATATTAACTTTTTCAATTTGCCTCAGATGTCTTGTTAATTATTTATCTTTTTTGGTGTGCGAGAAAGGAATCTTAACCGAGAACTTTTGGTCACTTGGCTAATTTTATTCGAATTATGTTTGGGCTGACTAGCTAGGCTTATCTGGGCACTATTTGGCATTTATTTCAAATCTTTTCATATCTCACACTCCACTTATCGAGAAATTCCAGCGGGCGTGCGACTTAGTGTGAGAGTGGGTCAATTGTAATGATGGGTCGTGACGCTTTATTTTCCTTGTGTCAAACGTTGGGTATGGCCTCGTTTAGTGGAGCAATCTAAACCGTTTGTAAGGTTTTGACCATTGAGATAAGATCCAGGTGTTGTTTATCTGGTATAGGGTTGCTTTAATGGTTCTATCCGCACTATTATCTTGATCCAATAGTTGTACAGTTCGTCTTCCTGGGTCTAAAAAGGGGATTTCAAAGAATACTAAATCGCGTTTGATTTTATCGTGAGTTATTCTCTCCAGTACTTTCATGTTCCTGTTTATTCTCCGACGACTTCTAGAACTGTGTTTTTTGTTTGCTAGAGGTTGTTTTCTCTACTAAGGTAATGGAGACTAATCCTCTAGATTCTAAGGCTCCGGTTTATTCTTATTCATCTTTTAGTTCATCTTCTCCTTCCCCGTCCGTTCCTTCGCCTTCTGGTTCCGCTTTGCCCTCCATCCTTTCTTTGTCTGATCTTGTTTTTGTCATCCCTTCTTGTTCTTACTCGGGAGGGGCCTAAGGGTTCGTCGATACAGGGTTTAAGGGTCCATCCAGCATCTATTTGTGTAGAGAGAGGGGGAGGATCAAAAAGTTTTATGAGCATCCTTATGAAGGAGAATATGGCTCAGTTGGCTCAGTATTATGGGATTAGCCCATCTATTTTTGTTATTAGGGAGCCCTGTTCTGAGGAGAGGGCTAGTTCACCGAGGGAGGGCTAGATTGCCATTTACTAGGACGCCTTGTTAGGAGGCCTGAGACTCCCCTTTCTTGAGATCTTTAAGGAAATACTGGAATATTACCATCCGTGTCCTTCTCAATTGACTCCCAATTCATGGAGAATCCTTTGTGGATTCGTTCTGGTTTTAACGATTATGGTGTTGTCCCGACCGTTCTCTGGTTTTGTCTTCTTTTCTGTTTAAACCTAGAGCCCGATACCGACTGGTATTTCTTCTCGGCTCGCTCAAAGAAGAAATTTTTAGGTAAGGTTCCCTCTTCTATCAAACGGTGGAAGAGTAAGTTCTTTTTTGCGTCTTGTAAATCCGGATGGGATGTCTGGACTAAGTGGGAAGTCCCTCGGACTGAGAATGTGCTTGAAGAGGGAATGGCGGATGATGAGAAAGCTCAATTTGAGGCTCTTAAGAGGATTTCTGGGGTTTCAATTGATAAATACTTGATGACAGAAAAACTCCGAAGATGCCGACTGATTATTGTGGATAGTAGGGCTAATCCGTATCTTATATGTCCAAGATTATGATTTCTGGATCATGTTTAACTCGATTCTCTTTCTACCTTGTAGGTGATCAGATGGAAAATCTTAAATATGCGAAAGATCTTCTAGCTGATTTTGAGGGCGTCATTGAAGCTCCCTTTCCAATTGGGAGAAAGAAAGGGGCGGGAGTGGTTGGAAAGGGAAAAGAGAAGAGGGGAGAAAATACCTCCAAAGAAGAGAGGAAGAAGAGAAAAAAGGACGTGGGTTCTGTCGAGGGGAAAGGAGCGGGAGACGATCCTTCCGGGAGACTCTTAAAGAAGGAGAAGAAGAGGAAAAAAAGGTGGGGAGTAGACGAGTAAAGAAATCGAGCCTGCGCGGATAACTATGCTGAGCTTGGTTATTTCCGAGGAGGCTCCTTCCCCTGACGAGGCTGGAGCGTTAAGTCAGGTTTTTCGGAAACCACTTAGAGCCCTTCAAGTGACTTGTGCAAATGACTTGGAATCTAGGCCGTTAGGGATTTCCGATACTTCGGTGGCTGAGGTTGAACCAGTCACTGTTCGAGTAGAAATGACTGATGTTCCTAATGTGGTGAGGGTTCAGTTTTTGACTTTGCCATATAAGAAGGAAATTCTGGTCGGTTCTTCTACTTTGGAACAACTAGGGGCTTTTCTTTGGCAGGGGGTAATGGCGGAGGCCGATTTTTACGATAAGTTGGATCGAGTCCCTATCTTAAATCCATCTTCGAAGAATGATGGAAAAGCTTCAAAGGGACCCTTGGCTATTGAGGCGGATCTTTTGCCCGAGGGTTTGCTTTTTAAGGATCCTTCAATTGTGGATGAGATGATGTAGGCTATGCAATCTGAAGACGTTGCCAGGTGTTTACGGGAAGCGGCTAGCGAGGAGATCGTGACTCAACTTGTCTTATCTTCTGCTACGGTATTAGAATAAAGACTTTTGAGTCTTTTTTTCTTGCGCCATTACTTTCCTATCTGACTTTACTTAACTGGTGCAAGCCTCTCTTTGGGCGAACCGTGCTTGCCGTCTTCCTCAGGAGGACGTCGTTATTAATCCTCATTCGAAGGTTCTAGAAGCGAGTGAGGCAGAGATTACCGGTCTTAAGGGCAGGATTTCTAAGTTGGAGGACTTGTTTAGTGTTTTGAAAGATGAGAAAGCCAAGGCTCTGAAGACGGGAGACTTGTTGGCTTGAGAAAACTGCGATCTCCGAGCATAGCTGACATCAGTTGAAAAGGAGAGAGATGACCTTAAGGAGAAGTTATCTGATTCCGAGAGCTTGCGTTTGGCTACCGAAGTAAATAGGAAAAATATTCAGGGCAAAGCGGACGCCCTTGCAGAAGAGATAACGAAGCTGAAGGAGGAGGCCGGGCGTCTTAATGAAGAGAAAGAAAAAGATCGATGAGGACCTATCTCTTAAATTCGATGCTTTGAATCTGACTCAAGGGGAGCTTGCGACGGTTAAGGAGGAAAGGGATGGTCTCAGGAAAATCGTGGATTCCGATCGAGAGGGAGGCATTGGCGGAAAGGGATGGTCTCAGGAAAGGGATGGACTCAGGAAAATCGTGGAGATCTTAGAGAGCAAGTCTCGGAGCTAGAACTCGAGTTAGGTCAGCTCAAACAGGGGCAGAAGAATAAGGCAACTTGAGTTTTCTCAATTTTGTAAACGGTAATCCAGCATGATCGAACGATAGACTTTGTTAATATGGATTTCCCATCTGTATTAAAGGTTTTCCTTAGCCTAGAAGGGAAATCTAAAGATGTAAGTACCTTGACTGGTAGTGAAGGCTCCCCTTTGTATAAGGGTTTGGGAGATAAGTCTGGCAGCAACGAGATCTCAACTAGGGATGATAATCCTCCCCCGGTGGGAATCTTGAAAAGACTGATGAGGCGGCCATGAATCAACTGTTGTATTTTCTTTGTTGAAGTTTATTGTTGTTAGGAGTTTTGTATGCTATATCCCTGTAATTAAACAATGAAATTCAAACAAGAAATGCTAACCTTTATTTTTAGATGTTTTACTTCCCCTGTTTTTAAGCCATCCTGGCTTCAAAGATCCCCCTTGTTGCAGCAGTCTTGTTCCGACTGGTACTCTAATGAGTTATGAGATTTTTTGTCTCCCTTAAATGAATTCTGAGCAAGCTTTTTGTTTCAGCCTTGTTTAGGGGGACTTCGGATTGAGGTTTTAATCTCAGTTTCGTAGAGAGATTTTTAACTGGGAAACTTTTTTATTTCGGCCTTGTTTAGGGGAACTTTTGATTGAGGTTTTTGTCTCAGTTCCGTAGAGAGATTTTTCATCGGGATTTTTGCCCCGTCCCTTCTCTTTTTTTTTTCTTTTTTTTTTTTTGTTCTGAACATGGATCTGTTTTGAAATTATTTTCTTTATTAGTAATAATGTCGGAAGTGTTCGGCATGATATGGGCGTTTAAGGGTTCTTCCTTCCATGTTTGCGAGCCAGTAAGTCCCTGTTCGGACTATTTTCCTTACGATGTATGGTCCTTCCCAGTTTGGAGTTAGCTTCCCCATTCGGCCTTTGTTTCCCCAAAATTCGTTTTCCCTTAGGACTAAATCCCCAAGCTGAAAATTGACGTCCTTTACCCGGGAATCGTAGAACCTTTTTACCTTTTGGCGGTATGCCGTAGCTCGGGTTTCTGCAATTTCTCTTTTTTCCTCTAGGAGGTCGAGCTCTGCTCGAAGTCTTTCTTCATTGGTTTCCGAGGAGAAGGTTTGTGTCCATAGAGTTGGCATTCCTATTATCGTCGGGATGATGGCTTCTATTCCGAAAGCGAGGGCAAAGGGCGTTTCCCCTGTTGGTGTTCTGCTTGTGCGATATGCCCATAATGCGTTTGGAATTTCTTTTACCCAGCTAGTCCCGTCCATGAGGACACGGGCTTTGAGTATTTAAAGCAACATTTGATTGGTTACCTCGACTTGGCTGTTAGCTTGGGGATGTGTGAGTGAAGTTAGTCTTGATTCGATTCCTAATTCCGAGCAGAAGTTCCTGAAGGCTTGGTTATCAAACTAGCACCTGTTATCGGTAATAAAAGCTATTGGGATTCCAAATCGGCAGATTACTATCAACCATAAGAAGCCTTAGCATGCTTTTTCTGCTATCGTGGCGAGGGGTTCCGCTTCCACCCATTTGAAAAAAGCCCTAGGATGTCAACCCCCCATAATAAGAATGGCCTATGGCTTGTAATTGGGGTAAACCGAGTTGGTGGTTGTCGCTGAATCTTAGCGTTGCGGTAGCACGCATCGCATTTTCGCACAAACTCCATGGCTTCTTCTTCTATGGTTGGCCAATAATATCCTTGTAGGAGGACCTTGTGACGGAGGGCTTTTCCTCCAAGGTGGTCGCCGCCTGTCCCCTCGTGAATTTCTCATAAGACATAATTGGCCTCAGCGGGTCATAGACATCGCAGGAGAGGTTGTGTGAATGATCGTTTGTATAGGCACCCGTCGAGAATACTGTAACAGTTTGATTTGGTGGTGATGCGCCGGGCTTCTTTTTTGTTCGGCGGGAGTGATTCGTTTAGCAGATAATCTTTGATGGGGTCGATCCAACATGTTTCATCTTCAGTACTTTGTATTTCTTCTTTTGATCGGCTTTCAATAGTTTTGGTGTTTAGATATTAAAGGTTGAATGATTTTCCTGTCGTGTCTCCCGATGAGGTCGCCTTTTTGGATAAGAGGTAAGCTTCTTCATTTTGATTTCGAGGAACTTTGATGCCCCGGAAATGGGCAAAGCTGGGGATGATCTTCCCCACCACTGTTTTGTATTTGACCATATTTTCTTCCCTGGCTTCAAAATCTCCCGTGATGTGGCCAACGACAAGCTGTGAGTCGGAATAGACGCATATGTTCTGTACCCCGAGACCTCGGGCCAATTGTAGTCCTGCAATTAAAGCTACATATTCTGCCTCGTTATTTGTTGCTTTGAATCGGAATTCAAGTACTGTAGAAGTTTGCCATCCTGAAGGAGAGCGTAAAATTAGGCCTGCCCCTGCTTTTTCCTCGTTAGCTGATCCATCTACATGCAGGGTCCAGGGAGAAAGGTGGAGTCTTTTTCTTCCGGGCTTTCCAAGGGTGTTTGGCTTTCGCTTTCAGGAGCGGTTAATTCTACGATAAAGTCTGTCATCACTTGTCCTTTGATCTCGGTTCGGGATTTGTAACTGATTTCGAACTCCCCTAGTTCAATTACCAACTTGGCAAGTCTGCCAATTTTCTGGTTGATGAAGAACTTTCTTGAGGGGTTGGTCAGTTAGAACCGTGACCTTGTGTACTTGGAAGTAAGGTCGCAGGCGTCGAGCCAAGGTAACAAGTGCGAAAGCCCATTTTTCCAAAGGAAGGTATCTTGATTCAGCATCACTGAGAACCTTGCTTGTATAGTAAATTGGCTTTTGGATGCCTTCCTCTTCTTTTAGGAGGACGGCACTGACTGCTCTCGTAGTAGCGGATAAGTATGTGTAAGGTTTTTCCTCGGCTTGAGGTTTTCCCAAAGCATCGGTGACCTAAGATAATCTTTGAGTTGTTCGAAAGATTTTTCGCATTCTTCATCCCAATCTATTTTTGGTGCTTATCGTAGTGCCCGGAAAAAATGAAGGTTCTTTTCTCCGACTTTTGAGATAAAGTGCCCAAGTGCTGCTAGGCGTCCGTTTAACCTTTGGATCTCTTTGAGGGTTTTTGGTGATTTCATTTCAAGTATGGCTTTGGTTTTTTTCCGGATTGGCTTCTATGCCTCGTTGAGAATTTTCAAGAACG
The DNA here is from genome assembly GCA_026586065.1 of Dioscorea zingiberensis. Classification (NCBI taxonomy): domain Eukaryota; kingdom Viridiplantae; phylum Streptophyta; class Magnoliopsida; order Dioscoreales; family Dioscoreaceae; genus Dioscorea; species Dioscorea zingiberensis. The sequence continues at coordinate 35,737,542 of CM048823.1, forward strand.
GACGCCAAACGCACATTTGCTCAGGTTAAGGCGCATCCCATATGCCCGTAGGTATTGAAAGGCTTCTTGTAGGTTGGATATGTGGTGCTCGACCTTTTGGCTCTTCACAAGGATGTCATCTACATATGCTTCAACATTCCTCCTGATCTGTGTTTGAAAGACTTTACTTACAAGTCTCTGAAAGATTGCTCCAGCATTCTTTAAGACAAAAGGTATTACCTTGTAACAGTAGATTCCCTTGCTAGTGATAAACGAGGTTTTTTCTTCGTCGGATTCTGCCATTTGAATTTGGTTGTATCCTGAGAACACATCCAAAAAACTTAACATTTCTTGCCCTGCTGTTGAATCAACTAGATCATCGATCGAGGGCAAAGGGAAAGAGTCTTTCGGGCAAGCTTTATTTAGGTCTGTGAAGTCAATACACATTCTCCATTATTTAGATGACATTTTGTCCGGGACTACATTGGAAAGCCAATCCAGGTAGTCTACTTCCCGAATAAAACCTGCTATTAGGAGTTTACCGACTTCTTCTTCTGCCACTTTTTGTCTTTCTAAAGCGCAATTCCCGTGTTTTTTTTAGTGGTTTGGAAGCTGGTGGAATTGTCTCGTAAGAGCGCCATCGCTTCATCCAGGTGCTTGGCTGGCAGGTCTGCCTCGATTTGGACAGTTTGTTGTGGTTCATCGTCATTTAGAGGAAGTATATTCAACTGTTCTACTGGTGTTGGTCGATGTTCCATGCCGCTTTCTAGTTCTCCAGTATCTTAGACCATCATGGTTTTTGGAGCCTTTCCTTTTGCTTGATCCTTCGCTTTGAGTAGAGTGACATAACATTGCCGAGCGAGGGGTTGGTCTCCTCTTACTTCACCGCACCCATTTTCAGTCGGGAATTTGAGAAGGAGGTGATAGGTGGAAACGACTGCTTTCAAGGCGTTGAGGGTTGGTCTCCCGAGGATGACATTATAGCTAGACATGTATCAGACAACCAGAAAACTTGTCATGATTGTGGATAATCTAGGCGGGTTTCCAATGGTTACTGGAAGGTTTATAATTCCTTCAGGCTGTAGTATTCCTCCTGAGAATCCGACCAGTGAGGACTTTACAGGAAGTAAATTATCCGCGTCAAATCTCATCCTTTCGAAGGCACTCCAGAAAAGAACGTCGACTGAGCTTCCTATGTCGATCAAAACACTTCTCATTTCGAAGTTTGAGATAGTAATGGTGATGACCAAGGCATCGTCGTGAGGGTGGCAGACCCTACTGGCATTGTTGTCATAAAAGCTAATGAGAGGGGAGGGTCATTTTTAGGATATAGCTTCGAGTTTGGTTAAGAGGGGTATGGTGGTCGTACCTTGTCATTTTCTCATCCTTCTTGGGCTCCCGGGGATGGAGTATGTGTGGTTTGGGGCGATATGGGGGTTCTCGGCCTCTATTCATCTCCTTCCGTTGTCTTTCCTGTTGGTCTCCTATGGGGATCCTGTCGAGGTTTTGGCCGAACCTTTCTTTTCGGTCGTCCTTGGCCTTTTGTTGAATTTCCTCTTCTTCCCAACCTGCATGGATTTCCTCAGAATTGATGTATTTCAGGGCTTGACTCATTAGGTCTGTCATATTCTTTGGCGGCTCCAAGGTAAGTGAGAAACGAAACTTTGATTTTCGAAGTCCTTCCATCAGAATGGTGACGACCATTCGAGGGATGAGGTCGGCCACGTTTGACGCTTCATTGTTGAACCGTTCGAGGTATAGCTTGAGGCTTTCTCCTTCGTGTTGTTTGATCATCATGAGAGTAAAGGGAGTCTTCATCTGTTTAGAGTAGTTGGAAAAGTGGTCGAGAAAAAGAGTCACCAGTACTTGGAAGGAGGGAATGATGCTAGTAGGGAGGTCGACAAACCAGTCTTGAGCGGTGCCTTCTAGTGTGGCCGGGAAAGCTCAGCACATGCGGACGTCGGTCATTCCTGAAAGGAGCATCTTAGAGCAGAAAGATTTTACGTGACGAGATGGATTCGCCTTTCTGTCGTATGCCGTCATGGACGGTGGTCGGAAGTTGTCAGGAATGCGTTCTTCTAGTATTTCTTGGATGAAAGGAGACTTTTGCTTAGAATTCTTTTCCTTTTAAAGGTTGGAAAAAGTCTCATCCTTTGTTAGGACAAGTGGCCTTAGTGGGGTGAGAGGGCCCAGTGTGGCAAGTGGGCTGCTTTATTTTTTAACTCTTGTCCCTTCAGTTGTCAGGATGAGTTATGGCGTCTTAACTTTTAGGTCGGATATTTTTAGATAGAGATCTTCTTCTGTACCTTTTCTATTGGCTACTTGTTTTCCCAATGTTTATGCTTTGTTGTTGTCTTTTCATAAAAGGGGAATCCGAATGGGGATCTGAACCGATTGTTTAGGGGTCGTGACGTTTCTTGAATGGTCGGTTTTGATTTGATATAGATGACGCTATGCGATTGATTCGGTATCTAACCTGGGATAATTTGTGTGGGTCGGATTTGACCTTTGGATTTGAAGAAGATGATGCCATGTGTTGATAACCTAGTCGAGACATGTGCCTTACCAGATATGCCCATATCACCAAAAAAAGTAGTGTTCTTCTTCATTGGAATGCCTAAAACAATTACTAAACATAAATTGAAGAAACTCATAAAAATTGAGAAAGAGATTTGTAGAGTAGAGGATGCTAACACTCGTAGATAAGAGACTCCATAGCCCCAAAATGTAAACTACTTCAGAATGCTTATGGGATAGTCACCATCAACTGTAGAGGTGTTAGCGAATTGGAATTTCTACTAATCATCAAGTCTTCATATTCTTTTGCTATCTCCAAAGCAAGTTCTACCTCGTAATTAATAAAATATAAAATAAAATTTCTATATTTAAATTCTGATTTATTAAATATATTCATATATATACCGGGATTGTTGCCCATGATGGTACAATGAAGAACATTGCAACCGTTTTGGGTTCTGAGCAAGGGATCGGTTTGTTTTTCAATGAGCATCCAGAAACTAGCTGTTTGGCCGAAGAGTGCGGACTTATGGAGTGGGGTCTGGGCTTTATTGTTCTTCAGATGGACGAGATTATCATTCATTTGGATAATTTTAGTAGCCACTTCGACTTGGTCATTGGCCACGGCTACATGGAGGGCAGTATTGCCGACGTTGTTTCCCATCTCCAAGTGCTTCGGCGGTGTTTTATCTAATAGTTGGATGATGAGGTCTTTTTCACTTCGGTAGGCAAACATTGCACTGAGGAGAGGGTCCTTGGAGAAGTTGACTTGAGGTACACCAATGTACTTTACTAGGGACTCTTTGTCTCCTCTTCGGATTGTGTCGTCAATCTCTCTGAATATTGTGCATGAGAAATGTGTTCCATTGTTGGATAGACCTTCGGACTGCTGCATCTTTGGACTGTGCTGATGGATCTCCATTTCACTTCAATGACGACTAATTTCAAGATTTATATTGGAATGTTTCATCAAAACACTACTCATACAACTGAAGTGTATGTCAAGTAAGAACATGTGACATGATTCTTGTATATTTGATTAATTATGTTATATTATATTATTTGTATCTTATATTTGTATATATTTATGTTAGGGTGAAAATCGATTTTGATCTCAACTCCACTCTAACGGTTGAATTTGTATTGGGATTGAGGCTTAGAACAATGAAGAGACCAAAGAGAAAAAACCAAGCAATCAAGAAGAGAGAAGCAGGTTTCACGTGGAAACCCTCAAATCGAGGAAAAATGGGCCCAGTCAGTGAGGGCTAAATCCACTAATCATTCTTAGTACAATGGGGGAAAGTAAGAGGGGTGTCTCTTCTTGCTTGTACCGTGGGCTGGAGAGAAGAGGAGGAAGGAGATGGGGATGATAATAATCATGATGGGTGCTCGTCGGGGAGGCCCGCCCTTGGGGGTAGAGATGATCTGCCGTCTTTGGGTTGGAGGAGTCTTTCTTCCTCATCAAGAGATGCCCCTCTTTAAGGAGAGATTTCAAACTAAATAAGATCCCACCTTTTGCTCCCAGATTCGCGCCATCACCCAAATATTAGCCCCCAAATCCTGCATGTGATCAGCTTTCCATAACTGATTATGATCTGTGTATTATCATCCTAGTGAGCCACGTGTCTCCATCTTAGCCGTCGGAAGACTGTTCGGAAGACTATTTAGAAGGTTGTTTGGAAGTCCTTCCTCCTCTGAAAGACTGCTCGAAAGAAGAGGAAGCTCCTCGGCCATAAAAGTAGTCTGCAGCTTCTCGACCATAAAGGTAGTCTGTGGCTCCTGGGCCATATTAGTAGTCTGCGGCTCCTGGGCCATGCTCCTCATCCATAAGAGAAGAGTGGATTGCGGCTCCTCGGCCATAAGAGAAGAGTGAACTGCAGCTCCTCAAAGTGGAAAGATACCCCGAGTCCGAGTAGGGAATGGCCTATGATCCTTCCATGTGGTTATTTGGATGATTGTCCTGCATTTTCCCACTTTTACCCCTACCATCAGTCCCTTCTCAAGTATGCTTGAGTTGAGTCCGAGTAATGAACGAGTATTTCTCTGTTATTGGTCAGCTCAAGAAGCTAAGAATATGGCCATTTTGGGTGGGTTCTATGCTTCACTTGATTGGTTTCTTAAAGGTGGGTTCTCTTGGAAGAGGGGAGCTCGTTCGGCTCGGTATGATGGAGCTTGGTCGACCTTGGATTTTCTGTTCGGCTTCGGCCTCAGACTTTATGTTCGGCTTCGGCCTCGGACTTTCTGATTGGCCATGGCCTTGGAATTTTTGTTCAGCCATGACTTTGGAAAACTGTTCTGTTGGGTCTTGGCCTGGGAAGATGTTCAGTTAGGCCATGGCTTTTGAAAGCTGTTCGGTTAGGCCATGGCCTTGGAAGCTATTCTGTTCGGCCATAGCCTAAGAAGTCGTTTTGCTATGGACTCGTAACCGTTGTTCAGCCATGGCCTTTAGTCCTTGGAGGAAGCTAGGCCTCGACATGGGATGTCTCGAAATGGCGCGGTGGACCGGTTCTCTTGAAGGATATGCCTTCGGGCTGAAAGGCATTCATGAAGGCCCTTTTGTTAATATCCAACGAGGCGTTATAATCGCATTGGATCGACTCTCATGGGGGATATGCCTTTGGGCCAGAGGGCGTTCACAAAGGGTTTTTCTTTGATCCACCGAGGTATTATGATCGCATTAGATCGGCTCTCGCGGACGATATGCCTTCGGGAAAGAGGGCGTTCACGAAAGGCTTTTCATTGATATCCACCGAGGCGTTATGATCGCATTGGATCGGCTCTCACGGAGGATATGCCTTCGAGTCGGCTGGCGTCACGAAGGACTTTTGTACGAACATGGTTGTTCGGCCTTAAAAAAGGACTTTTAAACGAACATGGTTGTTCGGCCTCAAAGAAGGACTTTTGAACGAAGATGGTAGTTCGACTTTAAAAAAGGACTTTTGAACGAACATGGTGGTTCAGCCTTAAAGAAGGACTTTTGCTAGCGTTGAAGCTTGGCCCCTTGGGGGGACTTTTGGGATAGCTCGGCCTTGACTTTGAGATCTCTTCGGCCATGCATGACCTGGGAATTGTTCTGCCTCGGTATGGAATGACTCTGCCTTAGCATGGAGACATTGGAGGAGGCTCGACCTCGGCATGCAATGGTTCGGCCTCGACATAAACTGACTTTGTCTTGGCATGGAGACCTTCGAGAAGGCTCGGCCCAGGCATGTAATAGTTCAACCTGGAATGGAATGGTTAGGCCTCAACATGCAGTGGTTCAGCCTTGGCATGGAATGGTCGGCATTAGCATGGAGTGGTTCTACCTCGGTATGGAATGGTTTGACCTCGGCATAAAAAAGCTCAACATGAGGGGTTTATGTAAAAATATGCTCTCTTGGAGCATTTTATTAAATAAAAATTTGGGAGAGGATCTCTCTTGGGGCCTCCTTGGAGTTAAACCCTCTTTGAGATGATCTTTTTTGGGGCCTCCATTGAGTTTTAGCTCTTTCTTGCATGAATGAAATGGAGAGGAAGAGAGAGAAATCATACCTTTATTAGAGCTCTTCTCTAGGGAGAGAAGAAGGCCATGAATCCTGGAGAAGAAGAGCTTCATAGAGAAAAGAAGAACCTTATGCCCATGATTATGCTTAGATCTTCTCATGGTGACACGACTTCTTGTTTGTCGGTTTTGATCCCAACTTCACTCTAACAGTTGAATTTGTATTAAGATTGGGACTTCATTAGAGCTTTTCTCTAGGGAGAGAAGGCCATGAATCCCGGAGAAGAAAAGCTTCATACAGAAAAGAAGACCTCGTGCCATGATTATGCTTAGATCTTCTGATGGTGACACGGCTTCTTGTTCGAGTTCCCACAGACGGCGCTAAACTGTTATGGTGAAAATCGGTTTTGATCCCAACTCCACTCTTTATTAGAAATCTTCTCTAGGGAGAGAAGGCCATGAATCCTGGAGAAGAAGAGCTTCATAGAGAAAAGAAGAGCCTCATGCCCATGATTATGCTTATATCTTCTCATGGTGACACCGCTTCTTGTTCGAGTCCTCATCAACGGCGCCAAACTGTTAGGGTGAAAATCGGTTTTGATCCCAACTCCACTCTAACGGTTGAATTTGTATTGAGATTGGGACTTAGAACAATGAGGAGACCAAAGAGAGAAAAAACCAAGCAATCAAGGAGAGAGACGCAGGTTTAACGTGGAAACCCTCAATTCGGGGAAAACCCAGGGGCCCTGTCAATGAGGGCTAAATCCACTAATTATTCTTAGTACAATGGGGGAGAGGAGGAGGGGTTTCTTGTCTTTCTTGCACCGTGGGCGGGAGAGAAGAGGAGGAAGGAGATGGGGATGATGATGATCATGATGGGTGCTTGCCGGGTAGGCCCGCGCTTGGGGGTGGAGATGATCTGCCCTCTTTGGGTTGGAGGAGTCTTTCTTCCTCATCAAGAGATGCCCCTCTTTAAGGAGAGATTTCAACCTAAATAAGATCCCACCTTTCTCTCTCGAATTCGCGCCATCACCCAAAAATTAGCCCCCAAATCCTGCATATGATCAGCATTCCATAACTGATTATGATCCGTGTATTATCATCCTACTGAGCCACGTGTCTCCATCTTAGCATTCGGAAGACTGTTCGGAAGACTTTTTGGAAGACTATTCGAAAGACTGTTCAGAAGGTTGTTCGGAAGTCCTTCCTCCTCTGGAAGACTGCTCGGAAGAAGAGGAAGCTCCTTGGCCATAAAAGTAGTCTGGAGCTCCTCAACCATAAAGGTAGTCTGTGGCTCCTAGGCCATGCTCCTCGTAGATAAGAGAAGAATGGACTACGGCTCCTCGACCATGCTCCTCGGCCATAAGAGAAGAGTTGGCTGCGGCTCCTCAAAGTAGAAAGATACTCCTCAAAGTAGAAAGATACCCCAGATCTGAGTAGAGAATGGCCTATGATCCTTCCATGTGGTTGTCTCGATGATCGTCATGCATCTTCTCACTTTTACCCCTATCAATTTATATAAATCTTTGAAAAATGTACATTTTGTTTCTTACCTGATTTTTTTATTTTGAAAATATATTATTTATATATTTATAAAATTTTAAACTAGCCAAATATAACTTTGATTAACAGGAAAACCATTACCATTATATGTATTAAAAAAGAAAAGTCATGTGATATGCTTATAAAGGGAAAAAAAAGTGAAAGAAAAAGAAAAAAAAAAAGGAGAAAGAGAAAGAGAAAAGTTGAAGAATTTTTCTTTGTTGCATTGATAACAGGCTTTTTGAAGGTGGGGGTAAATGTATTCCAAGAGTTGAGGAGAAGTTTGTTACTTTAATTTGAGGCTTCAATTAGTATTTGTTTTTCTTTTCTTCTTTTATTTATTTTTTTCAGAAACTGTCTGAGAATGTGATTTTTCTTATAGATAAATAACTATTCATCCCTTGAATAGTACTTTTATTGCCACATGGTCCTTGGGTAGGGGTGTTCGGGGGCTTAAATGAAATAGTGTTTTGGGTGGGTGGGGGGAAAAGGTAAATAGGGTTGTAATAGTGCCAGGGACTATTTGATAATTTCCCCTTTTTCTTATTTGATGTTTGGCTTTTTTATTTTTTTATTGTCCCTGCTTTTTGAAAAATATGTTTCTTATTTTTGGAAGTAAGAATTTTGTGTTTTTTCCATACCAAAAATTTTATAACATACTAAAAAAAGGATTAAAATACAAACATAGTTAGGAATGACAAAACCCGAACCGATCTATGGTTTCTGACCCAATCCGCCATAAATGGGGTGGTTTTTTTTTTCTTTTTTTTGGAGAGCGGGGCACGGGACTGGGCGGGACAGGAATTTTTTTTGAGGTGTGCGGAAAGGGGCGAGTTTGGTAAACTAATTGTATTCCCATGTTTTTATCCGCCCCGCTTGGGTTTATTGTTTGGGCTTACTATTTAGGCCCATATTAGAAATGGACTTTACTGTTTATATAACCCAACCCAAAATCCTATGCATTTTATTTTTATTTTATTTGTTAATAGTTAACTAATTGTATTCCTATGTTTCTATAAAAAGAATAAGAAAGAAAAATAAAGAAAGTCATCCCAATTTTTTTTATATAAAATTTAATTTTTTAAAACAATGGCGGGGTAGGACAGGCCGGGGCCTGAGAAAAAACCATGGTAGCAGTTGTGGTATTGAAATTACCACTATTTGGACAGGACGGGGAGGGGCGGGGCATGGGCAAGGGATAGTTCAAGTGGGACGGTTGTGGTAGAGGCCTGCCTCGCCCCCTCCCCGCCCCATTGGCATCCCTAAACATAGTTCTCTCAAAAAAAGGTTATATTAGAAATTCAAAGATACTTTTATTCATAGTTCATAGAGGGTTTTTAAATCAATGTGCTTGCATAGATCAACACAGATTCATCGTTCTTTTACTTCATTAGCTTTGTGTTAGCTTTACATACCACATACATTAATATTAATATTATGTCTTGATTGAAAAGTATCATAATTCAGAATTTAAGAAAGGATAAATTAACAAAAATGGATATATCAAAAATACAAAATACTAACTCATTAGCTTAAACGAAGCACAAGTATATTAAATATTGAGTTTAAGCTCCAAATATGGGGATGGACCCCACTATGCATGCAAGTTCTCAGATAGAGAATATAAGAAAATCAAAAAGAAGGCTATAACAGGCTCATAATAAGGGTCCTACAAACCTCTCTGAAAATCTTGTTAATGCGAAGCAACACAACACTGGAAAGAAAGTAAGGTCAAAGATGAGCGGCAACAACTCGGTCTTAGCTTTCCTCTTAACATCTATATACAGGAAGATGTTACATGCGAACGACACCAGTAGAGCAACCACAGCCGATATAAAGGACATCATTGCTAGTGAATATTTGATCCGAAGAGCTCGTCGAAAGTCTTGTTCCCTGTAATTGGATGTCAATAGTGACAAAAATAGAACGAGTGCACATGCAGCACATGACAAGCCGATGCCATATGCGTGTGTGAACACCTTCAACGCTACCAAGTTAATGAACTCCCCGTCAGGGTTATCGTCCTCTCCCAGAATGCTGAAGCCTAAGGCGAACACCGCTGCCACCATCAACCCTGCGTATGTCTTCCCTAACTCCATCAACTGTTGCCTTCCGCTCTTCAACATGTCTTTGTGTTTCTCTGTGAACAACTCTTGCCCCGTCTTCTCCTGACTGTTTCTGCTGTACAGTATATCCTTAGGGACTATCTTTTCCACTCTCTGTTGAGTCAAGAAAATAATTAATCAGGTGAATTAAATAAATAAATGTTGGTATGAAAATATAAGTTTTGAGTGTCTCAACCTCAAACCACTTGATTTCATAAAACATCTGCATTGGAGGGCCTTCATCCCCGATTGTTGTTTCTGCAGCATAATGCAGGATAGTGTTGTTGTCCTTGTCTTGAGCGGACAACAAGGATGACGGCAACATCGGATTACTCCTAGTAGTCATTCCAATTATAATCTTCACAGTCTTCTCATGGCCGTGTTTGATCGCAACTTGGAGGACATTCTTCCCCTCAATGTCTTTGTACTGAGCTGACTCCGGGCACACCTTCAAGATTTGCTCCACAAAATCATAGAGCCCCATCTTTGCACCAACTAGAAGAGGTGATTCACGCCATCTTGTTGGGCCTTTTGCCTTTTTATCAGTGATGTGTTTTCCGAATTCCACCATAATATTCTTCATCATTTGCTTTAGAAATTCTTGTTGCCCCATCTCTTCTTTTTTATTTTCAGGGCTAAAAGTTGATAAATCACGTCTATTCAAATAGTCATCACTTTCATCATCCACAACTTCCTCATTCATGTCACCGAAGTATAATTCATCCTCATCATCTTCCAATTCAGAAACCTTATCATTTTTCCTGTTGTACATTCCTTTGTAATTCATAAAATCCCAGTACGTAGGATCTTTTGCCAGGTATGCAACAAGCTTCAAGTTTTGTGCATGGTTATTCTTTAACTCTTCAAGATCCTTTACGCGGTTGGATACTATTCAATTTCAAAGTAATTAATATTAACAATTATAGCTACTAGATACAATGAATGATACAAAGAATTAACTTGTTGGTTGACTCACATTTCTTCAAAATGTCAATTAGAAGCCGCCTCATCCATAAAGCTACAAATTAAGGCCATCAATATATCTTAAGTATTTAGAGAAATATATATATATATATATATATTTCTTGGAATTAAAAAAATACAAGTATGAATTACTAGTAATATTCAGTATTTTGTTCCTCCTCAGATAAAGAAATACTTACAGTAGGTGGCCAATTTTCTATTGGACTTTGTATGTAGAACTTCTTCAGAATCTGTTTCATCCTCCACCTTCACATTTTGTTTTGTTTAGTGATATTTAATTATCGAAAAAAAAAGTTAAAAGAAAAAAAAATAAAGACAGTGGTGTACTACTGCAAACTTCATTTACCGAGTTGTTGTAAGGTGATGATTGGCCCTGTTTCTCCACATCTCTATTATTTCCTTCATGTTCTTTCCCGGCAATAGGATCAGTGTTGTTCTTCAGTGGAATGCCTAAAACAATGTACTAAACATAAATTGAAGAAACTTATAATAAAAATAGAGAAAGATCTAGATTCATAGGGTAGGGGATGCTAACACTCATAGATAAGAGACTGTACAATCCCAAAATGTAAACTACTTCGGAACGCTTGTGGGATAGTCACCATCAACTGCAGAGGGGTCAGCGAATTTGAATTCCTAACCATCATCAATCCTTCATGTTGTTTTGCAATCTCCAAAGCAAGTTCTACCTCATAATTCAAAAAATATATATAAAAATAAAATTTTTATATTTAAATTCTGATTTATTATATATGTACATATATAAAAATAAAAGATATATATATACCCGGATTGTTGCCCATGATGGCATAGTGAAGAACATTGGAGCCGTCATGGGTTCTGACCGAGGGATCGCTTCCTTTTTCAATGAGCATCTGGAAACTAGCTGTTTGTCCGAAGAGCGCGGACTTATGGAGTGGTGTCTGGCCCTTATCGTTCTTTAGATGGACGAGATTGTCATTCATTTGGATCATTTTAGTGGCCACCTCTGTTTATACCCAAAAAAAAAAAATATATATATAAAATAAATAAATAAACAAGGGCCGAAATGAAAAATTCTCATGAAGTATATCCTGAAATTAAATTTTAAGATTGTCCAAGAAACGAGACAATTTTAAATCTTAAGATGGCCCGGGAACACATATCTCGAGGCAATCCCAAAATTTCAAATAGCCCGAGAACATATCTCGAGGCAACCTCAAAATCCCAAAAAATCGCCCCTGAGAACATTTCTCGAGGCAAAATACAAATTACAAGATTGCCCCTGAGAACACATCTCTCGAGGTAATCTAAAATCTCAAGATAGCCCGAATACATATCCCGAGGCGATCCTAAAATTTCAAATAGCCCGAGAACATATCCCGGGACGATCTGAGGGAAAATGCAAATCTCGAGGTAAATATGAAGACAATCCATGGGCACGGATCCCAAGGCAAATTCCAAGGGGCAATTTAAATTAATTAATTAATTAATTCAAAAAAAAATAATAAATAAATAAAAGGGATAATTCCCAAAGAAAAAAGATAAAGTCAAAAAAACAGGGATAAGAAATCAGGGAGGTTTTGAAGAAATAAAAAAAAATCAAAACAACAAAAAAAAAGTCAAAGCAAAAAAGCTGGTAAAGAGATAAGATCAAATAAAAAAAAGAGATAAAATTAAAAAAAAAGATATATAAAAAGGGCAGCCAGCAATAAAAAAAAAGGGGATGAGGAGCTCCAGCCGCCGCCTGCCAAGGAAGACTTGCGCGCCCAGATTTGCCCTAGCCTTTCCGCTGCCATGGATGTCGTCACCAGCTACCACCGCCTCTCTGAAGATCGCCACCTTCAGCCGCCTGCCGCCGAGCCCGAAGATCGCCGCAACCCCCCAGATCTGAAGCCCCCGCTGCTCCTCCACGCGTCTCCTCCGACCAGCAAATCCGCCTGCACGCGCACCCGCCAGCCCTCCGCTGTCCGCCCAGGTCCAGAGCCGCTCGCCAGCCGCCCACCAGTCCTTCGCTGTCCGCCAAGGTCCGAAGCCGCCCGCCATCAACGCCCAGCCGAGCTCCGTACAACTGCCTGCCGCCGAAGCCTCCTCCAGACAGCAGCCCCGCTCCCTAGCCCGGCCCCGTTTGCTGTCGCCGTTGACGTCTCCAACTACCACCGCCATCGATGATCACGCTCCAGTTCTTTGCTAATATGCTGCCGGCCGGCGATCATTGAAGCTCTCTATCTCCTCCAAAGCGTTGGCGTCGCCATGCCCTTTGCCGCTTTGCATTCTTTGCTTTGATGGTTACATTCATCGCCGCCACTCGGCCGCCGCTGGCTGTCGTTCTTTGCCGAGCTGCTGCGAGGTTCTTTGCCGCTTTCGGATATTCTTGAGTTGCCGATGAGCTATTGATGCCGTCAACGATGCCGCAAGGAAGCCGCCGCAAAACCATATAGAGGGTTGCTGTTTGAGGGAGATAAAGGGTAGAGCCGCATCACCGCCACTCCCTTGCCGATGTGCTATCTTTGCGTTACTGCGAAGGCCGTCGGCCCGTTGCCACGTTCGACCTTTCTCATGTTGCAAGCCTCCATGTCGTTATGCAATCCCGATGCGTTGAAGTTTCATGTATTCTTTGCAAAACATAAAATGGAATTAAAGGAGAAGGCAGTAGCTGTGTTGCTGCTGCAAAAGATCAAAGAGAAAGAAGATGATGTTGTTGTAAAAGATTAGAACGAAGATGATGATGGGAAGAAAACTGACCGATAGCAATTTTTAAAGAATTTCTTTGTGGTGTCCTTCAAATTTAATTCAGAAGGTTGCTGCATAGTCTCATGAATGAGAATTGATAGCTTTTAGTGTTATGGAGCTGCTGCTATAGAGATAGAGAAGCTGCTGCAAAATAAAGATGAAAAGATGTTGTAAAATTTGCCAAGAAAAGCATTCCAAAACTATATAAAAATGTGTTAAACGAAGCGCCCTGTACATGTTTGATGAAATGCCTCAAAGATACTTTAAACAGTAATGGGAATTCAAATTCATGGCAGGGCTATATTACGATAAATCAAGGATGGCACCATAAGAAGTTGATCTCCCATTATGGCCATGGCAACTCATGTCTTTCAAGAAGGAGGAAAATGCACTTGATGGAGGTAAAGTGTTGCATATGGGCAGATTGGTGTTGATGTAGTGTTTGCTGGTGGTAATAAGCTACAGCTAATCATTTTTGGGGGAGAAAGCATGGTTCTGGTGATGCTAAAGAGTCTCTCAGGTGGTGATGAAAGTATTCGTAAACTTATGCTTAAAGTCCCCAAAAGCGGTCCGAGACTTAAAGAGAAGTATGAAGTAAATCTCTTTGATATTTCTGATGGTCGCCGGGCTTTTATTGAAGCCGAAGAACTCAAGCCACTTGCAGACAGAAGTAGACTCTCTCATTAGCTTTGAAAGGTTGTGTGCACAGACATTTAAATCTCAAACAAGCAACTGTTTTCAAATGTTTGACGAAATGTCATAGCTAGTCTCTTGTTTTGAGAGAATTCATATGCCAAGAATTACTGGACTGGTGTGTTGCACGTTGTAGAATAGAAGATGAAGATTCAAAATCTGAAACTCATGAAAATGTGATAATGAAGGTGCTATGCATAAGGAGCAATGTGAGAAAATGTTCAGCTCTTCAAAATAACATATCAATGAAGGAGGCTGCAGCTTCATGATGAAAAGTGCTGCAGTACATCCATAAGAAGGAGAAGAAGCTAATAGAATTGGTGACAAATCTCTAGAAAAGAAATGAAAGCCCGATTATATTCCAAAGTCCTCCAAGTTTCAATGATATTTGATGAAATGCCTCACAAAAATGTTTAACAAATTTGGAACAATAGGCATTTTTCATAAAATATTAATGTATTGCCGACTACTTTGAGCACTAATTATTTATTGCATTTGCATTGAGGCCAATCTTAAAATAATTTTGTCACAATCTATGTCATTGCTGCAAAATAAGAGACACAAGCAAAACTATTATACTACTAAAGCTGCTGCAGAAATGATTGTTATAAAAGCCCACTTTCAAACCTTGATAACTCCTGCCCGAAAACTCCGATTGAGGCGAGATCTGCGGCGTTGGAAACTAGACATCCACATCTTCAACAATCATATACAGCACAGATCCTTTTGGCAGACCGATCAGTGCGTATTTCAATGGGGAAAAAGGATGAACCCTATAGTTCGACAAATTAATTCCTGAAACCTCGTCTGATTGCCCATATTAAAAAACTCATAACTCTGCCTCGGAAACTCCGATTGAGGTGATCTCTGTGGCGTTGGAAACTAGACACCTGGGTCTCCAACATTTATATTCAGCGCAGATCCTTTTGGTGGCCCGATCAGCGTGGATTTTGATAAATAAAAGGGTAGATTTCAGCATTTCTGCCGTCAACCATGCTGATCACCCAATTTCAAAAATTCACAACTTTGGCCTGGAAACTCCGATTGAGATAATCTCTACGACGTTGGAGATTAGACATCCGGGTCTTCAACATTCATATACAACACAAACTCATTCGGAGGTCCGATCAGTGTGGATTTCTGATAAATAGAAGGGTAAACATCAGCATTTCTGCCGATAGCTATGTTGATCACCCAATTTCAAAAATTCATAACTTTGTCCTGGGAACTCCGATTGAGATAATCTCTGCGACGTTAGAAATTAGACATCCGGGTCTTCAACATTCATATACAACACAAACTCATTCGGCGGTCCGATCACTGTGGATTTCTGATAAATATAAGGGTAAACTTCAGCATTTCTGCCGATAGCTATGTTGATCGCCCAAATTAAAAAATTAATAACTTTGGTTTGGAAACTCCGATTGAGATAATCTCTGCGACGTTAGAAATTAGACATCCGGGTCTTCAACATTCATATACAACACAAACTCATTCGGCGGTCCGATCAGTGTGGATTTCTGATAAATAGAAGGGTAAACTTCAGCATTTCTGCCGATAGCTATGTTGATCGCCCAATTTCAAAAATTCATAACTCTGGCCAGAAAACTCCGATCAAGATGAAATCTGTGGTGTTGGAAATTAGATATCTAGATCTCCAATAGTCATATATAAAACAGACTCGTTCGGTGGCCCAGTCGGTGTAAATTTTGACGGATAAAATAGTCAATTTCAGCGATCCTGCCGTTGACAATGTCGAAGACTCATTTTCAAAAATCCTTCATTCTTGCCTGAAAACTCCAGTGGGGGTGAAATCTGCGGCATTGAAAACTAAATACCAAGATCTTCAATAGTCGTATATAGCACAAGCCCTTTTGGCAGCTCAGGCAGTGCACATTTTGATGGAGAAAAAGGCTAATGCAACTCCTAAAGGGCGGCTCAGTTGGCGATCTGAACCTCGGTCACAAGTCTCAAGCGCAAAGCAACCGGTGGATTATGGATCCCATATGACGGGGCACAGACTCTGAGGCGGGGGGTGGCGTCACAAATAAACAAATAAATAAATATACCTATATATATAAACATATGCTGATATGTAACGAATCATATTGCAATAAAATAGACTATTCTTTGTCTCTACTTGTATTTTTGTCTCTTAATCGGAGGTTCCCACGACATTGTCTGGGGTAATTAATAATAGAGGCTTGCCTCTATTAGGAATAAATGAACCCACATAATAAAATATGATATTTGTGCTTCGATATATCGTTTGGTGTCTTCACGATGTCAGGCGCGTATTTTCGATCCCACAAATTCTGGCACGCCCGGTGGGGACCTATTCCTCCTCCCATCTTTGAGGCAAAAGTACAAGTAAGAGGCTTATGAACTTTTCAAGAGGCAACTACACCCAAGACCTCTTCTGCAATTGGAAGTTCGACATCCATAGAAGTCCTAAGCAGTGTCACACCTTCCACACATGGGGCGTCGGCCTAATATGCCTTTCTTGGTCTGATGTGAAGATCCAATGGTTAGGCGTCAAGGACTTTCATCTTGTAGAGGTTACCCCAGCCCAGCCTGAGAGAGTAATTTCTGCAGACAAAGATGATGAGCACACCTTCAGCCCAGCTTGAGAGGGTAATTTCTGCAGACAAAGATGATGAATACACCTCCAGCCCAACCTGAGAGAGTAATTTCTGCAGACAAAGACGATGAGTGCACTTTCAAAAAGTTGTTAGAGGATACAAAAAAAAAAAATCAAAAAAAAAAAAAAATCAAAAAAAAAATAAAAAATAAAAAAAAAAAGAACGAGAAAGAAATATTATATGAAGCCCGCTTATTGAGAGATGCAAGTTCCTTCTCAGGAGTTGAATTTTGTCTTCTTTCAAGGCTGTAAAAATATTCAAATGTGTTCTTTAACACCCTTTTGTTAGTGGAGAAGAACTCAACTATTGCGGAGTCATGACCTCGGCCCAATGCATATAAGAATGATCGACCTCCAACATGTCACCGTAACATGAGTCTCTTCATAAACGACCCCACATGACATCGAGGAAGCTGCTCCCGGTAAGACGACGCCAAGTCAACTCTATTAGTATGGTTATTGAAGCCCGAGGAAGCCCACCACTTGCACCATTCGTAAGATCCTGGGGGCATACGAGAGGAAGGATCAGGTCACATGCTGCACAGGGGGCAAGAAATGGGAGTTGATCTTCAACAACAAAGAGGAAGGATAGTGAGGACGAATCCATCTTCCTTCCAACCCAAAATCCTCCTTAAGGAAATTTCAACAAATGAAAACATGCAATATACCGATGGTTGGCTTATTGGCATATTAACTTGAAGGCATACCAAAGTTGAATAACCCTGTCCCTCGGCATAAATAAAAGTTCAAGCTAGTGGGACGAAGAAAAACCTCAAGTACCACTATCCTTGAGCAGTTGACAACGATAATCTGACAAGTGACATTACAAATGGTCGTTGTTGAATAAAAAGAAATTGACTAAAAAAAAATTCATACTCATCTCAAGGAGTATAATGCGGATTGACACTTGGCTCACCTTATGACAACCAGTGAGTACACAAGTGTAAAACCTCACTCCTTTGGTTGTTTGTCTGCAACTCAAGTTCTTTCAGATATGGTCACAAATAAAAGATGCATTTCGGATATAATTTGGGGGCATAAATGATGAAATCATAATATTTGACATCATAGCTATTTGAGAAAATAATGTGACATATTATATCATGAAATAAAGAGATCTACGCGACAAAGTGGTGGATTCAGATAATGACTGGTGATCGCGATGGGACTCTCTCTTCCGCCAACGAGATAGAGCCAGTCTTTTCTTCCAAAGCCAAGTGCAAGAAGCTAGCTATCCAGCGCAAGGAATATAAAATCCTCCATCAACCCCCATAGAAGAAAAGGTATCTCATCCGACATCAACCGCGGGGATGCGGAAAGCGACAATGGAGAGTGTGAACCTTGCAGCAACAACGTCCTCAAATTTCAAAGAGAGGAGGTGTGCATCCCGATGCAGTGAAGCACACATCTCGAAGCAGCAAAAATCTTGAGGCGTGGTGAAGTACACATCTCGAGATAACCGATGCAAATATAAATTCCCAAAATGGCACAAATCTTGAGGCATGTCAAAGCACACATCTCAAGGCAGCCATTGAAATATAAATCATGAGACGGCGCAAGTCTTGAGGCAGGGATGGAACACACCTCTCAAGACAGTCGATAAAAATATAAATTTCAAAGTGGCCACAAATCTCGAGGCGGTGATGGGACTCGTATCTCGAGGTGATTAATGAAATGCAAATCATACAAATTCAGTGATGAAGCGTGTATCTCCAGGCAGCAGAGCATGCATCTTGAAGCATCACAACTCTCGAGGGGGCAATCAAGCATGTATCTCGAGACAGCTGATGAAATACACATATCAAAGCAACCAGAAATCTCGAGACGACGATGAAAGACACATCTCGATATGGTAACAATCCCAAAACGATGGGGTATGCATCTTGAAGTAGCTGATAAAAATACAAATCCCAAGCAAGGAAGTGTGCATCCCGATGCAGTGAAGCACACACTCGAAGCAGCACAGATCTCAAGGTGATGACGAAACGCCCATCTTGAGATAGTTGGTGAAAATATAAATCCCCCAAACTGGTGCAAATCTTGAGACATGGTGAAACTCACATCTCATGATAGCCTATATATCCCAAAATGGCGTAAATCTTGAGACATGGTGAATCTCACATCTTAGGATATCCTATATATCCCAAAATGGCACGAATCTTGAGGCATAGTGAAATACACATCTCAAGATGGCCGATGAAAATATAAATCCTGAAACGACGCAAGTCTTGAGGCAGGGATGGAACACACCTCTCAAGACGGTCAATGAAATATAAATCCCAAAGCAGCACAACTCTCGAGGCAAGGATGGAACACACCTCTCAAGACAGCTGATGAAACACAAATATTAAAGCAGCCACAAATCTCGAAGCAACGATGAAAGACGCTTCTCGAAATGGCAACAATACCAAAGCAATGAAGTGTGCATCCCGATGCAGTGAAGCACACATCTCAGAGCAGCACAAATTTCAAGGTGATGATGAAATGCTCATACAAATCCCAAGCGATGAAGTGTACATCCCGATGTAATGAAGCACACTTCTCAAAGCAGCACAAATCTTGAGATGACAATCAAACACATATCTCAAAGCAGTTGATAAAATCTAAATCCCAAAATGGCACAAATCTCGAGGTAGCAATGGAGCAAGTAACTTGAGACCGCCTATAGAAATATAAATCCCCAAAATTGCACAAATCTTGAGACATAGTGAAGCACATATCTCGAGATAGCCAATGTAAATATAAATTCCAAAATGACGCAAATCTTGAGGCATGGGGAAGCACACATCTTAAGATAGCCGATGAAAATATAAATCCTGAAATGACGCAAGTCTTGAAGCAACAATGGAGCATGCATCTCAAGACGGTCAATGAAAATACCTTGAAACAACCACAAATCTCGAGGCACCAATGTAGCACACATCTTGAGGTGGTTATAATTCCCAAAGCAAAATATATTTCCCCAAAACCAATTACAAATCCAATGATGAGGTGTGCATCCCGATGCAGTGAAGCACACATCCCAAAGCATCATAGATCTTGAGGTGATGATGGAATGAAAATCCCGAGACAGTTGATGAAATACAAATCCCAAATCGATAAAGTGTGCGACCCCGCAACAGCGAAGCACACCTTGGAGCAGCACCAATCTCGAGGGGTAGTAGAGCACATATCCCGAGACAGCTAATGAAATACAAACCCCAAATTGATGAAGTATGCATCCCGATGTAGTGAAGCACACATCTCAAAGCATCACAAATCTCGAGGTGGCAATGGAGCTCGCATCTCGAGGTAGATGATGAAATACAAATATTAAAGCAGCCATGAATAATCCGAGACAACGATGGAGCACGGACCTCAGGATGGCTAATGGAAATACAAATCCAAAACAGCTACAAATCTCGAAGCGGTGATCTAGCATGCACTTCGAGGTGGAGACAAATCCTAGGAGCATTGAAGTGTCGAGGTGGCGTCAAATCCTAGGAGCATTGAAGTATACATCCTAAGGCAGTGAAGCACAAATCTTGAAGTATCACAGATCTCGAGGGGGCAATGGAGAGCTCGCATCTCGAGATAGATGATAAAAGATAAATATTGAATCGACCACGAATTTCGAGGTAGCACAGGTCTAGAGACGGTTGATAAAGATATAAATCTCAAAATGATGATAGATCCCAATGCAGCACAAACCTCAAAGCAGCGATAGGATATGCATCTTGAGGTAACTGGAAATACAAATCCAAATGGTTTCAAATCTCGAGGTAGCAACAAATCCTAGAAATCTTGAAGCGATGAAGTGTGTATCCCGAAGCGGTAAAGCACATCTCGAATCAACACAAATCTCGAGATGTTGCTATAGCACATATCTCGACGGAAATGATGAAATCTAAATTTCAAAATGATGAAGTATGCGTCCCGAGACAACAAAGCACACGTCTCATAACACCATACATCTTAAATAACACAAATCCCGATGTTGCCCAAGAATACGAAACCTGCGGCGACTGAAGAATACAAATCTTGAGATTGCTCTCCTCAATATATATGACTCTCAAACCTGTATCCTCCATGAATGAGGTCAAGTATAATAAGACTCTTGAAGTTTAGCATATTCTGACCATGGAGCCGAGACTTCTATGAAATCTTCATTTGGGGTTCTCAAACATATAATGAGATCACCAGATATATGAAATCTTCATATGGGGTTCTCAAACATATAATGAGATCACCAGATATATGAAATGTTAAACTTGGGTTCTCAAACATATAATGAGATCACCAAGATATATGAAATATCATTTGGGTTCTCAAACATATAATGAGATCACCAGATATATGAAAATGTCAAACTTGGATTCTCACACTCATATAATGAGATTTCCAAGGAAATATGGAGTGTCAAACCTGTATCCTCTAGCAATAAGGTCAGGTAAAAAATGACGCCTCTAAAAATGATGAAATACAAATCTTCACTTGGGTTCTCATACGCTCATATGATGAGATCGCCAAGATATATGAAATGTCAAACTTGGATTTTCAGACATTCATATAATGAGATTATCAAGAAAATATGAAATGTCAAACCTGTATCCTCCATTAATGAAGTCAGGTAAAATATGATGCTTCTAAAATGATGAAATACAAATTCTTCACTTGGGTTCTCAGGTGACGAGATCACCAAGGAAATATAAAAAAAACATTAACTTGTATCCTCCAGCAATGAGGTCAGGTGAAAATATGACTCTTGAAGTCTCGCATATTCCAACAATGGAACCGAAGTTTCTAAAAAGTGATGAAATATCACAATTCTTCACTTGGGTTCTCACACTCATATGATGAGATCACCAAGAAATATGAAATTTCAAACTTGTATCCTCCGTTGATGAGGTCAAAAAGAAAAAACATATTTGGAGGCTCACAACTCACTATCAAATAAGTTGAAGGAGACTCCAGAAATATATAAGCCTGACTTCTCAAGTGTTGCAAGACGGTCAGAGCTTTAAAATGGAGAAGCTGGTTCTTTAGCAAGAGCAACGAGGGAGCCAACAAATCCAGTCTATGAAGAAATCCAAATCACCATAAGAAATTGAAGGCCCACAAGTACAATCCTCGATGATATCGAAGAGAAAAATGTTAGGGGCAAAATGGAAATGTTAGGGGCAAAATGGAAGACTTCACCCTCAAAATGCAAGAGGAAGATTGGAGCTAACCATTTATGAAATATTTGGAATATGATAAACCTTCAGGGGGCAAATCAGAAGGCCTTCAGATAAAGTGAGGCGCTGTAAGATTCACTCTCATATATGCGATGTCTTTCATATGAAGAAGCAAACGAAGTCATGCACGATATACACTTCGTGATATTAAGATGCGACTAAAGAGTAAGCGCATGGGATCATTGGCCAACCATGGTAAAATTGCATTGAACATGCTAGAAGATGCCACAAGATGCCACTTATGCCATATACATGAAGATGTTATCTATCAACATCGAAATCCAAAGGAAATGCTATGTCCAAAAATACAATATTCGACTTTGCCAAGATGAGTTGGGCTCTCTCAACAAGAGAAGGATAAAGTACGGTAGAATCTTGAAGTCGATAAAGCAAATATGTCCCAGGCTTATAGCAAGTTGGCTCAATTTCGGAAGTCTACAAAGGAGGGATGGTCCTAGTCCCAAGGAGACTCATCATCACCAATGAACGTATAGGGAGATAAAAATAGCCTCAAGTCTCCACAATAAGGCTCAACCATAAGCTTGTATGTTCATACTTCTCCCTCACAAATAAATTTCGTGAGAGAAGTATGAAGGGGGCATTTGTTTATACCCAAAAAAAAAAAATAATAAAAAAAATAAAAAAAATAAATAAACAAGGGCCGAAATGAAAAATTCTCATGAAGTATATCCTGAAATTAAATTTTAAGATTGTCCAAGAAACGAGACAATTTTAAATCTTAAGATGGCCCGGGAACACATATCTCGAGGCAACCTCAAAATCCCAAAAAATCGCCCCTGAGAACATTTCTCGAGGCAAAATACAAATTACAAGATTGCCCCTGAGAACACATCTCTCGAGGTAATCTCAAATCTCAGGATAGCCCGAATACATATCCCGAGGCGATCCTAAAATTTCAAATAGCCCGAGAACATATCCCGGGACGATCTGAGGGAAAATGCAAATCTCGAGGTAAATATGAAGACAATCCATGGGCACGGATCCCAAGGCAAATTCCAAGGGGCAATTTAAATTAATTAATTAATTAATTCAAAAAAAAATAATAAATAAATAAAAGGGATAATTCCCAAAGAAAAAAGATAAAGTCAAAAAAACAGGGGATAAAAAAGAAATGAGGAGGTTTTGAAGAAATAAAAAAAAATCAAAACAACAAAAAAAAAGTCAAAGCAAAAAAGCTGGTAAAGAGATAAGATCAAATAAAAAAAAGAGATAAAATTAAAAAAAAAGATATATAAAAAGGGCAGCCAGCAATAAAAAAAAAGGGGGGATGAGGAGCTCCAGCCGTCGCCTGCCAAGGAAGACTAGCGCGCCCAGATTTGCCCTAGCCTTTCCGCTGCCATGGATGTCGTCACCAAATACCACCGCCTCTCTGAAGATCGCCACCTTCTGCCAGCAGAAGATCGCATGCGACCCCCAGTGATCGAAGCCCATTTGCTCCTCCACGCTGCCTCCTCAGGCCAAGAAATCCGCTGCCGCAGCACGCCACGACCCGCTGTCGCCCAGTCCAGGCCGCCCGCCACCACCACCTGATCCTTGTCCGCCAAGGTCCGAAGCCGCCCGCCATCAACGCCCAGCCGAGCTCCGTACAGCCGCCTGCCGCCGAAGCCTCCTCCAGACAGCAGCTCTGCTCCCTAGCCCGACCCCGTCTGCTGTCGCCGTTGACGTCTCCAACTACCACCGCTCACTGATGATGGCCGCCCAGTTGCTTTGCTAATATCTTTGAAGCCGCCCGCCATTGAAGCTCTCTATCTCCACCAAAGCGTTGACGCCGCCACCGGCCCTTTGCGTAAGCATCGCATTCTTTGCCGCTTTGATGGTTCTGGCATCTTGCCGCTCCGCCGCTGGGCTGATGTCGTTGCTGTGCCGAGCTGCTGCGAGGTTGCTGCCGCTTCGGATATTGCTGCGTTGCCGATGAGCTATTGATGCCGTCAACGATGCTGCAAGGAAGCTGCTGCAAAACCATAAAGAGGGTTGCTGTTTGAGGGAGATAAAGGGTAGAGCTGCTGTACTGCTGCCTTTGATGGAGCTGCTGCCACTCCCTTGCCGATGTGCTGTGCTGCGTTGCTGCTGCAGAAGCTGTGCCGTCGGCCCGTTGCCACGTTGCTGACCTTTCTCATGTTGCAAGCCTCCATGTCGTTATGCAATCCCCGATGCGTTGAAGTTTCATGTTGCTGCAAAACATAAAATGGAATGAACGGAGAAGGCAGTAGCTGTGTTGCTGCAAAGATCAAAGAGAAAGAAGATGATGTTGTTGTAAAAGATTAGAACGAAGATGATGATGGGAAGAAAACTGACCGATAGCAATTTTTAAAGAATTTCTTTGTGGTGTCCTTCAAATTTAATTCAGAAGGTTGCTGCATAGTCTCATGAATGAGAATTGATAGCTTTTAGTGTTATGGAGCTGCTGCTATAGAGATAGAGAAGCTGCTGCAAAATAAAGATGAAAAGATGTTGTAAAATTTGCCAAGAAAAGCATTCCAAAACTATATAAAAATGTGTTAAACGGTTACTCTGTACATGTTTGATGAAATGCCTCAAAGATACTTTAAACAGTAATGGGAATTCAAATTCATGGCAGGGCTATATTACGATAAATCAAGGATGGCACCATAAGAAGTTGATCTCCCATTATAGCCATGGCAACTCATGTCTTTCAAGAAGGAGGAAAATGCACTTGATGGAGGTAAAGTGTTGCATATGGGCAGATTGGTGTTGATGTGGTGTTTGCTGGTGGTAATAAGCTACAGCTAATCATTTTTGGGGGAGAAAGCATGGTTCTGGTGATGCTAAAGAGTCTCTCAGGTGGTGATGAAAGTATTCGTAAACTTATGCTTAAAGTCCCCAAAAGCGGTCCGAGACTTAAAGAGAAATATGAAGTAAATCTCTTTGATATTTCTGATGGTCGCCGGGCTTTTATTGAAGCCGAAGAACTCAAGCCACTTGCAGACAGAAGTAGACTCTCTCATTAGCTTTGGAAGGTTGTGTGCACAGACATTTAAATCTCAAACAAGCAACTGTTTTCAAATGTTCGACGAAATGTCATAGCTAGTCTCTTGTTTTGAGAGAATTCATATGCCAAGAATTACTGGGCTGGTGTGTTGCACGTTGTAGAATAGAAGATGAAGATTCAAAATCTGAAACTCATGAAAATGTGATAATGAAGGTGCTATGCATAAGGAGCAATGTGAGAAAATGTTCAGCTCTTCAAAATAACATATCAATGAAGGAGGCTGCAGCTTCATGATGAAAAGTGCTGCAGTACATCCATAAGAAGGAGAAGAAGCTAATAGAATTGGTGACAAATCTCTAGAAAAGAAATGAAAGCCCAAGATTATATTCCAAAGTCCTCCAGGTTTCAATGATTTTGATGAAATGCCTCACAGAAATGTTCAACAAATTTGGAACAATAGGCATTTTTCATAAAATGCAGAAGCTTCTGTGAATTCAGGTTCTGGAGATTTTATCTCGTTTGTGTTCAAATCTTCTATTAATGTATTGCTGACTACTTTGAGTACTAATTATTTATTGCATTTGCATTGAGGCCAATCTTAAAATAATTTTGTCACAATCTATGTCATTGCTGCAAAATAAGAGACACAAGCAAAACTATTATACTACTAAAGCTGCTGCAGAAATGATTGTTATAAAAGCCCACTTTCAAACCTTGATAACTCCTGCCCGAAAACTCCGATTGAGGCGAGATCTGCGGCGCTGGAAACTAGACATCCAGATCTTCAACAATCATATACAGCATAGATACTTTTGGCAGACCGGTCAGTGCGTATTTCAATGGGGAAAAAGGATGAACCCTATAGTTCGACAAATTAATTCCTGAAACCTCGTCTGATTGCCCATATTAAAAAACTCATAACTCTGCCTCGGAAACTCCGATTGAGGTGATCTCTGTGGCGTTTGAAACTAGACACCTGGGTCTCCAACATTTATATTCAGCGCAGATCCTTTTGGTGGCCCGATCAGCGTGGATTTTGATAAATAAAAGGGTAGATTTCAGCATTTCTGCCGTCAGCCATGCTGATCACCCAATTTCAAAAATTCACAACTTTGGCCTGGAAACTCCGATTGAGATAATCTCTACGACGTTAGAGATTAGACATCCGGGTCTTCAACATTCATATACAACACAAACTCATTCGGAGGTCCGATCAGTGTGGATTTCTGTTAAATAGAAGGGTAAACTTCAGCATTTCTGCCGATAGCTATGTTGATCACCCAAATTCAAAAATTCATAACTTTGTCCTGGAAACTCCGATTGAGATAATCTCTGCGACGTTGGAAATTAGACATCCGGATCTTCAACATTCATATACAACACAAACTCATTCGGAGGTCCGATCAGTGTGGATTTCTGATAAATAGAAGGGTAAACTTCAGCATTTCTGCCGATAGCTATGTTGATCGCCCAAATTCAAAAATTCATAACTTTGGTCTGGAAACTCCGATTGAGATAATCTCTACGACGTTAGAAATTAGACATCCGGGTCTTCAACATTCATATACAACACAAACTCATTCGGCGGTCCGATCAGTGTGGATTTCTGATAAATAGAAGGGTAAACTTCAGCATTTCTGCCGATAGCTATGTTGATCGCCCAATTTCAAAAATTCATAACTCTGGCCAGAAAACTCCGATCAAGATGAAATCTGTGGTGTTGGAAATTAGATATCTAGATCTCCAATAGTCATATATAAAACAGACTCGTTCGGTGGCCCAGTCGGTGTAAATTTTGACGGATAAAATAGTCAATTTCAGCGATCCTGCCGTTGACAATGTCGAAGACTCATTTTCAAAAATCCTTCATTCTTGCCTGAAAACTCCAGTGGGGGTGAAATCTGCAGCATTTAAAGCTAAATACCAAGATCTTCAATAGTCGTATATAGCACAAGCCCTTTTGGCAGCTCAGGCAGTGCACATTTTGATGGAGAAAAAGGCTAATGCAACTCCTAAAGGGCGGCTCAGTTGGCGATATGAACCTCGGTCACAAGTCTCAAGCGCAAAGCAACCGGTGGATTATGGATCTCATATGACGGGGCACAGACTCTGAGGCGGGGGGTGGCGTCACAAATAAGCAAATAAATAAATATACCTATATATATAAACATATGCTGATATGTAACGAATCATATTGCAATAAAATAGACTATTCTTTGTCTCTACTTGTATTTTTGTCTCTTAATCGGAGGTTCGCGGCATTTATGCAGGGTAATTAATAATAGAGGCTTGCCTCTATTAGGAATAAAAGAACCCACATAATAAAATATGATATTTGTGCTTCGATATATCGTTTGGTGTCTTCACGATGTCAGGCGCGTATTTTCGATCCCACAAATTCTGGCACGCCCGGTGGGGACCTATTCCTCCTCCCATCTTTTCACGATGTCGCTGACATCGTTTCCTATCTTCAAGTGCTCCGGCGCCGTTTCATCTAATAGTTGGATAATGAGGTCTTTTTCGCTCCGGTAGGCGAGCATTGCACTGACGAGAGGGTCCTTGGAGTAGTTTACTTTAGGTTCACCAATATACTTGAATAGGGACTCTTTGTCTCCTCTTCGGATTGCGTCGTCAATCTCTCTAACCACTTTGCGTGGGAGATGTGTTCCATTGTCGGATAGACCTTCACCATGCTTCATCTTTAGACTGCTGATGGATCTCCACTTGACTTCTTCAAAGACGACTAATCCCAAGATTTATAGTGGAATGTTTCATCAAAACACTAATGATACAACTGAACTAGTGTATGTCAAGAAAGCACATGATTCTTCCATATTTATAAAATTTTAAACTAGTCAAATATAACTTTGATTAACAGGAAAACCTTTACCATTATATATATTAAAAAAGAAAAGTCATGTGATATGCTTATAAAGGGGGAAAACAAAAGAAAAAGAGAAAGAAAAAAAGAAAGAGAAATCAAAGTTGAAGAATTTTTCTTTTGTTGCATTGATAACTGGCTTTGAAGGTGGTGTAAATGTATTCCAAGAGTTGAGGAGAAGTTAATTTGTTGCTTTAATTTGAGTATTGATAACATGATTGAATGTGGTATAAATGTATTCCAAGAGTTGAGGAGAAGCTTGTTGCTTTAATTTGAGGCTTCAATTAGAGCCTTTCTATTTGCTTTGCTTTTCTTTTCTTTTTTTCTTTTTTTTTTTTCTGTTTCAGAAACTGTTTGAGAATGTGATTCTTCTTTTTGGATGTTTGGCTTTTTATTTTTTATTTTTTGTCTCCGGTTTTTAAAAAATATGTTTCTTATTTTTGAAGAAAGAATTTTGTGTTTTTTCCTTACCAAAAATTTAATAACATATTCATCCTTCTTTTGTATCAATGTGCGTGCATAGATCAACACAGATTCATCCTTCTTTTACTTCATTAGCTTTGAGTTAGCTTTACATATCCCATACATTAATATTAATATAATGTCTTGATTGAAAAGTATCATAATTCAGAGTTTAAGAAATGAGAAGTTAATAAAATTGGATATTTTAAAGATACAAAATACTAACTCATTAATTTAAAAGAATTACAAGTATATTAAATATTGAGTTTAAGCTCCAAATATGGGGATGAATCCACTATGTATGCAAGGTCTCAGGTAGAGCCGTAGAACATATAAGAAAATCAAATAAAAACAGAAGCAAATATACACTAGTAGCCATATTCTACAAGCCATATAGGTTCAAAGACGGGTAAACCAGGCTCCTAATCAGGATGCTACAAACCTTGTTGAAAGGATCTGAAAGGGAAAACAACAGAGTTGATGAGCTCAAGTACCTAGTAAGCATCCACTAGAGATACCAAAGTCATGCACAAATTCAGAAATTCCAGTAAAATAAATCACCATTAATATACAAAAATGAACTATAGAAATATACCAGAATTAAGCACCAAAAATCAGATAATAAAGTTCAAGCCATAAATCAAATAATAATCTTTACAAAATAATCTATCATAGTTGTCATGGAGGAAAAATCGGGCCTTACAAGTGGTGTAACGCCCCGACCCGGATTCCGGGACCTCGGGCACGTTCACAGACCGGCTGTACCCAAGTGGAGACGGGCCCCACTCAGATACAAGGGCTAATAGATCAAGAGCAGATAACATTTTTCCATTGATAATAAGAGTTACACAGCGGAAAATTGAAATTTAAAAGTACACTATGGGCCCTACTAGGGTCCTTAAAAAATACATTGTCTCTCTCTCTCTAAAAATTTGGGGATACTCGAACCTCAACGCGCAGCTCCTAAGTCTGAAATCACTATTCCTTTAATCCTAAAAAGAAAAGGAAACCAAGAAGAATGAGCTTTAGAAAGGAAAGCTCAGTAAGTCCCCGCAGGGATCTCAACAAAGCCGGTCAATAAGCAATATAATCAATAAATATAGGTACAAAAAACCGGGACTACGCCCGCACAATCAAGAACCTAGGAGTCTATCAGAAATATTCAAAGCAAGAACTCCTAGCCAAACACTGGCCCTCGGGCCCGAAATGGGATTCCAAGAATAGATTCGATGACACCAAAACTTTTCCGTCAGCCCCCAGCCTCTGTTGGAAATCGACCCTCCGGTCGTACCTTGGTAGCGCCACCTCTCTCTTACGCCGATACGGCCGTGTATCGCCCCGGCCGATAAAGTTGGACTGCTAGAGTATCCTCTCCCCGGCACGGAACCATCAGAGACGCCAGGGTGTCCTCAGCCCTGAACGCTCCACTCTCACTTGAGCATTCGCTCCACTGAACCGGAAAATGAACCCGTCCGGAGCACGCTTACCCGGCCAGCACACGAGACCACGTATCCACGGTCAAGTGTCGGCCCACGAGCATAACAAGCAATAAAAGCACTCTATTCTAGCTCTCAACCATGCACGTACAAAGGAAGGAAAACAAGCAAACATAGGTACGTGCATGCATCCAATAACAGAAGTTCAATAGCACATGCTAAAAGAAATAGCATTAACAAACACAAAGAAAACCCAAAGATGGGCGGGAATCAAGGCGAAGGTAACTTACCTCTAAAATCACGTAGTCTGGTGTTCCACGGAATCGACTCCCCTTGCATCAAGTCGATCCTGATAATAAATCTATATTAACAGTGGAAATTTGTGCGTAAACCCTATATGCATGCGATTGGTCCACTATTTGGCCCTATTCGAGACTAGTGGACCTCCACCGACCCATTATCAATAACATGCTCCTCTTCTTTACAAAAGATCAATTTACTCTAGTGGTTAGGGGTCTCCACTATTACAAAGGCATGAGTTCCACTCTTATTGTCTACCAGATTTTATTGATTTTATCTTATTTTTCTATCACTATTTTGGTCCATTAGTAAGGCCCAATCAAATGTCTCTGGATCCAATCTGTTAGAACCAAATTTCCCCCAATGTGATTAAACCCAATCAACTATAGAAGCTAGACCCAACACTTGAACCCAATTCACTTTGGATTAAAATAGCCTGGCTAGCCCAATCCAAACCCAATCCAAATAGAACAGACTCGATCAAGTTCAAATATAAAACCCAAGCCCAATTCCTTTGCATTTGAATTCCATTAATCCAGGCCTATTACTGTTCACGACCCAACTGTTGGACTCAACCCAATCGTTTTTTCAAAGTGGATTTGGGCCCGTTAACACTAAACCCGTTAATGATTTCAAAACGAACCCGCAACCTGTTCCTTCTTCAACCTCCAGGCGCTTGTCACCGGCGAGGAATGCAGTCGTCTCCGGTAGTGCTTGGCGGCAGAAGTTGCCCTCATCGGCGTGCCCTTTGGCCGGAGGTACTGCAGGCGTTACTGGAGCGCCTTCCTTCCTGCCTCGGCCGAGAACTATCCTCGCCGGTGGACCGCCCCACGTCTGTGATCAGACGGTTCACATAGTACCCTCCCCTTCCCCTTTTTCTCTCTGTCCCTCATTTTCTCGAAGTTATGTATGCAAGGAAACTCAAGAAAGAGATCAAAAGACGTGACTTACCGGAGAATCGTTATTCCGTTGACCTTGTCCGCGAGGAGACTCCGCTTCTTCTACCGATGTTCCTCAGAGGGTGATCTAGCTCCGTGAACGCGACCTCGATGTCATCTTCTCCTCCTCTCTTTCTTTCGATCTCGTTGTCTTTCTTTTCCCCACTGGACAGGCGGCGGTGCGCTGCTTCTCTGTCCATGTTCAGAGATCTTCAAGAGCCTCTGTATTTATAGAACTCTCAACTGAGTTCGGATTAATCTCTATAATCTTATTTGAATTTGGATGACGCCTTATCTTTTAATTTAACTCTGTTTCTAGAAGCTCGTCGGCGGTAATCGTCTTCAGGGCGGCGTATGCTGGGCGTCATGGCGCGGCGCTACTGAAAAGAACGGATCAAGGTGTTTCGCGGATCGGGCTTTCTCCATCGAAGGCTCCGGAAGAGATCTCGCGATCTCATGGTCCCTATTCCATCACCCCCCCTCGTGATCGACTCTATCTTGGATCAACGACCACGATTTCATCGTGACGAGCGGTTGGTGTAACATCCAAATCCCAATAGGAACACGTGTCACACCAGCCAGCCCAGGTGAATACCCTGAGCCCAAGGCTGTCAAAATTGAAACAAAAATCTGCGGAATAAACTGGAGACAGTAATAACAAAACATAATACAGTACTCCACAGACTATACGTCAGGGTCTAGTCTCCAAAAGTAAAATGCAACAATATACAGAGTGCGGAACAAGGAAGCTAATCTAGGACGCCAAAGCCATCTACGAGTCCTCACATCTCACCGGGTCTAGTCTCTACCCGGACTCCTCTCTGCTACTCAGGTGGGTGAGAAAAAGGGACTGAGCTGCAAAGCTCAGTGAAATGTGACCCCTACTGTCGGCTCAAATAAGACCTGTGCATCCGAAAAATATAATCTTGTATATGGAAAATAATCTGTACTGATATACATGTAGAAAAACAGTAAAGCATATAAGTCTATGCATTATCTTCCCAATTAGGAAGTTCATCTAATGCAATGTCCAAGGAAACCCGAAAAGTCATCAGTCACAAACATGCTTGACTATGCCTCAATGAGATGTCTAGATATGTGAGCGTTTGTTGAATAAAATGCAACTCTGTAGGATCACTTACTAAGGTCTCAGATAAATAGCCGTGAGGTATCCCCCAATCTGGGCTGTATGTGAAGCCACGAGGTTTCCCCCGATCTGGGTCTTCACCTGTGGTACCGAGCACCCCAAAGAGTTGGGAAAGGGTTTTAAAATAAATACATTTTGAAAACAAGGTTTTGATGCTAGAAATTCATTTGCAAACAAGGAAACCTTTCCCTCACTCGGTATCACGCTCTACATATCAAGGACCGTCTAACAGGATGCAAAGATCGATGCTCGCGCCATTTATCTATCTCATATTTATCTCAATGATCTACAGCTAGTCATATGCAGAAAAAATCAATCTACCATAGCTGTAACTAATCAAAATCATTCTCAAAACCCGGGAATAAGTCATAGCCGATGAATAGAGACTGAAAACACGATAAATCTCGGTAAAAACCAGAATATACAGTAGGTCCACTGACCTGAAGTCCTATGCCAGTCAAATCTGACTCGGACCTCTCGAGGTTCCCAACTTGTCTTTCCCTTTACCTTGTAATCAGAACCGTATTTAAATTAGATTCTCGGTCACTACCATCATCTAAACTATTAGCTCAGAAAGTCTACATCCCTATTATTATTGCTTAAAGCCACTAATGGTCCCTGTACTATAGCATTTTGTTCAATTCCAGTCCTCTACTTTATCAATGTTCAATACGGTCCCATACTTTACGTATTTTGTTCAATACAGTCCACTATTTTTGACATGGCAGCTGATTTGGAATATATAAAGTATAGACAATTTATTGCACATGTCAGCACGTTTGGACTATATTGAACAAATACACAAAGTACAGGGACCATATTGAACAAATACACAAAGTACAAGCACCGTATTGAACAAATACAAAAGTACAAGGACCATATTGAACAAATACACAAAGTACAAGCACCGTATTGAACAAAATACATAAAGTACAGGACCATATTGAACATTGATAAAGTAGAGGGCTGGAATTGAACAAAGTGCAATAGTACAGGGACTATTAGTGGCTTTAAGCCTTATTTCCATCCAACAATATAGCTATGGGCCCAAGTCCAACCAACTTAAGGCCCAACAACAAGCATGACAATTAACCAAAAACACTCATTATATACTTCACATGAAGTTAACTATATTCAAGACTTGGAGTTAAGTCTTAGTTTCGAAAGTTCATGAACCACTCGAGGAGACAAAACAACTTGAACCAATACATCCTCCTTTGCTAATCAACTGTCCACAAGAATCTCATCTCCTAAGTTCTCATCCATAATGACTTCATAACTATCAATTTCCTCTTAATAATCCATAGGCCTAAGTTCATCTAGCTAAAGGCCCACTACTCAAACATGATGTTCAACATTCATCCAACACTCGGTATCTAACTAAGAGTGAAAATATGAGACATTAATTAAAGTCTTCCCTAAGTTTGACTATCCACCAAGCCTATTAATAGAGAAACTACTCAACTGACACCTAATATTGGTCAATAGTACAAAGCATCCTCAAACAAATCTCTTCATAGACAATTCAACAAACACTTGCTGGGCATAATTAAAGTCAAAAGAACAACTCCTCTCCTTGATCTCTTTGATCCAAATGGATACAAATAAGCAATCTATAGCTCTCTTACAACACTACCACACAGCAAGCACCAACGCTAAGTCAACCTCTAAACACAAGGACGGCAAGCACAAACTTCTTCAATACCACCAAGAACAACCACAGTACATCAACAACACTAGAACCATTACAACAAAACACCTCCTTAACAACCTTTAAACCAGGCAATTACAAATCCATTCCCTCTTAAACTCCAGCTAGGATCTCCAAAAGCAAACACAAACACCTCCCACACTAATTACTATACACAAGTTCATGGAGTCATTTCATCAAACAGCTGATAAGCAAGAATAAGGTCTGACAACATCTCTTTTCTTTGAATCTTCAATCTCAGTTAAGTACAAACAGGCGACAAATAGCAAAGCAACAACAACTACATCAATAACAACAGCATCAAAACACTAGCTCACAAACACCAGTTCAGAGCTTCCAATTCAAAGAATTCATCAACTCGACTCTACATGAAGCCTCACCTTACACCCAACACACCATATGTTGATGCCAAAAACTGGTCCACCTCACTCTTGGGCTACTGTCGCCTCGTGATCTGGTCTCAGCCTTTGACAAACGGTTAATATTTATAATTGGTGTGGACGCTTACTCGCTTGCTTGAGCAACGTGAGACGCGGAGGGCACTCAGAAATTCCGTCCGGAATTATCCACTGATAGACCTGTGAAGAGGAGGAGAAATGATCGGAATTGGGCCTTTCTGCCCGTATTTAACTCCGATGCTTAAGTCAGAAATCAGTGTAAGAAGTCCTAGGCAACGCTTTGTGTAATGTGTAGTGAGTGTTTCTTTTTTTCCGGTCCCTTTCCTTTTTGTCCTTCCTCTCCTTTTATAGCAAGTGAGAGGCGGTTTAAGCAAATATCTTGCAAGGCGGTGGGGTAAGGCGGTGGGCTAGGTGAATATCTTCTAAGGCGGCAGGACAATATCTGCCTAGCGTGTAGGTGCTCTGTAGGCAAGTAGAGTAAATATCGCTTACTTGTAGTAAGTGGATAAGGCCTACTACTTGTAGAGGCGTTAGATATTTACTTCTCTTCTTCTACCTCACTTTGTATAAGAGGGTTGTTATAATTCACGGACTTATTCGGCAGGATTTATTCCTCACGCTATTGCTTAGAACGGAATTGTGCAAGGTTATTTGGTGATATTGCCACGTGGCCAAAGATGCTACGCGGGTCGAGAAAACACGGTCCCTGTGTGTGACAGGTGGTCCCTAGGTCAATGACATCTGTCTTACCAAATATATCCGTAACACTAGTCCCCCCTAAAATGTACTTTGTTCGAAGAATCTGAGCGAGAGGTGAGCTAATCGCACGTTTCTCTTGGTTTGAGAACAAGTATTCTTCTTAGTTGGCACGTCTATGTAGGAGTGGGCTTCGTCTATGGCTATGGTATACGTGTTTTTAATAGGTGACCAAGCCAGTTCTCGTGTTCTCTTTTATTGTTATCGAAGTAGATTTTTCTCCGAAATTTTCGCCTATTTTTCTACTTAAGGGCTTGTATGGGTAACGTTCATAGTCAGAAATCTTTTGTATCATGGCTCAACGTTTGTCTTTTTATAAATTCTTCACTTTTAGCCAATGCTCTCGCCACTTGCGAATTCCTAGCTCCTTTCACGAATATCTGTCGAAATTAAGGACTGGGTTTATCCACCTAGTAAGTCCGAACGGCTGTGTGTGGCCGGGCGTTCTATTGGTTAACGGGGACCCAGGTGAGATATGTATCGATACAGGGTGGGAGGCCTTTCATGTTGATCACGGTATGGAGGCGGGGGACCTTTTAGTTGTCACTTATGCAGGGGGTGTACGTTTCGAATTTGAGATGTTTGGAGACGACTCCTGTCGTAAAGAAGTGGGTCCCTACCTTCGCCCCCCTGCTGATCCAGGTTCTCCTAGTGGGAACGAGGGGTAGTGATTCGCGGAGTCCGTGCATCTCCTCCGAAGTCTCATTCGAGCGTGGCCGAATTTAATCCGCGGATATTTAACTTTAGTCTGTCGGATAACATGTTTTTGTTATTTTTGCTTTGTTTGCGTTCGTCATGTAACCTGAATAAATGATGTTTGTCGTTTTGTTTGTAAATCCTTTGGCATTTTTATGGCCTTCATTGGCGATCCTATGTTGGAATGTGTGTTTTGTTTTTTATGGTGTTGGTCCTATGGTATTGTGCTCATTATTTCTTTGAGGGACATGTATCTTTGGCATTGTTTCATATTAAAGGGGGGATATGGCGTGACATGCGCGGTGTGCATTTTGTCAACAGCATGATGGGCACGATTACCAATATGTGTCAGGCGGCGTTTGGTATGCTGACGTGGACGGATTTCTTGGAGGAGTAATAATGGCTTATTTGAACGGTCAGGATTTAGGGACCTTGGTTCAACGGTTTTGATCGGAATGTAACACTGAGATCTAACGTCTAGGGATTCGTTGCTTTTCATATATATGCGAAATCGTACAAGCCGAAAAAGGTTTATTTCGAAAGTTGAATCGTGTCTTCTTCCTAAGATTTCTTCTTCTTCTCCGACGAGCTCTGGTTTTGAGTT
Source organism: Dioscorea zingiberensis (assembly GCA_026586065.1). Lineage (NCBI taxonomy): Eukaryota > Viridiplantae > Streptophyta > Magnoliopsida > Dioscoreales > Dioscoreaceae > Dioscorea > Dioscorea zingiberensis. Next base: position 35,773,712 of record CM048823.1, read on the forward strand.
TTCTGTGTTTGTGTTATCTTTCTCTTTCCTAAGGTAATGGCTAGCGCTACTTCTTCCTCCTCTAGTCCTTCTCATGAGCCCTCGACTCCTTCTCCGTCCAAGCCTACGGTTTCTGTTGCGATCCCGGCGATTCCGGGTGGACTTGGAGACGTCCTGGTTCAGGGTTCGCGGGTTCATCCTGCTTCTAGGGCAATGGGTAGGGGGTCGGACACATTCATAAGTCTTCTTGGAAAAACGGAAGTAGATAGCCTGGTAGCGAAGTATGAGATAAATGCCCCTCGCTTGAGGTTAGGGTTCCCTGTTCTGGGGAGAGGGCAAGTTCTCCTAGGGAAGGAGAGATAGCCATCTATCAAGATGCGCTATTGGGTGGCCTTAGGCTTCCTTTTTTTGATTTTGCTAAGGCAATACTAGAAGAGTATCATTTGTGTCCCTCACAGTTGGCCCCAAATTTTTGGAGACTTTTGAACGGCTTTGTTATTGTTTTCAAGCATTACGGAATAAGTCCGACCGTCCGTTGGTTCCGTATGCTTTTTAGCCTATGCCTAGAGTCTAACGCCGATTGGTATTACTTTTCGCCCGCTCGGGAGGAAATTTTTAGGGAAAGTTCCTTCTTCCATTAAGCGATGGAAGAGTAAATTCTTCTTTGTCAAAAGTAAGTCCGAGTGGGATGTCCGAACAAAGTGGGAGGTTCCCGAGCGTACATCGCTTGTGAGAAAATGACGGAGAAGAGGAGGTTCTTTTTAAGTCAATGATCGGCTATCCAAAGTGTACATGGATGAGTTCTTGACAAAGGAAAACCTTGTTAAATGTCGTTTAATAGTGTCCTCACGGTAGGCATTATTCGTGTATCTTGCTAGTCGATTTTTAACTACTGAATCACCTGCTTTTGGCCCTTGTTTTGTAGGAAATCCGATGGAGGATGAGGACCTAAGCTATGTTAAGGGTCTTTTGGCCTCTTTCCAGGGCGAAGTTCACCCGCCCTTGCCTCGCGGGCGGAAGAAGAAGGAAGTGGTACTTGGCCAAGGGGCTGATACCTCCAGGGAGGAAAGAAAGAAGAGGAAGAGAAAGGAAACGGATTCTTCCAAGAAAGGTGCAGGGTCCTCACGGGAGAGGAGGACCAAGAGAAAGAATTCCGAGGACGACGTGTCCCTAATTGCGTAAGAACAGTGGGGTGCCTCGGGGAAGAGGTTCGTGCGGAAGAGGTCCGCCCAAAGATTGTCCCCATTTCCGAGGGTCCTTCTTCTAACCGGCCGGAGGACATCTTTCTCATAGAGGTGAGAATTTTTATATATATTTTTTCTACGGGTAGAATTTTTAACTTAGGTTCTATTTTATAGGCGGAGGCGGGAGAAGCGGCCCTTTTAGACAAATTAAAAGCGGCGGATTCAGTTTTAAAGGGATCTGCCACTAAGCAAAAGGAGTTATCTTCTGAGGATACTCCTTTTCGCGACACTGGGTCCGTAAAGGACGTTTTGATGGCTTGTAAGCTTCGTAACGAGTCCTTAGTCCAATCATGGGACTTTGTTGAGTGAGGTACTCGCCTTCATGAATGAGATTGTTGCCTCATACTTCGATCGGGATTTTTGTCTTTTGAGAGTTGTCGTTTATCTGTGTAAGATAATTCCGACTCGTCTTTTAGGAATGGGAATTTCACCACATTTTAGTAGAATGAGAATTTCACCGCATTTTAGTAGAATGGGAATTTCACCGCATTTTAGTAGAGAATGGAAAAGATTTGAACTTTACTCCATGAAATTTAAGAGACAGCTACAGAACTCATTGATAGTAGCGTCGTAAGTGTTCAGCATGGAATGGACGCTTGAGCGTTTTTCCGTCCATATTTACTAGATAATAGGTGTCAGCTCGGACGATTCTTTGCACGACGTAAGGGCCTTCCCAGTTAGGAGTTAGCTTCCCCGTTCGGCTTTTATTTCCTTGGAATTCATTTTCTCTTAGGACCAGATCGCCGATTTAGAAGAAGACTCTTTTTACCCTTGTGTCGTAGAACCTTTTGATTCTTTGGCGATAGACAGCGGCCTTTATTTCTGTCATTTCTCTTCGTTCTTCAAGTAGGTCTAGTTCCGCTCGGATATTTTTCTCATTTTCTTCTGACGAGAACTTCTGCTGTGTTCGCAAAGTAGGCATTCCTATTTCTGCGGGAATGACGGCTTCGGCCCCGTAAGTAAGAGAAAATGGACTTTCCCCGTGGGAGTTACGTAGTTGTCCTCAGAGGGCCCAAAGGGCGCTCGAATTTCTTTCACCCAATTGGTTCCATTTTGGATACCCGGTTTTCGTGAGTCCGGAGTAAGGTACGGTTTGTCACTTCTACCCGGCCGTTGGCTTGGGATGTATCACGTAAGTAAATCTGGATTCAATTCCGAAGTTCGTAACGTAAACTCACGAAAGCACAGTTATCAAACTGTCGCCCATTATCGGAGATGAAGGCGACTGGAATTCCGAATCGGCAGATGTCCGTTCGCCATAAGAATCCCTGGCAAGCTTTCTCCGTGATCTTGGCTAAGGGCTCAACTTCCACCCATTTGGTGAAGTAGTCGATAGAGACTATTAGGAACTTCAGTTGCCGGATCGAAGCAGGGAATGACCCTAAAAGATCAACCCCCCAAATAGCAAACGGTCGCGGACTGATAATTGGCGTAAGTGGTGCCGGTGGCCGTCTCTGAATTTTAGAATGCCACCGCGTGCATCACATTTCCGAGCTTAACGCTATTGCATCTTGAGTTAGCGCACAAGTAATAACCTTGCCGCAAGACTTTGTAACTCAAGGCTTTGCCTCCTATGTGACCACCGCCGATGCCCTCATGAATTTCTTGAAGGATATAGCTAGCTTCTGTAGGATGTAAGCATCGCAAGAAAGGTTGTGTGTAGGACCTTTTGTACAGGCTTTCGTTGATGATGGTGTATTGAGCGGATTTGTAAGCGATCCGTCGGGCCTCCACTTTGTTGGGTGGCGCAGGCCCACCTTGTAGGAAACTTTTTATGGGATCCATCCAACTTGGCTCTTCGGCCATACTTTGTACCTCTCCTTCCAGTCTATCGATAGTCTTTGTGGGAAGGTACTTTTAGGTTAAAAGAGGATTCTGCATCTCCGTTTGGCGTTGTGGCCTTTTTGGATAAGGCGTCCGCTTCTTCGTTTTGCGCTCGGCAAATTTTCTCAATCTGGAAATAGGCGAAGCATGGTACTATTTTCCTCACTATGGCTTGGTATTTGATCATGTTCTTTTCTTTTGCTTCAAAGCTGCCTAGGGTGTGGCTCACGACTAGCCGCGAATCGGAATACACATGCAGACGCTGAATTTCGAGCCCCGCCGTGTAATCCGGCAAGGAGTGCTTCATATTCGGCCTCATTGTTAGTCGCCGGAATTGGAACTTGAGCACCGCCGCCATTTTTCATTTAGAAGGAGAATAAAGGACAAAACCTCGCCCCTCGACCTTTCTTGATTGCCACCCATCAACGTTATAAAGACCACGGGATGCTAAGGCACTCTTCCGATTCCGTGGAAGGAGTTCACCCTCATTCGCAGGAAAAGTTAATTCTCACATGAAATCGGGCCAGATACTTGGGCCTTGATTGCCGCTCGGGTTTGTAGGTGAGATCAAACTTCGCCTAATTCTATTACCCACTTGGCTAGGCGTCCGAATTTTTCGGTTTATGAAGAACTTGCTTTAGTGGTCGATCACCAATATTGTGATCCCGTGGGCTTGAAAATATGGTCTCAATCTTCGCGCAGATGTAATAAGAGCAAAGGCCAATTTTTCAAGTGGCAGATATCTTGATTCCGCATCGTTAAGGATCTTACTTGTGTAGTAGACTGGCTTTTGAACTCCGTTATCTTCTCTCAAAAGAACCGCGCTCAATGCTCGTGGGGCAACGACCAAATAGATGTAGAGTTCTTCTCCCACTTGCGGCTTAGCCAATAGCTGAGGCGATCGGAGATAATTTTTAAGTCCTTGAAAGGCTTTTTCGCATTCCTCCGTCGAATCCATTTTTGGCGCTTTTCGCAGGCCTTGAAAGAGCGGGAGATTTTTCTCTCCGGCTTTGGAGATGAATCTGCCAAGTGCCGCAAGGCGTCCATTAAGCCGTTGAATTTCTTGAAGACTTTTGGGCGATCCCATGTCAAGAATAGCTTTGATCTTTTCTGGATTTGCCTCTATTCCTCTTTGTGTCAAGATAAATCCCAAGAACTTCCCTGATCGAACACCGAAGGAACATTTATTCGGGTTTAACCGCATAGTGTAACTCCGGAGTGACTGAAAAGCCTCTTGTAAGTCTGATAGATGTTCATCGGCTTTTCGGCTCTTCACCAGGATATCATCTACATACGCCTCAATATTTCTACCAATCTGCTCTTTGAAGACTGTATTTATGAGCCTTTGGAAGGTGGCTCCAAAGATTTTTCAGCCGAATCGCATCACCGTGTAGCGGTAAGTTCCAAAGGTTTGTAATGAAGTATGTTTTTTCTTCGTCGCCTTTGGCCATTCGGATTTGGTTGTAGCCTGAAAAGGCGTCTAAGAAACTCAGCATCTCATGCCCCGTTGTAGAGTCAACCAAACCATCAATTGATGGTAAAGGAAACGAATCTTTTGGACAAGCCTTGTTCAAGTCTGTAAAATCAACGCACATTCTCCATTTTCCGGACGACTTTTTTACTAGAACAACATTGGCCAACCAATCTGGGTAATACACCTCTCGGATAAACTTAGCCTTTAGGAGGTTTGATACTTCTTCCTCTGCTGACCTTCTCGCCTTCTCGGGCGGAATTTCTTCCTTTCGCTTCATAGGCCTAAATGACCGATCTACATTAAGGTGGTGTTCTATGATCTCGCTTTACGCCTCGGCATATCCTCGATGACCAAGCGAAGAGATCGTAATTTGCCCTTAATACTCTCATGAGGTCTTCTTTGCTGTATGTTGTTAAGTTTGCCCCAACTGCACTGCGTGCGGTCCGCCTTTCGGCGTCTAGGGAACTGCTTAGCAATTCTTCAACCGGGTGTAGGCCAAGTCCTTCATCTTCCCGTTCGGCTATTCTGCTGACTAGCATGGCTTCTGAAACCTTTGTTTTCCTTTTATTTAGGACTTTCCCTTTGAGGGTCGAGACGTAACATTGCCGAGCTAAGGGTTGGTCTCCTCTTACCTCTCAACTACCACTCTCAGTTGGGAATTTGAGGAGAAGATGGTAAGTAGAGATGATGGCTTCAAGGCGTTGAGGGTTGGCCTGCCAAGGATCACGTTATAACTTGAGGCACAGCGTACAACCAAGAATTTCGTTGTCACGGTTGATGATCATGGTGAGTTTCCCATCAGAATCGTAGAGAGATCATCCCTTCGGGTCAGATCACCCTCCTGAGAACCCTACTAAGGATGATTTTACAGAAGTAAATCATCCGCGTCATACCTCATTCTTTGAAAGCACTCCGTAAGAGGATGTCAATCAACTTCCACCGCCTATCGTAACTCTCTTCATTTGGAAACCGGAGACCTTGATGGCAATAACCAAGCGCCATCATGGGGTAATTTAACTTTACTAACATGGTTATCATAAAAATGATGGGAGCCGCAGGTCGAGACCTTCTTCGTGGTGTTTCGTCTCTTGCGCCGCTCCCACCATTCGGCATAACTTTTCGAGAGGCGAACTTTCCCTCCACAAACTGTGGCCACCACTAATAAACCCCACCATCTCCCCTTTTTCTTCTTCAGTCGCGGAAGCTTCGTGTTCCTCCTGAATCTCAAGGTTGATATATTGCTCCAATCTGCCCTCTTGAGCGACATCCTCTATCGCATTCATCAAGTGGGTACACTTTTCCGTGTCGTGTCCTTTAGATTGATGAAACTGGCAATATCTCTTGCTATTCTTTTGCCGTTCGGTATTTCTCGCAGGCTCTGGCCATGTTAGAAGCTTTTGCTCTTTGATTTGCATAAGGATATGGCTTCTGGTTTGATTTAGTGGGGTATGATGATCATATTTAACAATCTTTCCTTCCTTTGTAGGTTCTCGGCCGCAAAGATATGTCGTTGAGGGCGTGTTGAGGTTTCCAGATTTCTGTTTGTGCCCTTGTCGTCCCTATATGATCTTTTTTCCTACCGTATATCCGGGGACCTTCTGTTGACACTTTGGTAGGTTTTTCCTTTTAGGGTGTCTACAAGCCCACGTCGAGTCTCTTCTTCCCAACCCGTATAAATTTCATCGGAATTGATGTATTTTTGGGCATGGCTCATAAGGGCGGGAATTGTCTTTGGTGGATCCAAAGTGAGGGAGAAACGAAAGGGGGAGTCTAACAAATGTACCCCTCCATTAAGAAGGTTACGCCATTCATGAAGAAGGTCCGCAACATTTGTTGTTTCGCCTATATAACGCATTTAAATAGGCTTGGAGTGTTTCTCCCTTTCGTTGTTTAACGTGCAAAAGGGTAGACGGGTTTTCTTTTGCTTTGAGTAATTAGCAAAGTAGGCTAAAAAGCGATCCGCTAAAAATCAAAAAGAAGTAATTGTGCTTAGATGGAATATCGACAAACGGTCTTGCGCTTTTCCCTCTAAGGTGGCGGGAAAAGCTCGGCACATACGAGCGTCGGTAATTCCAGTGAGGAGCATCTTTGATCGAAAAGACTTCAGGTGACGGGACGGATCGGTTCTGCCTTCATATGCGGTCATAATAGGTGGCCTGAAGCTGTCAGGAACTCATTCCTCCAATATCTCCTTGACAAAGGGCGAACACATATTGAGAATATGCCGTTCGGATTTCTTGTTTTCTTGGGAAAAGTCCTGCCGCTGGGTCCTTCTATCCACAGTTTGTATGGATGGGCTATTTTGTTCCGCTCTTGTCCGTTCGGTTCTTGTAGCAGCTTGCTCTCTACGTCGAACGGAGGGGGGTTCTGAGCTAGCGGAAAAGGCGGTTCTTTCTCTTTTCTCCTTATGGGTGCGGGTTCTTGTCCTCCCTCTACTTTCGGAATTAGCTAACGGGACCGTTGATACGTTTGGTGTTGGGGCTTGTGTGGGAAGAGGTGGAGGATGGGTCAAAGTGTGGACAGCTTGAGCCAATTGTTCCAGTTGTTGCTGCATGTTAAGGTAAAACTCCGGAATGGACCCTTGGGGTTGGACGGACGGATTTTCTGATGGGGGTAAAATGGGTGGATTGTCCGACCGGATTTCTTCATGTCTTTGGACTTCGCCAAGTTCGATAGGTTCTTCAGGGCTAGTAGGTGCTCCTTGTCCTTGGATTCGTTTTGATCTTCTGGTAGTGGTCATTTGGCTTTTCGTAAGGGTCCGCAAGGACGGCGCCAAACTGTTGATGCCAAAAACTGGTCCACCTCACTCTTGGGCTACTGTGGCCTCGTGATCTGGTCTCAGCCTTTGACAAACGGTTAATATTTATAGTTGGTGTGGACGCTTACTTCTGCTTGCGAACAGGGAGACGCGGAGGGCACTCAATAACTCCGTTCGGAATTATCCACTGATAGACCTGTGAAGAGGAGGAGAAGTGATCGGAATTGGGCCTTTCTGCCCAGATTTAACTCCGATGCTTAAGTCAGAAATCAGGGTAAGAAGTCCTAGGCAACGCTTTGTGTAATGTGTAGTGAGTGTTTCTTTTTTTTCGGTCCCTTTCCTTTTTGTCCTTCCTCTCCTTTTATAGCAAGTGAGAGGCGGTTTAAGCAAATATCTTGCAAGGCGGTGGGGTAAGGCGGTGGGCTAGGTGAATATCTTCTAAGGCGGCAGGAAAATATCTGCCTAGCGTGTAGGTGCTCTGTAGGCAAGTAGAGTAAATATCTGCCCACTGTAGTAAGTGGATAAGGCCTACTTACTGTAGAGGCGTTAGATATTTACTTCTCTTCTTCCACCTCACGCCTTGTATAAGAGGGCTGTTATAATTCCGACGGACTTATTCGCAGGATTTATTCCTCACGTTATTGCCGAACGGAATTGTGCAAGGTTATTTGGTGATATTGCCACGTGGCCAAAGATGCTATGTGGCTGAGAAAACACGATCTTGTGTATGACAGGTGGTCTCTAGGTCAATGACATCTGTCTTACCAAATATATCCGTAACACCATACAAAAGCTTGCGCAGGAGCTGGCCCTCTTGAACCGGGTGTGGGGACTGATCAAAAGCTGGCCGGCAACATGGTAGGAGGTCGCGCAGAAGCTGACCGGAAACGCTGCTGGAGAACGTGCAACAGCTGGCCGGAAAGTTGACAGAAGGTGGCTCAGAGGAGCTCGTCGGAGTTGCAGCGGGGACCGGAGCAAAGAACTCGAGACCCCCCAACAGAGCTCTTTTTCCCCCTACTTGCCATACACTAACGAGCCACGCGGAGGCATCTCCTCCATCGAAGCATGCAAGGCGCCACCGAGCAGCCCACATCGCCACCTCCTGCTTACCGGGAAGAGAGAGAAACGAATGAGCCCCAATCCACCGTTTCAAACCAGCACCCTTTGCTTCTTTCAATTACCCAGCTTCTCGCTTGAGCCCGGCCTGCATCAGCTGCCCATTATCAAAACCTTTGACCCAATTAACCCCTTTTTATTAAATCACAATGTCACACCTTGGTTTATATTCAAAAATAATAATCTTTACTATTTTAAAAACTTAGGTAATAACTCCTCTTTATTAGTTTCATTAACACGCTCCCTTCATACTATAAACATACCACCATCTATTATTGTATCGAACCCCCGGCATTATTTTATTCCTGATATGATATTTGCAGAAAAATCGGGGTGTTACAGTTGGATTAGTCCTAGTTGCCTCGAACTCGAATCATTTCTTTAGATGGACGCCTTGGATTGACCCGTACGATGAGGTCACGCACACACTTTCTTTACTGATTATATCGAACGGCCGGATTACCCCCATCGCGTATTATCACCAATCTCAATGCCCACGTGTCACCCTGTGGTTATTCCGGATGATTCTCTTCACAGTTTTTGCAACTAAGTCCCTTTCTTTTTATTCTATTACATGAAGGTCCTCCTCTCAGAGAGAGATGTAATATTCTTATTAGGTCCCTGAGTTTTGAAAATTTATAATTAGGTCCCCAGGTCCAGAAAGAGGAGCAATTATCCTTCCAATCCCAGGTTTTCTTCAAAATTCCACCAGGTCCTTTCTCACTCCAATCCATTTAAATTATTTTAAACCCTTTTTTAAATTCATAATTTTTCTCTTTATAAGTTTAAGATTTATGTTCTTATCGAATAATAAACATCGTTATCTAAAAATTTGATTTTTAATCAAATTCTTTTGTCATTATGACTAACATAATATTTATCCACATAACTACTTTTGAAATTCGAATATTAAGAATATCATTAATATTTTAATTAAGAAGGATAACTAGAAACTTTATTTCTACTAAAATTCCAAGAACGAATCCTTGGAGACTCTCTCTCTTATCTCCTAACAAGTTTTGAAAATTAAAACTTAATAATTAGAAAAGAAGAATATAATTCCTAAAACTACGGGCTTCACACGTGGCAAGATCCTGGAGCCTCAAGACCACTGCCCATGCAAAGGGGCGTGAAGGTAGGGTGTATGAACCTGAGATTCTAGCAATCAACTGACAGGGGAGGTGTGCCAGAGCACTTCTGTTTCTCCGTGACTCGGTAGCAGGGGGACGCGCACCTACACCGTTGCCAGAGCCAACGTCCCACAATTTGTCAGCATGGGAACACACACCTACACTAGTATTACAGGCTATGTCCCACAATCCATTTGTGTGGGGAAGCGCACCTACGCCAGGGTCAAGAGTGATACCCCACGATCCGTTGGCAGGGGATGCGCGCCTACGCCGACGTCAGAGACGGGATAATTTTGCCTAGCCTCGGTCTGAATAGTATAAAGGGATGAAAGAGAAGGGACCTCTTCTTTTGGGCCGAGTCTTCTTATGGGAGACTCTTCTGGGACCTCCGGCTCTTTCTTTTCTCTCCCTCGTCGACCTATCTTTTCTTCTCCTTTCCTCTATATGACAACTCGACTGAGTTATCCACCACTTCTTGCACTCATCTCATCCTTTCGCCTGCACATCCACTCACTTGATCGTTGGAGGGTTCGTTATGCTCCAACCCCGAACTTCCATTGCAAGGACCGGAGACTCACCAGAAAAGCTTTTGCAGCCTCTCGTCGATGGAGATATCCCTGACGATAGTGTACTTCGTGAATGAACCCAGCTTTCAACAGCTTTTGGAGTACTTCTTCTTTGATGACCAGGTGCCTTTCGGGGGTGAAACACCTCTTCTTCTAAATCATTGGCTTGTGAGTGGGCTCCATACTCAAGCAATGTGTGATAACCTCTCCACTAACCCAAGGCATGTCTTCGGAACTCTACGCAAACACATCCACATTACTCTTCAGGAAGCTCAGTAGTCCCATTTTTCTTCTTCTAATAGGTCGGTCCCGACTTGGACCATGCGATCTAGACGATCTTCAGACAAGGGGATCGACAATAGCTCTTTCATCGGTGTAGCTCGTGTAGTGGGTAGGTTGGACTTCTCTTTTGGTAATTCAATGGCTATTGTAACACCAGGGAATTTTTTTTAATAAATAATCAGAAAATTTTCAAAAAAATCAACGAGATTAATTAGCACATAAAATAAATTAATTACCTTAACCTCAATTAAAAAAAATCAGGAATTTATGGGCCGTAAATCCAACCTCGCAACCATTTGGGCCCAGAGAAGGCCAAATTGGGCCAGACCACTTATACTTGAAATAGTTGAGGTGGATGGAAAAGATAATCTGGATTAATTAATTGAGGAAGTTAGTAAGTGTTAATTAATCTGGATTAATTGAGGAAGTTAGTCAGTGTTTTCAGTATTTCCACTGAGTGTTGAATGGTTGGAGACCTTGCAATGGAAGCGATGATGTTTTAATCTGTCATTTTACTGTGCTTGAGAAGTTTGTTATCTAGTTACAGTGCAGCTGTAACAACTGGTGCTTTCATCGCCCTTCACCATGGCGGAGCATACCCGTTCCAAGGAGCAGCGTCTCAATATCGACCTCTTGACCTCTCACATGGAACAGACCGAGCAGCGTTTTCAGCACATGGATGGACGCTTTTCTGGCTTGGAGAAGTCAATAGCAGAGCTTACAACGATGTTCGCCTCTTCTCAAGTTCACAGCCAGCAACCTCCCTCGCTCCAAGCACCGCTTCAGCCCCCTCCTCCGTCTCCGGAGCATAACCAGTGTGCCGTGGGACCACCGCGCTTAGTGCGGATGGACTTTCCACGTTTCGACGGAAGCGACGCCCTGCAATGGATCTTCCGCGCTGACCAATACTTTGATTATTATGAAGTATCGGACTTTTACCGGGTGAAAATCGCGTCCATCCATTTCGAGGGACCGGTAGTTCCGTGGTTTCAAATGCTGCAAAAGTCCGGCGGCGTAACTTCTTGGACGGCTCTTACTCAAGCAATTGAAGCAGCCTATGGCCCCTCTATTTTTGACTGTCCTCGTTACTCCCTCTTCAAGTTATCTCAGTTGGGTTCTGTAACTTCATACTATGAACAATTTACAGCACTGGCAAATCGTGTAGTGGGGCTTTCTCCATCAGCGCTCCTTGACTATTTCATCAGCGGCCTTCGCCGTGAGCTCCAGCGCGATGTTATCCCATGGCAGCCCGACTCTATCACCAAGGCCATGACGCTGGCCAAGCTGTTCGAAGAGAAGTACGCTCCTCCTATGCGACCATCCACATGGAAAACATCTTATGTACCTGATAGCCTACAACCTGTCCGCTTGGCGTTGGAGAACAGGTCTACTACGGGGTTTAAATCATCTGATACTCGTAGTCCACCATTCCAAAGCCAACGTCCACCACTATGTGCTCCTCCTCCGAGTGCCCCACCAGCGTTCAAATGCATGACTATAGAGGAGATGCAAATGCGCAAATCTAAAGGCTTGTGTTTCAGTTGTGACGAGAAATTCTCTCGTGACCATCGCTGCCCTAACAAACGCATGCTACTCTTGCAATGGGATACTGAACTTCCAGAAGATGAGGCGAATGATTTTGTCGTTGATCTAGGACCTCCTGACCAGGAGGATGACAACCTCCACAAGGTAGCTGTCAATGCCATGAACAGCTCCTTGGTATCGGGCACCATGCGTTTCAGCGGTGATATCAACGGGCATCCGGTGCACATCTTGCTGGACGGTGGAAGCGATGATAACTTCATCCAGCCACGACTCGCCAAGTTTCTCCAGCTAGAAGTTTTACCAACAAAAGCATTCAAAGTGCTGGTGGGCAATGGTGCTACATTATTGGTGGAAGGCTTAGTGAACCCGTTGCGCATCCGGATTCAGGGTGCCACCATTTCAACTCAGGTCTACGTGTTACCAATCTTGGGCGCAGATATCATCCTGGGTGCCACTTGGTTGGCCACGCTGGACGATCACGTGATGAACTATAATTCCTTAACCATTCGCTTCTTTTTACAGGATAAATTCATCACGTGGAAAGGGGAAAGGCCATCTTCTCCGCAGCCGGCTTCGCTTAACCAGCTGCACCGCCTAACTGCTACGAAGGCGATTTCACAATGTTTCACGCTGACCCGACTCCAACCCGAAGATGACGAGGATGAAGAAGGCGCCTGCACACAGTCTGATGCACAAGACCTGGTCAACCTACTTCCCATCGACGTCCCCAGCAAGCTCCGCTCCCTTTTGCTACGTTTTCCAAACGTTTTTGCCTCTCCGTCCGGCTTGCCTCCTTCACGCTCTTGTGATCATCGCATTCCCTTACTGCCAAACTCCAACCCGGTCAAAGTCCGACCGTACAGATACGCTCACAGCCAAAAGGCGGAGATCAAGTCGTTAGTATCGCAGATGCTGGCAGAGGGGTTGATTGAATCGAGCAACAACCCTTTCTCTTCTCCGGTGATTCTTGTCCGCAAGAAGGACGGCACGTGGCGCTTCTGCACCGACTACAGAGCTCTTAATGCCATTACGGTGAAGGATGCATTCCCTCTTCCCACCGTTGACGAGCTGCTCGATGAGTTGTTCGGAGCCTCAATTTTCTCCAAGCTGGACTTGCGCTCGGGGTATCATCAAGTGCTGTTACATCCCGAGGATCGCTTCAAAACGGCGTTCCGCACTCACCATGGCCATTATCAGTGGCGCGTGATGCCGTTCGGCCTCACCAACGCTCCGGCGACCTTCCAGGCTTTGATGAATCAAGTATTTCATAAGGCTTTACGGAAGTTTGTTCTGGTGTTTTTTGATGACATTCTAATCTATAGTGCAGGTATGGCTGAGCATTTGGTCCATGTGGAGAAGGTAAACTATTTGCAAAACCTTCCAAATGTGGCTTTGGCCTCTCTCAGGTTGATTACTTGGGCCACGTCATCTCAAAACAGGGCGTTGCAATGGATGAACAAAAGGTCTCGGCGATCTTACAATGGCCTCCACCCACATCCGTGAAGCAACTCCGCGGTTTCCTTGGTCTTAGTGGCTACTATCGCCGCTTTATCAAGAACTATGCTCTCAAAGCTCACCCTCTTACTGAACTATTGAAGAAAGATAAGTTTCAATGGAGTACTGAAGCTCAGTCTGCCTTCGAGTCCTTGAAGACCGCCGTCACCTCAGCTCCGGTGTTACAATTGCCGGATTTCTCTCGGCCATTCACCTTGGAGACCGATGCTTCCAGTGAAGGCATTGGCGCGGTGCTCAGCCAATCTTCCCACCCGATCGCTTTCTTCTCCAAAAAACTATCTCCCCGGATGCGCACGCAATCAGCGTATACTAGGGAGTTCTATGAGATAACAGAGGCTGTCGCGAAGTTTCGACACTACCTCATGGGGACGAGGTTTGTCATTCGTTCTGATCAACAAGCCCTGCGCCATCTATGCGACCAATCCGTCAACACACCAGAACAACAACGGTGGCTTCCCAAACTGCTGGGATATGACTTCACAGTGGAATACAGACCAGGCAAGGACAACGTCGCGGCGGATGCCTTGTCACGGAGTATGATGATGGCATGCTCTCAGCGTCACAACTCACTGTTGGAACGTCTGCAGGCGCTTCAGAGCACTGACCCTACTTGCATCTCTATCTGCACCGCCTTGCGTGAAAACCGCCTCGCGGATGATCATTATAGTGTTAAGAATGAGTTACTGTGGTACAAGGGACGTCTAGTCGTTCCGCTTGATGCTGATCTTCGGCAACAGCTGATTCATGAGTACCACACAACTCTGTTGGGAGGCCATGCAGGACCCCTGAGGACTTACGCACGGCTCGGTCATCAATTTTTTTGGCGAGGCATGCGCCGTGAGGTCACCGAGTTTGTCAAGCGCTGCCACATTTGTCAACAAGCCAAGGAGGTACACTTGAAACCAGGCGGACTGCTGCAGCCGCTTCCCATTCCGGAGAGAATCTGGGAGGATGTGGCCATGGACTTCATCGTCGGCCTTCCTCTATCGCATGGGTATTCGGTGATCTTAGTAGTGGTCGATCGCTTGTCAAAATATGGGCACTTTATCCCCCTCAAGGCTGATTTCACGAGCAGGACTGTAGCAGAGGCTTTCATTTCACATGTCGTGAAGTTACATGGGTTTCCAAGAACAATCGTGTCCGATAGGGATAAGGCTTTCACAAGCACTTTCTGGCAGCAACTGTTCCTCCGCATGGGCACGACGTTGGCGATGTCTTCTTCATATCATCCTCAAACGGATGGACAATCTGAAGCCCTTAACAAATGTCTCGAGATGTACCTCCGCTGCTTTACAGGGGACAACCAGAAAGGTTGGGTCGCTCTCCTTCCGTGGGCCGAGCTTTGGTACAACACGGCTTATCAACACAGCATCGAACGCTCCCCATTTGAAGCTGTTTATGGGCGACCACCTCCTTCCTTACTACCGTATTACCCATCTGAGGACGACCTTCCATCTGTTTCCACACTGCTGCAACAACGTACCTCACTCTTGGCGGACTTGAAACAGAGCTTACATAAAGCTCGAGCTCGGATGAAGAAGATGGCGGATAAAAATAGGAGGGAGCTGGAATTTTCAGCTGGGGATTGGGTCTTTGTAAAGTTACAACCATACAGACAACACTCCGTTCAGCTCAGGCGCAACCAGAAGCTCGCCATGAGGTATTACGGCCCATTCAAAGTGCTACATCGTGTGGGTGCCGTTGCATATAAGCTGCAGTTGCCTGATCATGCTCGCATCCATTCGGTGTTTCATGTCTCCCTGCTAAAACCATGTCACGGCGATCCCCTACCAAGTCAGTCTGTTCCCTTGCCAGCCATGACAGCTGACGAAGGCCCATTGATTCAGCCGGCGTCCTTGTTGCAACAACGCGTGATACTGCGTAATGGCCAGCCGGGAACGCAAGTTCTCGTCCAGTGGGATGGCTTACCGCCGGAGGAGTGCTCGTGGGAAGATCTCTCCACACTGCGAGCGGAATTTGTTTTACAGGACCTTGAGGGCAAGGATCCTTTTGATGGGGAGGGTATTGTTACATTTCCACGTGACTTGCTACCCAGAGAGAAACACGTGAGCCAAGCGGACGCGTGGACAGAAAAAGACAAGCAAGAAGAAGTCCTGGTGAACGTTGAGGGCCAGCTGACGTGTCGACGCGGGATTCGCACACGAAAAGCGAATACGAGGCTGACCGGGTACGATCTGACGTACGTACAGAAGCATGATAAAAAGAGCGGAAGACGTGAAGGCCAAGGCATTGAGAAAGTAGAAGTTGAAAACCCTAATCCTTAACAGGAGCTGGGCGGCGCCTTGAGGGAGCGCGGCGCTTCGTCACTACGGCGTAGTGGGGAGGTTCCATCCCTTAGTTATCTTCCCTATTGCTTAATGTTGTTAGAAGTCTGTCTATCTTAATCGATAGTTAGCTGTGTTGGCTTGCATGCCATCTTAAGCTCTGTTTATTTTCAGTGTTTTCAGTATTTCCACTGATTGCTGAAGGGTTTGAGACCCTGCAATGGAAGCGATGATGTTTTAATCTGTCATTTTACTGTGCTTGCGAAGTTTGTTATCTAGTTACAGTGCAACTGTAACAAACTGCTGTTTGACCCCAATTTCCCCTTACCGCGCACCACCTGCGCCGGCTCAGCCTGCTGCTGCTCCGCCCCGGCTCCCCCTCGCCTTGCGTCTCCACCGCTAGGTCATGCGCGCCGGTCCTCCTCCTGGCCGCTCACCCGCCGGCGACCAGGCTGCAGCTGAGACCTGCAACTCCTCCTCGGCCCTACGAAGCCTCCACTAGGCTGACCCTTATCTGATTGCGGTGAGGCCAACCTTCCTACGCCCTTCGTTGAGGCCATCTTCTCTGGCAACCTAATCGCCAACGAGGGTTCCTCCTCGCCTTCTCTCAGCCCCGATGAGCAGATCTGAGCTTTTCTTCCTTTATCCCTCCATTGGTCTACGGTAGGTGTAAGCATACCTAATTTCAGATCTAAGTGTGAGGATCATGGAATGGGATAAGATTAGTATAGGAATTAATGGACTTGGACCCTTCTATAGGTGCTTGAAAAGGATAGGAGGCGAAGCAAGACAATCGGAACTGCAATGCAATTTTCTGGTGATCTAGCATTTATAAGAATGTTTGTATGTATATTTAAGTGCAAGAGAAGAAATAATGGTGTATTAGAAATGGAACCCCCTAAACATGTGTTTAATTAGGATGTTAATGATGTATGATTGTATAATTTCAAGGATCTCTAAATAGTGGAGGTGTTTCCGAATTTTCCTAGAAAATTTTAAGTATTGATGCTTGATTAATCTTCCATGATTATGATTAGCATTTAATCACTTTTAAAGAGGATGTTAGAAGTTCTCAAATTTAACTAAGAAGGAAGATAGTTAATTCTTTTAATTGAGCAATTCCATATTTTTCCATGCTCTTTAGAATATGAAAATACATGTTAAGTGGAATCATGTTTGAATTAACTTAATGAAATTATCATACTCTAACGAGTCTAAATTAGAGTATAAGTTAAGAATACGGTTTCCATATTCCTAAATTTTCGTATTTCGATTATCAAGAAAGGAAAAAGGGAAAGGCAAAGGCAAGGCAACCGCTGACGAAGGACAGAGGCAGTCTTAAGCTTCTACTAGACTCAGGTGAGGGAATGAAACTGGACATTTCGGTATTTTCACTGTATTATTTACGAAGTCTTTGCTTCTATTTTGAAAAGCATGAAATAGAATTTATATGAGATTTCCTAAGTTTTGGAAACCGTATTATATTGATTGATAGATTTTTACCTCTGAAATAAACTTTTGAGATATTTATGAAAAAGATTTTAGTTAATGAAATATGAAATATAAAGAGAATAAATAGAAGTATTAATTCTCTGCACCATACTATCATACTTTCTTGCACCGGTGGTGGCACTTTGATAGAGCCAGATAATACGGTACTAGGTAGGGAAGGGGTGATTTGTTAAACTCTGCATTTCTTAACGCCCAAACTATCTATTTTAAACTTCCCTTTTTCAAGAAATAAAACACTCTTTCCATACTCGTAGAGTGTTTGGTACGCGTATATCCTATCCTAGAGATAGTCACCTCACGGGAGACATAGTAGAACCGTGAGGGCAGAGATGGTACCCTGATGAGAGCCATAGAGGACCGTGAGGGTTCATCCTGATTATACAATTGTTCCACAATTATTGAAGTAGAGGTGTAGGTGCAATTGATACTACTGATATATAATGTATGTTCCTGTATATCCCACCTCACGGGAGCCATATTCAGATCGTGGTGGCTATTGGTGTCGATATTTATCCACCAAGGGAAATTACAGAATCATATATGGTACCGATGATGAAATGAATAAGATGATCATGCATGTTATTTTACTTAAGATTTAATGAAATCTGACATGATTATATCTGATTGAAGATAACGCATAGATTGGCATATTATTTTGAAATGCATTATTTCTTCATACTTATATTTCTTGTATATTTTAAGAAATTATTTCATAGTGTTTTCATTAATTTCACACAGGTATAGTATTACCTGACAGTACTGTTTTCCTCACTGAGCTCGAGTAGCTCATACCTCTATTTGTATTTTGTAGGAGATAGACAGGTACTCGATCATATCTAAAGTCGAAGATGGAGTCCTGTTCACTTTTAGTTGGCTCTACTACGTTATTACTTGGACTGTTATATTTGATTTAGGAGAAATGTGAACTCCTTGATAGACTTGTGTTTGTGTAACTCTAGGTATTTTGCATTGTAATTTCACAGTTTGAATATTTATGATATTAGAGTTTGCTTAGGAGTTAAGTTATTAAGTTATACAGCCTTAGGCTCAGGGTTCACTCCCTGACCTGGCTGGTGTGAAATTTTTCCCCTATTTGTAGATAGGTGTTACAGCTATAGTTTCCTGGGCTTTTCCTCTTAGGAAAGGCGACGCAGCTCTATCAAGCAATCTATTAGTCCCCCCGAAATTCTCCACACTCGTACTCATTAGGGAACTTCATCTTGAGGTGGTGAGTGGAAATCACGGCTCCCAAGGTGTTCAATGTGGGCCTTCCAAGGATAGCATTATAACTCGACGGGCATTCCACTATCAAGAAGCTTATCATCAATGAAGCCAGTCGAGGTCAAGTTCTCGTGGTAAGCTGAAGGTGTATCATACCCTCGGGTTGTATGGGGTTCCACAGATGAATTCGACTAACAATGACTTCGTCAGCTGCAACAGTTCTAGCCCGAGGCTGAAGTGTTAATAAGCGTCCTGAAAGATGACGTTCGCAGAGCTTCTGCTGTTGGCGAGGACTTTTTTGACATCTTAGTTACTGATCCTGATCGTCACGACTAGCGTGTTATCGTGTGGGAAGTTGACTCCCTCTAGGTCGTCATCAGAGAAGGTGGTGGGAGGCTCGAAGAATGGTCTTTTCAATAACGAATTGATCTAAAAGTCTGCTCGCATGTAACTCTTTCTGTCCAAGTTAGTTTCTCCTCCCAGTGATGATTTGAATGTCCCTTCTAGGTAACAGATCATCATGAGGGGCTAGCGGACCTTCCCCTTGCTTGTCTTCCTTCACGTATTGAGTGAGGCGCCCCCGGCAGATCATCCTTTCTATCTCGTCTTTGAGCTGGACGCACCCCTTGGTGTCATGGCCACGCTCCTTGTGGTAGAGACAATACTGTTTGTTGTCTATTCGACGGTAGGGGATCTTTGCCTTGGTGGGCTTCGCCAGGAGCTTTGCGCTTTCAATATTCATCAGAATGTTGTCCCTGCGCTCATTGAGAAGGGTGTAGTTTCGATACTGGGGGAGTTCAGCCCTCACTAGGGTTTCTTTGCCCCCAGGTCTCTGCTGCTTGTATGGTCCCTGCAACTCATGGACCTGGGCGCATTCTGTCCTCAGTCTGTCCAGCTTAGCATTCTCACAGAGAGGTGCATGGATTTCTTCAGCTGTAATGACCGATTTTTCTGAAAATCCGAAAAACACATTTAATAGGGGTAAACTAGGCAATTAAAAATTATGAGGATGATTAAAAGAATTAATTAGTAAAAAATGGGATTAATAAGTTAATTATGAATGTTAAAAATGTCAACAATACATAAAGAGGAAAACGTAAATTTTTGACATGTAATGATTTTATAAGATACGGATTAAAAGAGAATATATTGGGGACTTGCATGTAAAAGTTTGTGTATAATAGAG